>OX451215.1:175251016-175567261 GCA_949628195.1 Phasia obesa | reverse complement strand
ATATCGATAAGTTTTTGTTTTAAGTTTTATTGAAAACTTTTTGTAAAAATTTTATCAATAATTTTCTGCAAATATTTTATCGATATTTTTTGGAAAATTTTTATTGAAAATTTTTTGTTAAAATTTTATCGATGTTTTGCTGTAAAAATTGTGTCGACAATTTTCTGTAAAAATTTTATCGAAAATTTTCTGTAAAAATTTTATCGAAAATTTTCTGTAAAAATTTTATCGAAAATTTTCTGTAAAAATTTTATCGAAAATTTTCTGTAAAAATTTTATCGAAAATTTTCTGTAAAAATTTTATCGAAAATTTTCTGTAAAAATTTTATCGAAAATTTTCTGTAAAAATTTTATCGAAAATTTTCTGTAAAAATTTTATCGCAAATTTTCTGTAAAAATTTTATCGAAAATTTTCTGTAAAAATTTTATCGAAAATTTTCTGTAAAAATTTTATCGAAAATTTTCTGTAAAAATTTTATCGAAAATTTTCTGTAAAAATTTTATCGAAAATTTTCTGTAAAAATTTTATCGAAAATTTTCTGTAAAAATTTTATCGAAAATTTTCTGTAAAAATTTTATCGAAAATTTTCTGTAAAAATTTTATCGAAAATTTTCTGTAAAAATTTTATCGAAAATTTTCTGTAAAAATTTTATCGAAAATTTTCTGTAAAAATTTTATCGAAAATTTTCTGTAAAAATTTTATCGAAAATTTTCTGTAAAAATTTTATCGAAAATTTTCTGTAAAAATTTTATCGAAAATTTTCTGTAAAAATTTTATCGAAAATTTTCTGTAAAAATTTTATCGAAAATTTTCTGTAAAAATTTTATCGATAATTTTTTGTAAAATTTTTATTAAAAACTGTTTGTCAAAAGTTTATCGATAATTTTCTATAAAAATTGTATCAAATATTTTCTGTAATAATTTTATCGAAAATTGTTTGTAAAAATTTTATAGAAATTTGTTAAAAAAAATATTAAAATTTTTTTTGTAAAAATTTTGTCGAAAATTTTTTGTAGAAATTTTATCGAAAATTTTATTTAAAATTTTTGTGTAAAAATTTCATCGAAAATTTTTTATAAAAAATTTATTAACATTTTTTGATAAAAATTTTGTCTAAAATTTGTTGTAATAATATTATCGAATTTTTTTTTAGAATTTTATAGAAATTTTTTGTAAAAATTTTATTCAAATTTTTTTGTAAAAGTTTTATTGAAAATATTTGTAAAAGAAGTTTTTTGGTAAAATTTTAGAGAACATTTTTGTAAAAGTTCTGACCTTCCTGCAATGCAAAGAACATTGGGGACAATAGTGACCCCCCAATGACCCTATTGACTGCTCCTGGTTCCCAGTGGGTCTATCGGCTACCTCTATGTATATTGCTTTTTATAAAAGCATTTAATATAAATCAAAACAGAAAAACCCAACCAACCTAAAAACAAACAATAATCGCCCCTCGCAGAGGATTTTGAGACCCCTATATCAGTATGCATTCCATTCGAACCAGTGTTCGCGGTCTAATATTTATTTAACAAAAAAAGCAAAAGAGAATCATTACAACCGAAAAATATGTAGGTGGTCTTGGTTCTTTGCCCGCAGCCTCGAATGGAATGGTATGATTTTGCTGAATTGCATTAGCGACATTTTCAAAACTATGCCTGGGAGATTGGTGTAGAAATAACACATGGAATGACGAACTTACTTTCCACCTGTGGTATTAAAATGGGAACGTAATGCACTTTCTGTATTGGATCTATTTAAGCAACATAAATTCAAATAATAGAATACGAGAAATTGATCACCTAATTTGTAATAACTGTTCTTTCAACCATATGGAGCAGTTCGAGAGATTAAATGAACTTAACAATATTTATAAATTTAAATGTTAAATATTTTTTGATCGAAATTACAATTTTTGGAAAAATTTAAATCTATTGGTGTTATTTTGTTGAAATTCCGATTGTAAAGTTCGATTTGACGAAATTATATAAAAAGCAGGAATAACAATAGACTGAATCTTACGGCAACATATTTTGGCGCGAGAACAACTGCGACAAATCGTTCCCAAGAGGAGTGATAACAAAACAACTCGGTTAACGCTACCCTCGATAAACGCAACTTTTTTAAAAACAAAATCTCCAATCTTGGTATGTGTTTTTTTTTTCTATCGGTACAAACGTACGTGAATACAACCTTGTGTTTACTTAGAAAACTTATTTTAGTTTCAGAAATTTAGGTTTGAGAAATTGCAGTAAAAAATATCACGTAAAAAACATAATCGAAAATCTCACACTTTTTCGTTAAAAACATGTCGGTTTAACGAAATAAAACTATCAATACAAACACCAGAAATTAAAACCTTTTATTTGATTACAAATTTGTGCATCAATCAAAGGTTTAAATTAGTTTAAGACACAAATTTACTCGTATTTAAATTATTAATTGATTTAATTATTTATTAAATAAAAATAATATTTTGGTCATTTTTAATGAAGTATATAATTGGGTTAATGAAAAAGTTTATTAGTTTGTATCTGAAACTAATTAAAACCCATAATTGGTGCAAAAAAATTTTCTCTGTGTCGAGCCGATGGCATGGCGCCGCCGGTTATTTGATTAATATTGTAGTCGTTGCCGTTTTTGTCTATTACAAAAGGTTCGAAATCAAGTGTTAATATATTGTTATGTTAGAACCATATTATTGTCTAATTTAAAAATAATATTGTAAAATATAATATGATTATATTGTAATTAAATTTTATTTTGAAATAAAATAAATATTTATAAAAACATAACTTATTTGTTGATATAAACCTACCTTATATATTAGTTTATTTTTTAAGCATTCGATATGAGAAATAACTCAATTCGTAAATTATTATTTTAAAAACTAAACACAATTTTTTAAAGTTTTGTGTTTACTTTTTAAAATAATAATTTTTATTTAACAATTTTTCTTTAATATTATGACCTAATTTGTAATTTAATTAATTCTTTCTTAGAGAGAATAAAAACGAACTTAAGCTTGACTATTAATTTCATAGTATGTAATACATAAACAGTTCGAAAATAATAATTAAAATTTTCAAAATAATAATTTTTATATTTTTGTTTGTAGTCATATTGTGGTTACAAACAAGCAAGCTTATCATAATTTGTTTACTAATATTATATTATGGTTATAAATACAATATTATTTTGGAATAGGAAAAAAATTTGCTAGTTGGCTTGTGAATTATACAGTACAAACTAACCACGTTGGGTGTAGTAACAATTTAATGATTAAATAGTGAAAACAAATTGTTTATCGTGACCATAGTAATGATTAAAACAACTATCAGTTGTTTATAGCAACCACATATTGTTATAAAGAACATAATATGGTTCCTGTAAACATAACATAACCATGTTTTTTCTCTGCGTTTATATTTGTTTTTAAAAAATTGTTTATTCTCAGGGGTTTTTTCATATTTGTAATTTGGATTTCTGCAATTAGGCTTCCCTTGACCTTAGCAGCAGGAACGTTTTCAGCGAACACAGTCTGAAAGAGAAGGTTAATACCAACAAATAATAAGTAATTTGAAGTAAATCTGAGAATGTCGGGTATTCGTGAAATAGTTTAAAAATCCCTAATTCTTTACAAATTCTAAGAAAACCACAAGCTATTGACCTTTCCGGGAAACCTAAAATTTTAATCTGATCAAATCTTATAAAATTTGTAAGAGGAGGTTGATACCAACAATTAACAAGTAACTTGAAGTAAGTAAGTTTATGGCAAAACCGGGTTGTCGTGAAAAAAACTCTGCTTTACCTCTGCTTCACCAATGTATATTTATATTAAAATATTAGTTACCGAATTAAATTTTTTTTAACACTGTGCAATGTACTATTGTTTGTAATTAGGCGTTACAGTCAAATTAAAAAAAAAAAATTTATATGGGGTGGCCTACACTTAAGTTTACCATACCTAATGTATATTTTTATGGATATATTACATAAGAAATATAAGTTCATTGTATATTCGAGTCGAAAAACTTATTATGGTGTTAAGTAAACTACCCGATTATTATCCCTTCCCGATTATGCCCAAAATTTATACAGCTCTTCATCTCCATAAACCAAAGGCACATACTGAATTTCATTTTGATATGCCAAAAAAATGACCTATACAAACTCCAAACTCCAACTCGAAATTACGACCTCGATGTTTTTCATGATTATTATACTTTGCTTTATACTGCGTATGGTAAAGTAAAAAGTAGCATTACAAATGTTTTTGTTGGTTTTTCAAAGAAAAAGGAAAATTAGAAAAAAAAATTTAAATTGAAACAGTTTTCTGTAAATTACCAAGTCTTTCTAATTAGCTGTCAACAGCTGTAAATTATTGCATGAATTTCATCGCTGAAGGATTTAACTGTTGTTTATTGTCCATTTCAACTATTCTCTCTTGTTGTCTTAATAGACCACAACACAATTTTATTTCTATCTTTACTCTGCTTTCGTGCCTCAGTAGATTCGAGTTCATTGACTTATTTTCGTTTTTTGCCGACTTTGCTGTTTGCCGTTTGCTGTTTGCTATTTACTTTCAACAGAAGAAGAAAGAAAATAATCTGAAATATTAAATCAACCAAATGTTAAAAAAAAAAAATTGTAAATAAATATGTACATTTATTTAAATGTTATTTCTCCTTTATATTTATATTTGAATAAATTTGTACGAGTAACAAATATTTAAAATGTGTTTGTTGTGTTTTTTTTTTTGGTCTCCAAATATCAGCTAAACAGTCTTTCGCCTAAATTTTGTTTAAGAAAGAAAAGAAATTTTCTTAATATTTATTTTTAGTTACCCTAACATTAAAAGGAGAAGACAAACAAATAAAAATGCTTTTAAAACATAATTTTCTGTTTAAGGCCCAAAAGAGAATAAAGTATAAAACTTATCTAGTTTCCTATAATTAAAAAATTCCGTAAAAAAAAAACGTTCGCAAAAAGAAATAAAAGTGTAGGCGATGACAATATTATCTTTTCCATTAAATAAGGAGGTGTTTGTTATATCATATGTTGTAATAACAATAAAAAATAAAAGTAACAGACCATGCAAAATCAGAGCGTCAAGCGTAGCGTTGTCTAGGTAATATATTATAATATACTTTGATATAATTAATGTCTATATATAAGGTGGCCCAAAATGTATCACCCTATCGGAAAATTATATAATTTTTACAAATAGCATTTGTGAACTAGACAGCTTCAGTATACAAAAAGGCAAGCAATAAAGCGCTATACTCCGCAAGAGCGGATTGTTGATTTTTTGTGCCAACAATCGGTCGAAGGTGTTAGCTCAGCTTTAATTTTGATCGATTTCCTAATCGATTCTCTACAAGTGGGCAAACATTTCGCCGCTTAGCTGCTCAACTCGACTCGACTGGAGCTAAAAAACGCCGGTCTAAATGATCAGTGTCAACAATATCGCGGCTAGGGCTTCAGGATGTCGCTTAGAACGAAGTAACATCAATCAAACGTGCCACAAAATTGGGCAGCACCAGAAGGACCCCACAACGAATTTTGGTAAAAGACTTAGACATGTTTTCTTTCAAGTTGCAAATTGTACACCAGCTAATACCTGCTGACCATCAAACGTCCTCAAACTCAACAATGAAGATGACTATTTTGAGTTAAAAATCAACATGGACGACGAGACGCATTTTATCTAAGCGGTAACGTCAATAAACAAGATCTTTGTTTTAGGGGCAGTGAAAAAACGCGTATGATGTACGAAAAGCCGGTACATCCACTCTTATCATAATTGGAGCTTACATTTTTCTAAAATTTTACTTTTTATTCTAGAATAAGGTCCACCTAAATCTATCATCTACGCTACATTATAGTATGTAAAGGAAACATCAATTATGCAGTGTTTTTTTTTTCGAAATCAAAAACTATCAGCTAACAGTCAATTTCTAGATTCTGGGGGGTTTTAGCAGTTTCGAAGGACCATAAAATAATTGTCGAGAAATATTTTCTCGAAAATATCGGAAAATAAACAAACTGGTATTAATTATCGAATTTTAAAAATAGGGTTTTGGTTTTTTTTGGGTTAACAATAATACGACCCATTATTATAATTTGCCAATAGCTAAAGTTGGGATTTTATCGCAGAGATTATCGCAGTTTTTCGTTATTGTAAGTAAGCTAAAAATATCCTTAAGTTATCACGTACGGTAAAGGCAAGTTATAGTAATTAGCCTTACCCATGTTATTATAATGAAAGGCTAACTTTAGATATTGGAAAGTTATAATAATGGGCCTAAGTATTATATAACAATTATGCGCTAATAACTTATCGAATTATATAGCACACATACCAAAGGAACATACTGGGTTTCATTTCGATATGTCAAGATATCAATAAGATATCATCGCGAAAATAGCAAAAATGGATTCAAGAGATCTCCAATCGTAAAGATCCGTTAAAACCCCGACATCAAATTTTTTTTCACGATTACTATTCTTTATACTACGGTAAAGTAATAACGACAAATTGAAGAGTTTTCCTGTTTTCCAAGTCGGTTAAAAATATATTTTAACCCTGCTCCTCAGCTGTACGTTAAAGCGGCAGTGCAGGTGATACTTGAAAATATTTAGTTTAAAACAAAAAAAAAAAAAAAAAAATTTTAAAATATTAAACAGTTCTGTTTATTGTTTTTGATTTCCAATATTCTGGAAAAGATCATAAGTTGAAAAAAATTCTCTCAATATTAAAGTTTATAAACTTAACGGGTTGCGAAAATTCTAATGTTAACAAAATGTGGCGTGGTCTATTAAAATGTCGTCCTTTTATTTTTAGATTTAATTTTTAGGTTTAAAATATTTGGAATAAATAAACAAATTAGTTTTCTTTATTTACAGGTAAGACCACTGTTTCTTTTTGCCACGATTAAAGGTAAGTCATGCTCTAAACACATAAACGACAGCGGCTACAACGGTACACGACTACAAATGCCGTTGGCTACAATCGTCGCCGCGTAGTCAGCTTATTAATTATATTCAAGACGACAGCTACATCAAAACTAAGATATTGTTGTAGATATATGTATATACTAGCTGTGGCCACACACGTTGTGTGCGTCTCCTGATAACATTTTGTTCGATTTTGCTTTGAAAGTAATACACACCAAATTTAAGAATCTTACGTATTTAATTTATATAAAGGTACCAATCCCTGGATAAAATTCTAAAATTTATATAAAATTCTAAAAATTATTGTAAATATCTGTAAAAGACAGACAGGAAATTAGTTCTTCGTTTTTTCAAATAGCGCCACCTGTTGCTTAACATTTCTTAAAATATACCGCTTTCAAAAATAAAAGATGACTTAAAGTATGCAGTACCTTTAAATCGGTAAAAAAAATCGGTAAAAAAAAATCGGCGTACTTTCACTTGCACTTTCACTAAAGTATCCTATATTGGAATAGGGATTTTAAGGTACCTCCTCACAAAATATTGTTAAAATCCTTCTAGTAGTTTTTACGTGATGCGAACAAAAAAAAAAAAAAAAGACAGACAGACAGACAGGAAATGAGTTACTATTTTATTATATGTATAGATTTAACTTTTTTAATAATAAAATACTTTTTCAAAAAATACTTTCCATCATATCAAAACAAATTAATATATTATTTGCTCAAAATTAAATTGTAATTTTTAATTTTGCGACAATTTTTGCTCCTTACACAGGGCACGTTATCATAGGGTGCGCCGTTACTACACAGTGGGAGCGCTAGTCTACGTCTTAGTTTCACTCGGTGTTTGGCGCACCGTGGGATTAAGCCACCGTGTCAGGTACCCACGTTAATCTAGAACACATCTGTGTGTTTAATGCGTTAGAGGACGAAAATAGAAGAAACAGAAATGATAGAGTAATAAATTTTACTAATTACCCTCAAAATATCAATGATTCCATATTTTACAAATTAAGCATAGACAAGAAAAGTATTCGTAATGAGTATTTACAAATGATTATTTAATGATTTAATTAAATTATTTGTATTTAGAAGAGCATAATTAAATCACTATTGATACACTGGAAAGAATAAATTCCTACACCGTATATCGCCTGGTTTCTAAGACTTATTCGACAAACTTCATCTATTTATAGACAGATAACACTTATTATTGGATAATAAATCATTTTTATGAAATGATGAAATAAAACATGTATTTGGTTAGTAAACTTTAATTACGCCATGGTTACTGATACATACCCACATAGATTTCGTATGTAACACAAGAATTTCGTATAGAACATAAGAATAATTTATAATAATTCAATAAAGAATTTTTTTTCAAAATTTTTAACTTCGTCTTTTAACCATCTACTACTGAATTAAATGAAGTTTTAATTGGATATACTCGTGTAGACAGAGATGGAAGAAAAGTTTTTAAACAAACCGAGCACTGACCTGCTTAATCTTCAGTTTAGTGATTTCAGACTGTCGACTGGTAGCTGTCGGTCTTCTAGTTCTGCTAGTAATTGCTAGCATTTGTTCAAGGCTCAGGTATCCACAAGCTTCTACCAGTGGTCTTGAGTCTTATGTTTGCCAGTGTGCTGCCATCTCTGCCTCTTCCAGGCACAGTCTGCAAGTATTATCTTCTTCGATTTTCGTCTTGGCTAGATGATACATTTCATGGCATGAGACACTTCTTTTATTCATTTTTTAAAACCTACCTATCCCTACTAGCAAACCTTTTAGCTACGTTCTGCTAATTAACTTCTGCTTCACAGCTTAATTTGTACTCTTTTTTTAATTTGAGTGTGTATTAGCTTTAGGTTTTATCAAAAAATGAGAATATTAAAATATATAAGATGTTTTAAGAAAGAAATGTATTTTTTTTAAAATTATAAATGACATTTTAAATACTCTCCTAACTGATAGAAGTATAATGTGTTTAAAGTTCACTTAAGTCTTTTAAACCACAAGCTATAAAAGAATCCTTAAAGTCCTTTCGCTTGTTTTGAACTTTGATATCATGAGGTTTTAACATTCTTAATAGAGGATTAAATTTAACTTTATCGAAAACAAGGGAGGAATAAAAAGTTACAGAAAAAAACAGAGAGAACGCGAATGTAGAAAGAATAGATAAAAATAACCTTTTTTGTGAAGAGATAAATGTTTAACTGGTATTATACATAAGTGTTCAGTGCACACAACACAATTGCCTGAAACAAGTGAAAACAAAGTATTGCACAATTTTAAAAGATTTAAGATGAACACACGGGAGCGTATGATTAATAAGTATTTTATTTTTTCTTTTTTATTTTTATTTTATAAATTTTGAAGCACAATAATATTAACATAACTTAGCAAAAAATGTGGAAGATAATAGTTCCACAACTAGTTCTGGAGAGTCTGAAACAAGTAAAAGTAAATATTACACCGTTTTTAAAGATTTACGATGAACACACCAGAGCGTATGATTAATAAGTATTTTTTTCTTTTTTAATTTTATTTAAAAAAAATGTTAATAAACAATAACACTAATAATTGGTGATTGGCATTCCATTTCGATTCCCATCGGCAACAAAAACAAAATTTTCAAAAATTATTTCCTGTACAGAAATGGTCCTGTTACAGTTTACATCTATAGATATAAAAAATATCTTCAATAAGAGCAAATTTTGAACTTCATAAAAAAGACAAAAAAATAAGCTCTTTGAGAGCTAAAAGGCTTTGTCACTAAGCTGAGTGTGTGTTAGTAGACAGCGACAAACCTCAATGGCGTTCGGCATCGTATCATGTAAGAACACTTATTTTTAATAAAGTTGGGAGCACTTGACAGCTGTTATATGTATGTTCAACAAGGGGCTGCTAAACTATTTAAAGCTGTTGAATTTTTATTTAAGAAAAGGTGTGAACTACGACTAGAGTTTTAGTATATTTGACATATATATACGTCCCAATCCCGTTTTCTTTGGACACACCATTTAACTTACATTTTATTTTTTTACTCATTGTTTCTACATACGCTGTGTAAATTTAAAGTGTCTGCCTATTTCTTTTCAATTACTGCTCTTGGAAGCATATGGTGCTACTAAACGTATCAATTTAACAAAGCATCTCCATCTTACACGATTTGTCTCAGTCTATTGTTATTTTGACTTGAGTGTCAGTTTCTTAAGCGGTTGTTGTCCCAGCTAAGTAGGTAATTGGTCTGTTGTTGCCTAGAAACGAAGTCCTCTGTGTATTTGCTGTAGTGGTGGGAGGAAGCTTTGCTAATCTTTGATTCCTACCTTTTTCCCTAAAGGGTGGCGGCTACCTGTCCTATTGTCATGATGTTATCCTCATTTTTTAACAGCGGGTGGTGGTTAGGGGCCTTCTTTGATGGATTGTCTGGAGGGGGTGAAAGTCAGTTGATTTTTAAACCTCGAAGAAACCATAGTGAAAATTGTTCGTCATCTACCATAGTAATCTAACATCTGTGAAAATTTCAAGAGTGTACCTATTACGGTTCCAGAGATATAATGCTCTGACTTTCATTATATAAAAAACAACAGCGTTGTACCCAGCTACTCCATGAAGCCGGATTACAGTTTAATTATTTTTGAAAAGACCGGTTATTTGTGCTTAAAATTCACACACTCTACCTCATACTATTCACCAGCTACACGATAAAAGTTTTTTACTTTAAATGGGAGGTATCATGCCCACTATTCCAATACCGCCTGTTTTTTGCTAGTCTATGCTCATTAATAAAATAGTTATTTTTACATAATATTCACACTCTACATTTTACTGCTTCCTAGGTGCACGAAAACCAGCTATTTTATGAAACTGGTTTTCAGTTTAACCAAAAAAAAAATAAATTTTTGAAAAAACTGGAGAAACTTCGTTTTTTTTTATATAAAAACCTGTTAAGTTTTATATTAAAGAGGGTTATTTTTTGCTAGAAAATTCACACACTTTACGTCTTACAATAATAATTATACATAATTTTTACACTCTACATCTTACTCTTCTCTAGGCCTACGATAATAGTTTTTCACTTTATTTAGGAGGTACCGTGCCCACTGTTAAAATACAGTCTGTTTTTTTCTTTTTTGCTACACTATGAACATTTGTCTTTTAAGTAGTTGTTAAAATTTGAGTAGATTTTAAGAATAAGTTATAAATAATACGATTATTTTGCGATTATAATTAAAATTAATATGAAAGTTAATTAAAAAACTTTTGTATTTTCTCTTGAGGTTTCTTTTGGCTACTCAGCTCTAATTAGTTCGTTAATCATGACTACAATGTTATTATATTGTTTTCATGTTTGCTTAATTTCTTTTTTTATAATTTACCCTTTTTGTTAGTTTTCTTAATTCCATCATAATGAAAATGAAAAGTTTTGCCATAAAAATTACAATGAGAGATTAACCTTGAGGTGTTAAGTGGTACCAGCCAATAGCAATAGCAATAGCAACAGCAACAGCCAACAGCTAAAAAGTTAAGAAAAATTTACAATTCAAGTTTTTATATATATTTTCTTTCTAATAATAGTTATCGATATACATAAGTAACTTAACAGGTATTAAAAACATAATCGAAAGAAAAATAAACAAAATGTCAATTTAAGGAAGTGCATGTTCAGCATGAAAAAAATCAATTTAAACCAAAATGTTAAATGTTAAAAAATAAATTAACGTGAAAAAAAAAGTTTTGATTTTGGAAACATGTTTGGATATGGTTATAACTAAGAATAATAAATAAAGGGAACTTTATACATTAGGAATATGAATACTTTGTAAAATTTCTTTTTTCGGTTAGCGGTAATCTGGCAATGACAAAACGTTAATCAAATTTGGCATTTTTATCAAATCATAAATTTGTATAATGCTAAAATACAAGAAGGAGCAAAATGTAG
This sequence comes from Phasia obesa, assembly GCA_949628195.1. Taxonomy (NCBI): domain Eukaryota; kingdom Metazoa; phylum Arthropoda; class Insecta; order Diptera; family Tachinidae; genus Phasia; species Phasia obesa. The sequence goes on along the minus strand of OX451215.1, from coordinate 175,555,355 downwards.
GAATAGCTAAAAAGTACTATCAATATTTTAGGGGGTTTGCTTCAATATTCGGTCATAGTAATCATACCACCATTGCTGAGCAAGTAAATGTTTGGGCAGATTTCTACAGTGAAATGCTATCCTCAAATGCTCATAGTCTTCAGATTAGCTGTGAATGTGAATCACATGGAGACGATCCAGCTATATCCTCTGTCTGTCCCAACGTTGCTGAGAACACAAACTCTATTAATAGTCTTAAAACCAATAAGACACCAGGTGTAGACGGAATGTTTTCTGAATTATTAAAAGCAGACTCTTATACAAGTGCCAAAATAATCTACTCAATCATTCGCAAATCATTCGAAAATGAAAGTCTGCCGGACGAAGTGATAGAAGGTATAATAAGAAACATTCCGAAGAAGGGAGATCTTACGAACCCAAATAATTGGCGTGGTATTACTTTACTTTGTATGGTTAACAAGATCATTGCCCAAATAATAGCTAAACGTATCTCCGCTAGGGTGACACCAGCACTGAGACAGGAACAGGCGGGATTCAGACCCCCTAGACTATTTATATCGACCATATAAATAGTCTACGTGTTATCATCGAGGAATCTGTTGAATGGCGATCACCACTCTATATGTGCTTTATCGATTTCGGAAAAGCCTTCGACAAACTAAATCACAACGTAATTTGGAGCGCACTATGATGCAAAAACGTCCCTGATAAACTTATTTCACTTATTAGGTGCCTTTACCGCAAAGCCAGCTGTCAAATTCAACATGGTAAAGTGCTAAGCAGGGCGGTAAAAATAGAGATCGGTGTTCGCCAAGGTTGTGTTTTATCGCCACTTCTATTTAATATAGTTTTAGACACAATTCTCAGAAGTGCCCTACAAAATGCTAAGGGAATTACTTGGGGACTGCAAGGTCATTTAAACGATCTTGATTACGCAGACGATATCTGCTCACAGCTACTCACAACTTGCATCAAATCTGCAAAATATGACAACAGCAACAGATGCGGCCGGGCTTACCAAAACGAAAACCCTGCGAATTATCGTCTCAAGAATTATTCACAATAAATAATAATCAAATAGAAAATGTCAGACAGTTTTGCTATCTTGGGAGCGTAATTTCCAAAAATGGCGGGTCAAGTGAAGACATTGACAACCGTATACAGAAAGCGCGACAAACTTTCGTTCTTTTAAGACCCATTTGGAATTCGTCTTCACTATCTCAACGCACAAAATTAACAATATTTAACACAAACGTCAAGTCTACTCTCCTCTACGGTTGTGAGAAATGGAATGCTGCCCCTCGAGAAATGCAGAAGATACAGGTGTTTAGGAATCAATGCCTCCACAGGATAGTGCGAATATTTTGGCCTAGAGTGGTGTCCAACAACAGGCTTTGGGAACAATCCAACCAACAAATCATGGCCATAGAAATAAAAAGACGTAAGTGGCGGTGGATTGGCCACACTTTAAGAAGACCAAGGAACGACATCAGGGAGTCGAAGAAGAGGACGTCCAGCCCATACGTGGAGGAGGCAAATCGATGTAGAAGTGACTGAAATGGGTAAAACCTGGGGCGAAGTGAAAACGTAGGCACAAGACAGGAATATGTTCAACCAATTTATTGAGGCCCTATGCTCCTTATAGGATCAATGGGAATATATATTCCCATGGGAATATAGGGCCATGGGAATATAGGAGCATAGGATCCTATAAGGAGCATAGGATCCTATAAGGAGCATAGCGCCTCAATAAATATATTTGCTGAATTTTGGATTTTCCCTTTTGGACTATTCGACTGAAATATTGAATACATTTCAGTCGTATTTGATTTAGCTTAAAATAATTGAAAAATCCGATTTAATGCCCTTCAAGGAAGCTGATAGTCTCCGAAACCGGATTGCAAATTTTGCTCATAAACAACGAAGCATGTGTCAAAACATGTTCAATAAAGAAATCCTTGATTTTCAACGAAAAATAGTCGAAGCCAAGAAGACAGTAACAAACCTCAGTGAAGTTCGGCATCGTACCATGTAGGAATATTAATTTGTAATGAAGTTAGGGGGACCTTATCAGCTGTGATATATATAGTTCCAACAAGATGCTGCTAAACACCACACAACTATTAAATTATTATTATTAAAGAATCCATATGCAACATGACTAGAGTTATAAAATGTTCGACATATTTTAAAACACGGTTATCGAATAATGCGGTTTGGATTTTATAACCCCGAGTTGCGGTTTTTGTCGATTAAAACCAGTTCGGATAACCGGTTATTTTGTGAATAAAAACACGGGTTAAAATACTTTATTAAAACAAAAAAAAATACAAAAAAAATTAAAGTTTTCACTTCGGTCGTGAACTGTTAAACTGTTTAATAAATTTAACTTTCAGTTTTAAACAGCTAATCTGTGGATTACCAATGTTTTTTATGGAATAGCTTCGGCATTGTACCATGTAAGAATATAAATTGTTCTTAAAGTTTGATAAACTTGACACCTGTGATATGTAATTCTAACAAGATGCTGCTAATTCCATACTGCTGCTGAATTATTATTAAAGAATCCATGTACAACAAGAATATATATATGAAACACGATTTTTCAATAATTCGATATATTGTAATTTTATAAAACCCGGGTTTAAGTTTTTGTATATTAAAACCGGTTCGGATAACCGCTTTTTTGATAAAAAAAATGAACTTTTTTAAATATTTTATTAAAACCAATAAATAAATATAAGTTTACACAATGTTCGTGAAAAATTAAACTGTTTAACAATTTGAAGTTTTAATTTTAAACAACTCACATACATATGTATGTGTGTAAGTTTATTATGTTTTTCTCTTCTATTGTGTATTACAAATTTATCTTTATGGAATCGCTTTCTAAGTGCTCTAAGTCATAACCTGATGGCTTAATTAAAACAAAATGTTTATTTTTATTTTCTTTAAGTTAAGTTGTGATTTCGAAGTCTTGCGAATATGACGTAAATTCACGTAAGACGGGAAGCCCGGAAGGTATTTAGAAAATAATTGTGACAGGTATAACATGTCTGTTACCGCAAAAGCCATGAATGTTGCGAATAAAACAAAAGAATTGCTTATAATTTTCATAGCGTGACTGAATCACTTAATATCTCTTTTTGCGCAAGGATACATAATGAATTTCAACGATGGTTACACAGGTTAACAAAGATTTTGTCCTAGAGATCTTGCTGAGTGATCTTTGATGCATTTTTCGCGTTGATTCGGAATATGTTCTTAGATTTTTTCCATCATGTCTAGATTCTTTGGGACAGCTCACAGCTGTATGTGGAATCACCGGCAAAGATTCAAAGATTTAGTCATACTGTAGTTACATACGAGCAAACTTATCATAATTGTTTACTAACATCATATTATGGTTATAAATGCAATATTATTTTGGAATACTAAATACATTTTTGTTTGAAACCAACCATGTTGCAATTTTCGGACGTAGTAACCATTTAATAATCATATAGTAACAAAAACTTGTTTATAGTGAACATAGTAATGATTAAAACAACTATAAATTTTTCATCGCAACCACACATTGTTACAGAGGACATAAGATGGTCCTTGTAACCATACTATAACTATGTTTTTCTCTGCGTGCGACAATAGGCTGATAAGTATGGTTCTCTATAACTAAGTGTACTGACAGCAGTTTGATTTACACCTCCACACGGTAGCGGCCGATAATAGAATTTACTAGAGAGATATTTATCTTTAAATCCCTAAAAAAAAGTATTTAAAAGTATTTTGTAAGCTAGTAAGAAGTGTGCTAGTCTATCAGTCTAGGAGTTGTGGGTTCGCTTCCCAACAGACTGGGTGTTTCATCACAACGAGTAAAGGTCTTTATTACTATGCTCAATTTTTTATTTAGAATATAATTTGTAATTTTATTGTAACATTTAATGAATAAATAAATAAAATAAATAATGAAATGTTTTTCAAAAAAATATTTTTTTCAAACTAAATTTTTCCTTAAAAAAGATATATTTACCAAAAAAGATCTAGTACCATAAAATTATTTTTTTAATGCATAATCTTTCCAAAAAATCAGTGTTTTCCTGTACTTATACTTTTCTTTTCACCGCGACATAGATGACAATTTGTCTCAAAAATTTCTTTAAGTGTATATGAACTTGAAAATCTGCCTGTATGCTTAATTATATATTTTTTTATTTTTTTTTTTTATAAATGTAACGGTGGGTGATGTATTTTAAGAAGCAAAAAAAGGAAGCATTTCCGTCCACCTTTTTGCGAAAACACAAAAACCCAAAAAGTTGTTTCGCAATCAACTTTTGTTTTTGTTAAAAACTGTCTGAGTTCATTTTAATTTTTGCTAAAATAAAATAATAATAAAAAGAAACAAAAAAAAAAAACATTATTTAATTGCAATAAATACTTGTATGAATAGTTTTTATTTTATTCTATTTTTTATTTGATACAATGCCAATAATTTTGCTTGTGTCTAGATTTATGTCGTATTTATTTTTGGCCACTGATTTATATTATTCTTTCATCTTTGCTTTTTTCTAATTTAAAACCATAGAATTTTTTTTTTTAGTTTTTTTTTTACAACTAATCTACCAATATATTGTTGTTAAGACGGAACTACATTCGTTTTAATTTTTTCTATTACATTGACTGATTATAGGGTTTTTTCTTCCTTCTTGTTAAGTTTTCGCAACAATATAGTTTTTTAAGCAAAAAATGAATGGAAACAAATTTAAATTTTTAATCAAATGTCGTAGTTTTAGTGTGTGTTAGATGGGGAGTTTTCTTTTTTCTTTTAGATTAACCCAACAGTTTTGTGACTGTCTACGTGACTCTATGAAGAAAACTTATTATAACAACTTCATCGAATCCAGTTCATTAATTCTTTTTACACACGATTCTTAAATCCAATAGCACGTCTCTTTGTAAGGCAGCAAATGAAAAGCTGCATTCGATACATTTCTTGTTAATTAAAACTATTGAACTTTTATTAAAGAAACAATTTCGAAAGTTCGTAATTAAATTTAATAAATTTTTTTTACATAAAATTTTTAAATTTCCTGTTGCTTATAAATAATACAATTATGTCAAGCTAAGTTTTTGTTAAATTTCTAAGTTGATTTTCAGTTTTAAAATACCTTTGCTAGCCATATGCTCCTTAAATCCGAATTAATCCTTCTTTGTTGGTTCTTCTTTCGAGTTTTAAAATACAGTTGTGAGCATAAAAATACCTATTTCGGTTCCAGAGATAGAAGGCACTGACAGAAGGACAAACATTGTAGCGGAAACAATGAGGTTACGTTTTTACCTTTCGGCTACGGAATCGTTAAAATAATGCTTTTTACTAACATTATTTCCAAGATTAATATTGACAGGCGCTTGAAATCGTTTAAGCATTATCAATCAAAAAACGTCAGAATAATATAAATGAAATACAGGCATATCCCGATGAAGGAGCTAAACTCAACTAAGGAGCTGAACTGAACTAAGAGAAAAAATTAAAGATACCCGTAGCTTAAATTTATACCACCCAACAAAAAAGCTGTAAAAAGGTCTCTAATACTTCTGGCTTAGGTTAGGTTACGTTAATAGAAGATCACACATAATTAAATATGTGTGGATTCACAAGACCATTATTGATCCATAGTGACTCCTCTGATGATTTAATAACTCCCACTAAGTAGTCCTGTGAACTTCGTAAATTTGACAATTTGCTTAGCTCCCATACCCTTCAAGTCCTCCATATTCTGAAAGAAAAAAGAGCTAAAGCATTTATTACGGCTGTGTGATAACGCAGGGCATTGATAAAGATATTGGAATGTGTTTATGTAAATAGTGTGTCTATGTAAATAGTGATATCACTTGAGAATAGCTTTACGCAGTATACACCACTTCCTGTCCCATTATTTTTGAACCATCTGTATAAATCTCAATTTCTTCAGTGAAATTATTCAAAGGTTTCCAGTCATCTTTCCTTGGGATTATTGTAATAATTTCCTTGTTCTAACGTATTTCAGGCGTCAAGTAATCGGTTTTTATGTTTTCTACTTGATATTTAATTATCAGCGAAGAGTGACCATAAGTCTTAATTTTTAAATGTTAGTTCTGTCTCAATCTTAATTCTGGCTTAGTGTATTTTAATTTTGCTATTCTCTACTCAAAAATACTAAACATCTATTGGCAAAATAAAAAAAGACATTTGAGAGCAGTAGTGTATGCATTGCACAGTGGGGAAGAATTAAAATAATTTGGAAATAACTCAACCATAAGTAAAGTGCTATGCCGATTGATCCAAAATTTGACATGAGCAAAGCAGAGAAGTATCTGAGTTTTGAAGCTGGGTGCAATAATCTGTCCAGCGGTGGCGCTATATGATCTCAAAGTTTGGTACCTTGCACCTGCAAATTATTTTACAGTTTGCAGTTTCTTAAATTTTTGTTTGATTTTTAAAAATTATACATGGTCTTAAAGGTCTAGTTAATATCTACAAAATGGTACAAAAGACTAAAAATATACAATTTTGGGATTTTTGGTCTTTATTTTGCGAATTCCAACAATTCTCACAATTCCCACATTGAAAATCATCTAGTTTTAAACTCAGAAAATATATAATATTTAGAATTTAGTCCGCTAACTACGATAAAAAAATTTAAAAAATTTGCTTGAAATTTGAAAAAAACTGGACCAAGGTAATGAAGAATCAAAAATTTTAATTTTAAAATGATTACAACTCAATCGTTTTAAAACATAATTTGCAGATTAAGGCAACATTTTGTAAGTATTAACTAGACCTTTAAGACCATGTAAGACTATTTTTAAGAATCAGACAAAAATTTAAGAAATGAAAAGCTCTAAAAGAATTTGCAGGTGCGAGGTGTCCAACTTTAAGACTACATAGTGCCTGAAAAGTGTATGGTATCCAACCTCAAAAGTTACGCTCAGATGCTCCTCTTCTATCCTCATGTCAAATTTTAGATCAATCGGTCTAGCCCGTTACAAATGGCTGAGTTATTTCCAAACTATTTTTATTCTGCCCCACTGTGCATTAGTATGTTAACATTTAAATCTCTTCACTTCATTTCAACACTTCAAAAGTTCTTTGAGAAATTTGTCACAACGAACTGGGTACTACATTTGCAAGCTTGTCATTTGGCAAAAAAAAAAAATAATAATAATTATGATGGGAATACACTCATATTTGCTGCTTTCAGTAGATATGACTCCATTCATCATCGTATCAATGATTTATGAATGAAATTTGTAGTAAATTCATATGACACTTTGAGGTTTTTGTTTGGCTTAAAATATGACAACATGAAAAATAAAAAAATTTTCCAACAAAATTATAGGATATGAGAAGTGACTATGTAAAAGGGAGTTCCAATAGCGATAGGTAGTGTTCAGGAATAAATCTTGATCCATCAGCTTTGTTATACGTTTTTTTTTCTGCTCAACACATATATTTGATTTTTGATCTTTTGAGCAGCCAAGGACAAAGGGTTTTACAATAAATACATTTTGCGCAACGCAGTTACTTGCCAACCGTGTTTTGTCGGGGGAAAAAAAATAAAAATACAGCTACACAGTACAAGTGGATACTGTTACAAATGTGACTTCTCGTAATGGCTACCGCAAAAAGAGGCTTGTAATAGAGTTGCTGACCAAATAACTAGCCTAATCCACAGTTGAATAGGAGCAGTAACCTTGAATGCGAACCATGGATATTACTTAGCATCAAGCGTTATGAAGCTTTGCACAGATGGATTTTATTTCTTTTCAACTTTTGAAATTAAAGAAGCAAGCAATGCGGAAAGAAGAGCCATGTAAGTGACGGCAGAGGTTAATTTCTGAATTCAAGAAGTTACCTAAGAAACTGCAGAGACACGCAAACTTCAACTAGCAGCAGATTAGCGAGGAGATGACTCTGTATGAAAGAGAGTCGGATAACTGCTTTTATAACGAAAACTTTAAAAAAGTTCATCAAGGAAGGAACAAAATACTAGTGCATGGAGTCAACGTAGTATATAATCTGCTATCCAATCGGAAGCCGGAAATCAATAAAGCCGAAACTAAAAATTAAATAAGCAATTCGGCTTCTTCAGCTTCTTTAAACTCACAATGAAAATCTCCAGAAAGCAGGATAATTTTTCTAACCCAGTGTAGAATGATGACGGGGTCATCGTTACGGAAAAAAGACAACAATTGGATATATGAAGAAAACACAAAGTTCTTAACATGATTAGCTTATCATAAATGCAAGAAACAATGACATTTGCACAGAACTCCCAAGTAATCTTGAGATATTGGCTGCCATAAAATCATTGAAAGGCGGTAAGGCTGCAGTGGCCATGGATTAACAACAAAATGCTTTAGCAGAAGCAAGTCGATGAATTCACTCCTTGAATCAATATTTAGAGTTCCATGCATAAATGAAATCATATCAATTAAATGAAAACAGACTATAATTGTATAACTTTCCCAAAAAGGGTGACAGAAGAAAATGTAGTAACTGGAGGGGTATACCATTGCTACCATTGGTTATGAACACTTTTATACAGCGAAAAAATTTCACCGATTACAGATTTTAATCAGTATTAAATTAAAGATTAATTAATTTTTTAATTGATTTAAATATATATTTGTTTAAAACAGAACAAAAAAATTTAATCTGAAACCAATTAAATCTTTCAATTGGTGAAAATATTTTTTTCTGTGTAAATTCTTAATTCTAAGCAGATTTCAAAAACCCTAGTCAGCCAATTAAGTTTGTCCCATGCCGGACTTCGAGCTGTGATAAGTGAAGCTTATACTATATCAGCACAGCCAGAATTATGGCATGAAAAACTTATTTTGGAGGTAGTAGCAGCGTGCCTTAAACGATCCCTTCCATAAAGCAATGATGCGGGCTGTTACCATTGTTAAAACAATTGGAAATACAGATAATTAGATTAAACTATAAAAATGACACTCCTCTCTCTTTATACGGTTCGGGATGATAAAGAGAGTTATGAATACCTGAGAAGCATTATGACTTAAAATCGGGGCATGTAATCATTTATAAATAGATGTCTTCGATCTTCACTAACCAAACTACCGCTAAAGTAGGTGTACTAGAATGAAATTATGGTTAGATTGGGCACACATTAAAGAAACCAACTGCTGCGTAGTATTAAAGTAGAAGCCCAGGGGTCTAGAAAACGTGGATGACCTAAAACCAGCTGGATAACAACCGAACTGAGAGAATCGGCCGATCGATCAGTTAATAAGCTGAGAGGTATAGTAAGAAATAAAGAATCCTGAAAATGTTTTCATAACGTTAATAGACTAAAATATAATAGAACGCTAATAATTAAAGGAAAATATAATTTTTTTTGATTCAGCATGACTCAGTGGTGAGTACACGCAGAGAAAAACATGGTGGTGTTATGGCTACCGGAACAATTTTATGGTTCTTATGGTTGTTTTAAACATTACTATGGTTACGATAAACAAATTTTGTTAATATTTGATTATCAAAGGATTTGTTTTGCAATTCCATAATTTTTGATAAACACAAATTTTATTAGTAATCCAAAATAATATAGTATTTATAACCATAATATATTAGGAATAAACAAAATATGTTCTCACCGATGTGAGAACATCATTATCAAGCCTCATCTTAGATATTACGATCTGTTATTTAAAATATCAAGCCAAAACCTATCAGTCCTCAGTGGACAAGTACTTAACTTCTTTAAGTAACTTGACTTGTCTATCAATACATACACCCGAAGATAAACACAGTATTTTTATTTTTTGTTTCTCAAGTTTTTTTTCTACGTTTTTTATAATCGATTTCCGTTGCTTATTTTTTTATCAAAATAACAAAATGTCTCATAGTACCAATTATGTGTATCCGGTTTAATATTTCTTGAAATTTTTCCTTAAAGTATTCTGTCTCCAGTTTTTCTGGTTTATTTCAACTTTATTGTTGCCAACATTTTATGGTCAATAAATTCTTGTCTCACACTTCACAAAGTAGTATTGTTGACAGAAAACTTTTTTATAAAAAAGGGCACAAAAACTAACCGATTTATTTGACAACAGGGGGAGGTATAATTGTGAATTGTATATGGTGTTTTAGTTAGTGTCACTAAAAATCTTCATTTAACGGTTGAATTGTCAACAGAGAGTGTAAAGCTTTGTATGCTTTAACGCGTTGTAAACGTCTGTCAGAAATTAGAATCACTGTAATTGTATGTGACAAGTTATACATCACAAAGCTTAGAATGCTTAGTGGTCTATAAATTGAACAATATTTTTGTATTTATTTATTTATTTATTACAAATTACAAATACAAATTATATTGTTAAGCCTGATACTCTGTTCAGTTTTTCACGTGGAAAAAAAATTTGAATGACAAATAGTCATGAAAAAATGTTGCAGAAGTAGTACCCTGTTTTATTGCGGAAAAACATTTTATCAAGGAATATTTTTAAACAACAGTTTTGCTAACATTTGTAAAACAATAAGGTATATTTAAAAAAATAAAATCGTAAAATTCTTCCAAATCGCCATATAGAAACCATATTTTAACCTAGCTGTGCCCGCCACTTCTTCAGCGTCCATTCATTTTTCGTTCGATTTTGCTTTGAAAGCAATGCACACCAAAGACCCTTACGTTTTTATTTTTTTTAAGAGCAGTAACACTCAGGCATTTAAAGACTATATTAACTGTGTTACATCCTTTAGAAAGAGATAGTAGTAGATAAGACAGATGGTTAGTGCGATAGTAAAGCTTCGCAAGCGCTTCTGATGTTCTTAATCAAATTAGTTTGAAGCTAGCATAGCCAATTAATAATTATTTTACTTCGCCGGTGATTTAGTGCCATGTGGCAATACCAGCGTTTTTACTTCCGCCTTAAGATATGCTACGTATCAGTTTATGTATTTTTTTACTTTATAGAAATTAAAGTATTCGTCTCCGGTTAGTTCAACTGCGTACTTTTACTGATTTTTCTCTACTTTTTAAGATATTTTTGCGGAAAAAAGTATCCTATATTGGGACCAGGATACTTAGGTATCTTCTCACAAAATTTTGTTAAAATCCATTAAATAGTTTTTACGTGAAGCGAACATCAATGAAAAGCAGACAGACAGACAGACAGACAGACAGACAGACAGACAGACAGACAGACAGACGAATATAAGTTACTTTTTTTATTATATGTATAGATAGAGATGTCAAAGTGTTATTGTAAAATATTAAATGTTCTTCAACATATTCCACAAATTCAAACAGAGTACTAGACTTTATATAGTGACGTCAACAATGTGTATAAACTCATAATGTGTATAAACATATAATGTGTAGAAACTTATAATGTGTATAAACTTATAACTAATAAATGCATATTGCATGAAAATTACATAGAAAATGAAAACAAAAAAATTAAAGAAATGTAAAGAAATGTAAACGAATAATTTCGCATAATGGACCTGTAAATTTACCTCCAAAATCATGTGATTTAATACCGCTGGACTACTTGTTGCAGCGCTAAGTGAAGTATCTGTTCTATGTGGATAAGCCACAGACAATGGATGACGTGGAGGACATCATTCACCACGTTATCAGTGACATATAGCCTACATTGCTATTGAAAATGATCGAAAATTGGATTTCCAATATTGAATTTCTCCCAGCCAGCCCAGAAATCATATTCAAATAGAAAATTAAATTACTTATCTTATTGACTTGCCACCATTAACTTGTTTTTTATATCAATGTAAAACTCTACATTACTAACGAAAACATATTTTACTTCGAATTTTTAAGATTGTAATAAATTAAAAAACACAATATACGAATTTCGAAGCATCGAATTGAGAAGCATTGACATTCGAAAGTTATAATTTTATTATTTAAACTTTTGTTAAATTATAAATAGGTACGTTACAACTACATCCTCAGAACAATTGAAGGCTGCTAAAGTATAAAATATAAAAATTTCATTTTTGTGTCATTTACCTCAAGTTACTCGTAACAACCAAGAGCTTAAAAACCTTGATGATTTGCTTTTAAAATAAAATCGTTTATATCCGATAAACAGTACATTTTTTTATTTCATTAAACAACTGATACAGAAAAAGTTATATATTAAGGAGAAAAAAAAATTATAAGTTTTTTCCTATAAATACTCTTGATGCAAAGTCTTGCTATGGCACAGAAACTAAACGATGTTAGTCAGTAATGGCAAGTCATTACCAAGAGTTTTTAGAATAAAACTCCTGCTCAATATATTTTTTTCATCATTTACTTGCATTAAAGTTTTCTCATTTAAAAAGTAAAATAAAATTTTCAACCATATTCTGATTAAATTAAATCCTTTTAAGCTTTTAAGGTTAAAACCAAGATGTTCGAAAATTAAAAGCAGATTTTCTTTATTTTTCTTACTGATTTAAAATAATTTTGGTTTATTTTTTTACATTTGCAAATTTAAGTTGTAGTAAAATGTACCTTTTATTTCTAAGCTGTCTGCCAAATAAGTCTTTATGTCTTCAGAAAGCTACTTAAGAATTCAGTATATTTAAAGAAAAATACAAGGATGTCATTGTACCTTGAAGTTTGGTTTTTTATGTACACTTTAACCCAACCACAATTACAACCAAAACCATGACCAAATGACCATAATAATAAATTGTTTATTATAGCATCTAAGGAATAACTTTATGGCCTGACTTTATCCAGCAATTGTAGAAAAAACACCACTTGTTGAAAAAAAAAATGTGTGAGTTTATCAATAATAAAATTAAATTTGTGCTGATTGTAGCGATTTTTTTTAAACGTAAACGTAAACTTAAAAAACAACAGACACAATTTCTATATACAACAATCTTCTTTAATTATTAATAAAAAATAAATTATTAAAACTAACTTACTATGAATTTACCGTGAAGAAATGAGGAATACTGCAAATGTGTATCTGAGCGTATGATTGATTTTATTATATTTTGATAACAAGTAAACGTCATAGTGCACAAAACCTGAAAATAAATTTATGAAGTTTTATGTTAAAACTACCTGTACCCGCCACGTCGCACAGTGGCTGAAAATCGTTTTTCGTTGGCCAAAAGTAAATTTTTTTTTTGTCACCGATTTTTAAAATTCTTACGTCATTTTGTAGTTAATATATCCAAATTAAGGTAGCCAAAAAATTATGTTAAAATATTGATAATTGTGGGCGTGGCATGCTGTCAAACTCAACTTTTTTTTTAATTTCAGAAAAAGGTGTTTTTCTTTGGTTTTTTATCAAAATTAAATGGTTACTACTCGCAAGCTATCATCGATAATGGTCTGCGGTTTTTTTATAATGTTGGTAGGATTATTGTCTTTAGCTGTTGTAAGTAGACACAGCTCTAGCGTTTAATATTAGGGGCGTTATGAAATATTTATGAAACTACTATATTTTCCTCAAATTTAAACTTTAGTGGAATATAACTTCTAGGGAACAAAAGGGAACAAGAAACATATACAACCACGAGAAAGGTGAAAGTGCCCTCTTTAAGGCTATATATACTTTTGCACCCGCCACGAGCCGCCTGTAGAACACTTTTTTCATTTTAATGAAATTACTCGAAAAAAATTCATATACAATGGTGTATTAAATTTTCACTTTTTTGCCTAAAAGTACGTATAACTAAAAAAAATAAATATAATACCTTCGAAAGGGTTTAATGGCTTTATTTTGATCAGCAAAAAATAAGTAATAAAATTATCACAATGGGCTCTACAGGAAGCATATGATCTCTTTCTAAATTTACCTGATATCAAATGTTAGGGTCAACCAAAGTCATAAACAATTTTATAACAATAATTGCGACATTAAACCACTAAAGTTAAAAAACAACCCCATATTGACGCATGAGTGCAGTTTTGTTCAATTTAAGCGCTACCTGCTATGAAATTAAAGATCAGTGTGTGAAGAACATGTATCTAAAAATTTATAAAAGTACGGATTCGTTAAGGGATTACTCAGTAATAACTTAATCCTTTAAGTGTACGGATAAAACATATTAAACGCAAATAAAAATATTCAAAAGAAAATGGAGAGCTTCAGTTATAAAGAACTGTCCGAAGTGTATTTTAGAAACAAAAATCAGGAAGATGTTCTTAGTTACGTTAAAATAAAATTAAACTTAAATTCGTGTAGCACCGATGTGCAAGAGCAATTATATAATTTCGTCAAAGCACTAAAAAAACGCTACAAAGAAGTTATGTACAGTAAACAAAAATTTTTTATAAAAAGTGCAAAGTGGTTAGAAGGTCAACTTACTGTCGCTGCAGAAACAGCAAAGCAAGATAAGGCTGGAAGACCACGCAAATCATTAGTGGACAATTGCAGCGATAGATCTAAGAGGTGGAAGCTTAAAGATATCAACGATGCCTTTGGTTCTACAAATATAAAATAATCTTTCCTACATCAATTACGATCACAGAACCAATTTACAAAAGTGGATATCATTGAAAAAGTTGTTAAAGCTAGTCCACCGAGAACAAAACGGATTCTTAAAAGTATACCAACTCCGAATGATGCAATACAGTACACAAATGAGGAGGCATTAGCAGTATTTCTGGGTTTGAAATTAACAAAACAGCAATATACTAAACTCAGACAGCGTGCGATTGAAAAAGGCTCAAATATATATCCAGCATATCATCACATAACCGCTGCTAAAATGGACTGTTTGCCATCAAAGGACACTATTACAATCACACCAATTTCGGCAGAGGTACAACTACAATCTCTACTTGATCATACAGCCGCACGCTTGCTACAATCAATAACAGGAAATGAGTTGAAGAAATACGGAAACACAAAGTTAATTCTTTTTTGTAAATGGGGATGTGATGGTTCTTCGGGACAAAAACAATATAAACAAGCTGTATGTGAAAATATTTTGACTCAGATATGTTCATGGTATCATTTGTACCATTGCGATTGAAAAAGATTTTGGAAGATTCAGAGCCTTCGACTAGTACAACGCAAACAATGGATATTTGGAAAAATGAAACACCATCTTCTACAAAATACTGCAGGCCAATCAAATTTCAATTCAAAAAAGAAACAAATGATGTTATTAATAAAGAAATTAGTGATATCAAGGCCGAAATTACAGCACTACAGCCATTACAATTACAGTTAGATGGGCAGCAAATTGAAGTAAGCTACCAGTTAGTCCTGACAATGATAGATGGAAAAGTGGGTCAGGCTTTGACTAACACGAAGGCTGCATCCAGCTGCATTATAAGCCAAGCAACATCAACCCAATTAAACCAAGTCCCAGCAAAATCATTAGATAATACCGATGCATATGAATTTGGATTATCACCACTACACGCAAGAATACGACTTATGGAACACATACTAAAAATCAGTTATGATTTGGAATTCGGGTCTTCAGGATCAATAAGAAACAACGTGACCAACAAAGAGTTAAGAAGTTCAAAAAAGAAACATGTTCAAGATGAATATCGCAACCGTGGACTGATTATAGATCAGCCAAAACAAGGGTCAGGCAATACAAATGATGGCAATACCGCAAGAAGATTCTTTTCAGGTCCAGAAACAGCATCTGAAATAACAGGAGTGGATTTCAACCTTATTTTCGGATTTAAAATAATACTAGAAGTACTTGCGTGCAATGAAGAAATTGACTGTAGAAAGTTTGGAGATTATGCTAAGGAAACTGCAGTGAAGGTAGCGCAGAAGATCCGAGTACATTTTCCATTCGTCATGCGGGGTCCAAAAATAAATTTTTATGATTTTCTGGCTCCAGGGTAAAGACCTTGAACCTTCTTTGACATAAAAATGTTTCATTTGCTTAACAAATTTACAAAAAAACTTGTAAAAATGTGTAGTTTTTCAGGGGTTGGTTTAGTTCTTCTTAGGGGAATTTTTTTCCCCCTGGTCCGATTTGGCCCATTTACGAACTTAGCCTGCCCTATCCTTGAAGATATATCTGTACCAAATTTCAAGGGTCTAGCTCTTTTCGTTTAGACTGAATCGTGTTCATACAGACAGGCGAATGGACGGACGGCCGGATGGACAGACGGACGTATGGACAGACGGACATAGATTTCATCACTGATCAAGAATATATATATACTTTTTTGGATCTTAGAGGGATATTTTACTATGTTACACACAGAATAAACCCATATTTCACTCTGAAAGTTAAAAAAATTAAAATGTTCAACTTTGACCTCGAATTCCTTAAAAAGTCCTCAATCAATTTGAATGTAATTAAAACTGAATCAAGCTGAGCTAAATATCTATCCATTAAAAAAAAAATTATTTCAATATTTTGATCGGTTCAAAAGTTACAGAATTTTGGCCAACGAAAAACGATTTTCAGCCACTGTGCGTCGTTGACGTCCTGACAATATTTTGCTCAATTGCACACCAATTGTAAGGCTCTTACTTTTATAGTGTTTCAGTTATGGTTTATGTATTTACTTTCTATCTATCTATCTATCTATCTATCTATCTATCTATCTATCTATATATCTATCTATCTATATATCTATATATCTATATATCTATATATCTATCTATCTATCTATCTATCTATCTATCTATCTATCTATCTATCTATCTATCTATCTATCTATCTATCTATCAACGTGCAAAAACACAACAAAACTAAATATTGCGCCATCTATCGGACGAACTTTAAACTACACAGAAACACTCCTTACGCCCCATAGAATATGAATATTAAATTTGGTCAAAATCGGTCCAGTAGTTTTTGAGTTTACCGATCACGAAGATACACGTCATTTTTATATATGTATATAGAGATGTTTTAATATTGACTAGCTGCGCCCGCCACGTCGTGGTCATCCTAACAATATAATGCTCGATTTTGCTTTGAAAGTATTCCACAGCAATTTGTAAGACTCTTTCTTTTATAGTGCTTTAGTTATGGTTTATATATTTACTTTCTATAAAATTACCCATCCCTTGATAAAATTCTAAAATTTATAAAAAATTCTAAAAATTATTGTAAAGCTCTGTAAGAGGTGATTAAAACAATGTAATTCCAAAAAGCAAAAATGCAAATGTTTTTCAATTAACGCCATCTGATACGCAATTTTGTTTAAAATATACCCCACTTTCACAAATAAAAGGTGCGCAACCTGGTTTAAAATATCCCAGTTTTAAACCGAAAATTTTAGTACCTTTAACCCGCAAATTGCGTACTTTCACTGCTTTTTCCTCACTTTCTCTTGGAAATGGGATATTTTTTTCAGCAGGTATCTTAAAGTATCAATTTTCCCCCGAACTATGAGAGACAACCCAGATATGGTTCCACATTTTTTGTAGATATTCTCAAGGATTATCTAAATGTAAAAATCTTAACACTCTCGTAAACTTTTAATAAATAATAAACTTTTAGGGACATTACAAAAAAAAACCCCGAGGTAATTAAATTTGAGGGAGTACCCACAAGGCCTCTATTCCGTAAAAGGCTTTGAAATTTCATTAAGATATCTTCAGTAGTTCATGACCTACCGAATTATAGCTGCTGTATAAAAAAATTATTCCATTTTTATTAAAATGAAAAGTTATCAAACGACACCTTTTTCAGAAATACAAAAAAAAAATTAATAACTTTTTGTTTAAATTGCTTATCTTAAAAAGCATGTTAAAGGTAAATCTCTACTGTATTAAAATTATAAATTTAAAACATATCTTTACATATAATAAAATAGTAACTCATTTTCGTCTGCCTGTCTGTACGTCTGTCTTTTGCGTTCGCATCACGTAAAAACCACTGGATGGATTTTAACAAAATTTCGTTATCATCCTGATTCCAAATTTCCAAAAGAAAGTGGATAAAAAGCAGTGAAAGTACACAATTTCCGGTTAAAGGTACGGCAATTTCTGGTTTAAAAGTAGGATATTTTCAACACGGGTTCGCAACAGATGGCGCTGTTTTAAAATACCTTATGACAAAATATGAATTTCTTACTGCCGAATAGCCAATTGAATAAAATTTGTATTTGATTTGTATTTTTACTTTGTGCAATAACATTGCTATTAAAATATTTTAAAGAGCTTTACAATAATTTTTAGAATTCTAGAGTTTTTTTTTTAATTTTAGAATTTTATCTAGCGATAGGTACCCTTATATATTATTAATGTAGGGGGAATATCGAAGCATACCATTTCCATTATCGGTCCCTTTTTGACCCCCTTGCGTTCTCTATGATTAAGGAAACCGAAATGTAATTTACGGCAACCAACTTTCATTTAGTCACGTGCTACAACCAGCCTTTAATCTTGACTTTAGTGATTTCAGACTGTTTACTGGTAACTGTCGGCTTTCTTTCTCATCACGCAGTCTCGAGTGATCGCTAGCATTTGTTCAAGGCTCAGGTCCCCCATGGCATCCACATTTAACAAGCTTCTACCAGTTGTCCTGAGTCTTATGCTAGTTAGTGCTGGCCATTCACACACAATGTGCGCTGCCGTCTCAGCCTCTTCCCTTATATAAAGTAAATACAGCGGTCAAAAAAAGTATTCGAAAGAAAATCTTATTTTTAAAAATCATTTATTGTGTTACATGCAGAAAATAATTTAAAGCATTTAGCTGTATTTTTTATTGCAGTGAATGTATTCTCTTATTAGAAGTTACAAAAATAAATAATATTTGAAGATGTGAGATAATTATGCGTATTTTTTAAAAATCGCTAAAATGAAAAGCAAAAAAAGTATTCGACATCATTCATTTTTTGTCACCTTTGCATTAATATGTTGAATATGCGTATTGTTGTTGTTGTAAATACCGTTACGAGTTTAGATCGAAGCTGTTTTCAAGAATTATCTTCATTTAGTTTCACGTAGTTACAAAAATGGGACGCAAAGAAGGCGAAACTTCTATTAAAATAAGAAATTTAATAATCCACCACTTTGAATTAGGCAAATCGGAAAATTCTACTTCAGAAATCCTTGGAGGACCACGGTTACTGTCCATTATATAATAAAAAACACAAAGAAGCAAAAACAGTTGAAAATAAGCCCAGGAGTGGTCGTCCGCGGAAACTTACAAGCGCAGAAAAATTAGGACTTGCCGGCAAATTTAAGTTTTATCAGGATAATATCCAAAACATTCTGCAATGAATACAAAACTATGGCTTTTGTACAACTGCCCGGAAGAGATAAAAACGCTGGCACAATCTCCAGATCTTAACCCAATCTGGAACCCATTTGGAAAAAAATTTAAATCGAGTTTACAAATAAAAACCAGATGAGGGAAATTAAAAAAATTAATTAAAGTCTATGGCTGCACGTTTAAAGGAGGTTATACGACTCAAAGGAACAGTAAAACCGCAAGTTCTCAAAAAACAAAAATAATTAAAAACAATTTACATGAAGTTTTTTAAAAGATTATGGGCCAAATTCATAAAAAATATTTTCGTTTTATAAAAGGTTTATGAAACAAATTTTCATACAAAATTTGTTCAATAAACGTTTCATAAACCAAAAATATTTTTTATGAATATGGCCCTATATATTCACTATTTACAATTAGTTACACAGGTAACTAATTATCAAGCTGTTTGCACTTGTATTATCAGTACAAATGGCTGTTGACATCATAATGTCACATAATAAAATATTACCAGCAATTTTTTTAAATAAAAATTCATTTTGGCGTGTACCAAATATGGCACACGAGGTCCAAACAGTCCAACTTTGGCCAAATAAAAACATTTCTACACGAAAATCACATAATAATTAAAATATAACCTTAAAATAAGTTTTAAAGTTATCAATTTGCTACTTGGCAGCTACATATATCTCCAAAATATATAAGTGTTGACCAGTAAATTGGATAATTCCAATTCACATATATTTTTTCTTACACCCTTTATATTTTGTTAATATTTCGTTACCCAATATTTATATACACAACATAATCAATTTACGCTACTGTATCTTATTGTTCTCTTCTCCTTGGCTATTTAATAGCCAGCATTTACAGGATTATTCTTTATTGAAAACAATTGAATTTATTCAAAACCAAAGTTCTTTTATTAAACGAAAAACAATTAAATTTTTAGTTTAATTTATTTGCTTACTGTAGTTAGTAATTTGATAACCAATCAATTCAGTTGATTTATAAAATTGGAGTACACCCACGCACAGGGCTGTGTTTTCAACACTTGGTAACTGGTCTATAAAAAAAAACCATTTTTGCTTATTTTAACCTAAATTTGTTTTAAATCTTTTTATCGCAATGTTTAAAAATTTATGTCGAATTAGAAAGAAAAAAATTAAAAATTGGCCAATACACTCATACATACATACATGTATGAAGCAATTAGTTGTTAGACAAATTGGAATTAGGTCACACAACAAACTTGTAATTGTAAAAAAGTTAACTTGTTTATTTGTTTAAAAAAGAAAACAAAAAAAAACAACAAATGTGCTAAGAAGTTCTTAAAGACTGCAAACGAAACGAAAGTAATTTGCATAAATTGGGTGATAGAAGACAAAAAAGAAACAAGAAAATGGACTTATCTAAGAACATAAAAAAAATACATATGAAATTTAAAGCCAAGCTTAAGTTCGTTTTATTCTCTCTAAGAAAGAATAATTTTAATTACAAATTAGGTTATTAATATTAAAGAAAAATTGGGAAAATTTAATTGTAGACACGCCAGAGTGGCATGCATTTTCTAGACAGCTACGTCCGTCATCACGAATTTTGAGAAGAAAATAACTAAAGGGTGATCCATTTCGAGGTACTTTTTTCAATAGCCCTTTTTTTATGACATACCACGTGTGAGTCGCCACAGGAAAAACAACGGTTTGGTGTGGTTGGTTGGCCGGTGGAATCATCGGTCCACATTTCTTTAAAAATGATGACAGTGCTAACGTAACCGTCAATGGCGACCATTGTCGTGCCATGATAACCGACTATTTGATACCTGAAATTGAAGCTTGTGATCTCGGCGACATTTGGTTTCAGCAAGACGGCGCCACTTCCCACACATCGCATCAATCAATGGATTTATTGAGAGAACATTTCGGTGAGCACATAATTTCACGTTCTGGGCCGGTCGATTGACCAAGATCGTGTGATATCACACCGTTAGACTTTTTCCTGTGTCGATATGTAAAGTCTAGAGTTTATGCGGACAAAACCGCTTCGATTCAGGCCTTGGAGGAAAACATCACGCCTGTCAATCGCCATTTACCAGTCGAAATGCTCGCACGAGTCATTGAAAATTCGACTCAACGGATGGACCATCTGCGACGTAGCTACGGCCAACATTTGATAGACATAATCTTCAAAAAATAAATGCCAAAGAATATTCTTTCAAATGATAATAAACATTCTCTATTAAAATTGAATTTTCTGTGTTTTTTTTCGCTAAAAAAGTAGGGAACCTCGAATTGGATCTCCCCTTACAATGAGTGAAGGTCTTTGCTACCATGATAACTATTTATAATAATCGATAATTTAAGTTAGAATATTCTTAATTTATATCATAATTTGTATCTTAAATGAAATAAATTTCGAATAAACATAATAAAATAGTAGGTGAGTTTTATACCATTATTTGAGATGTATAAATTTATACTCAGTTGCTTGTAATTTACAGGTCAGAATACCAACAAAAGACGACCAACAATTTCAAATTCAAAGATAAATTTTCAAAATAAAACTTGTTGGAAAGAAAAGAGTAATTTTTTTACACTTGCCATGGCAACACTGCTCAACACATTTATATTAAAAAAAATTTGTTTTTTAAAAGCTGACACAAAGTAAAAATTATAATAAATTACAGCAGACATTAAAATATTTAACTTTATTTATTTTAATATTAAGTTTATACCATTTTGTAATTATATCTTGTTTTTCTTTTAATTTTTGATTGTCTATCAAACATTTTTTAATAAACTGCCAACCAACCTTTTAAATTTTTATGTCTGGATTTTAGAAGGAAATCTTGTATTTTGGTATCAACAACTTGAGAAAAATTCAAAACTGTCTTTCATTTTTTAAATTTATTTTTACAAACATGAAATTATTGTTTTTTTCCACTGTTTAGCCGGTTTTGATTATATAATATTCCCAAACATGTGTTTAAAGTGTTGAAAATGTCTGACCAAAGTAATAAATATCTACAATAATTCTTGCAAAAAAAAAACGATAGTTGGGCACCAACTGTAAACTAAAAATGTAAGAAATAATCTGTAAGAATTAGATTTTTTTTTTTCATAATTTATTTATTGTATCTTCAATATTTTTGAACTAACAATAATTACTCGTATCTTAAGTCTAAAATAAAATAATCTTTTTAAGTCCAGCCAGTGCTAGACAAAAATAATGTTTGTATCACGGATTTTGAAATCATTTGCGGGTCATCCCTCTAATGTACGGCCAAGAAAAGCAGTATCTCTTCTTTTTAGTCGAATGTAACCAGGTTCATTCAGCATGTTACGCGCCAAAGGGTTTGGATGAGATTCAAGCCTCTTTAGATATGTGACTGCATGTTTCGCTATTTCTGCTTTAACTGATGGCATGTTTAGGTCTTTGTGGATGTTCGAATTTTTTATATACCAGGAAGCAGATGTAATAATACGTAAAATCTTATTTTGGCGCCTTTGAATTTTTTCTACATTGCTAGCTGAGGCAGTGCCCCATAGGTGAATCCCATAACACCAAATTGGTTTGAGGATCGACTTGTACAGTAGAAGTTTACAATCTAAGCTCAGGGTAGAGTTTCTGCCAATAAGCCAATTTAGTTGTACTGCTTTTAGTTTCATTTGTGTTAACTTGAAGTCAATGTGGCTTTTCCAAGTAAGGCGACGGTCAAGATGTATACCCAGGTATTTAACGTCTGAAAGCTGTGGTATCATTTGGTTATTTATGCGAATAGGAGGGCATGAGTCCCTGCGCAGTGTGAAAGTTATGTGAGTGCATTTTTGTTCATTCACTTTTATTCTCCATTTTTGTAGCCATTTTTCCAAATTGAGTATGTGGTCTTGTAAAAGTTGTGATGCTTCTTGGGCACTTTCATGAATACTTAAAAAAGCTGTGTCATCTGCAAAAGTTGATGTGTGGACTAGAGTGCTAATTGGCATATTCGATGTGTACAGTAAATATAAAATTGGTCCCAAAATACTACCTTGGGGAACTCCGGCTTCAATGAGTTGTGGCGAGCTTAAAAAGTCACCTTCTTTTAGTAAAAACTTGCGATTCGTTAAATAATCTTTTAAAAGCTTATACAAGTTTTCGGGCAAGTTCAGCTTTAGCTTAAATATTAGGCCTTCGTGCCAAACCTTATCGAATGCTTGAGAAACGTCGATAAAGAGCGCAGAACAGTATTTTTTTTTCTTCAAAGGTCGTTTTAATTACATTTACTAATCTGTGTGTTTGTTGGATCGTACTATGTTGTTTTCTGAAGCCGAATTGATGGTTCGGAATGCATCCTTTCGCGCTAAGAATTGGATTCAGCTTAGTTATTAATATTCTCTCAAATAACTTTGACACGTTTGATAAAAGGCTTATAGGTCTGTATGATTCTACCTTTGTGTGGTCTTTTCCTGGTTTAGGAATCATAGTTATCAAAGAGACCTTCCACTCTGTGGGAAAGTACTCAAGACGTAAGATGGCATTAAAAACAAACAGAATAATTCTGCGACCTATACGGGGCAACTCAACTAACATCTTGTTACTTGTTTTATCAACGCCAGGGGCTTTTTTGGTGTTTAAATCTGCTATTGCCCTTTCAATATCGCTAAATTCAAATCTTAGGGGTACTACGGCACTAGTCTCTACTGATGGTAACTCAGCTATATCAGTACATACATTTGGGGTGAAAACCTTCTTCAAATGTCCAACAAACAAATTGCCTTTTTCGGTATCATTCCTTGCCCAGTCGCCACAAGAAGTTCGCAAGGGAGGCTTACGTACGACCGGTCTTTTAAAGTTCCTGCATGCACGCCATAATGAATAATCTGATTGAGCAGTTGCGTCGAGATCTTCCAAGTAATTTTTCAGAGATGCTACTCTTCGAGATTCTAGCAGCTGTCTTAGTCGTTTCGTGCAATCTTTAAGTCTAGATTTGAGTTGAGGAGATCTGTGTGCTTGCCACTCTCTTCTAATTTTTCTTTTTTCAGCCAAGAGCCGCTCGACATCTACAAAATAAATTTGATTGTATCTAGCTGGTTGTCTGGTTTCTGTCGCATGTTGGGCAGCTGATTTAAGGTTTTGATCAAAATAAATTAGACTCTGGTCCACATCTTCTGGTGTTCTTAGCGGTATATTTTCCGAAAAATGAGTACTGAGATACTTTCTATATTTCAACCAATTAATGCTTGTGCAAGTTGTTGGCGACACGATATTTTGCTGATTCCATATATAGGCAATAGTGGGTGAATGATCTGAGGATAATTCGAGTGAAGCTTCAACCTTAATCATTTCTCTCGAAATACCTTTAGTCACGCCAAAATCAATAACATCAGGTATTTTTTGTCGATCAGTAGGCCAATAGGTGGGTTGTCCACTTGATATCACATTCAGACGCATTTTTGAAATTGTATCAAACAAAACACGACCTTTTGGAGTTATTAGGCGTGATCCCCAAAACGTATGTTTAGCGTTGTAGTCGCCTGATGCTATGAAACAGGGACCTAGTGATTTGAAAAAGTCGATATATTGACTCTCTGATATTTGAAATCTAGGAGGTGAATAAATCGAAGAAATAACAAAGTTTTGATGATATTCTTCAATACAGATGTTTGTTGCTTGAAGGTAGTCCTCACAAAAATCACACAGTAAATGATGTTTAATTCGAGCCCTTATTAGTATTGCTGAACCACCACATGCTCTGCCACGGGGGTCTTTAGTGTCATATAATATATAGCCATTGATTTTAAAAAAGCTATTTGTTGTTAAATGAGTCTCTTAAACCATCATGACATCAATTTGTTGGTTCTTCAAGAAGTGCTCGAGTTCATTTTTGTGTTGGCGTAAGCCGTTTGCGTTCCAGAAACATATTTTTAAACAGTTCATGGTTTGTTAAGTACCGCCTGCAACATCATAGATTGCATGCGAACCATTTCTTGCATCATGCTGCTCATAGAGCTCATAAAACTGTTTAACGAATGCACTAATGTCTCGATACTTGCTTCGAGACGATTGTAGTTACCAGATGGAGTTTGTTCTTTAGCTTCTGGATGCATATTTGGGGTAGAATTGTTTGTAGGTGTCGCTTTGTGTGCTAAAACATGATTGGATTTTAATATATCCGCGTATGAAACATGTTTGGTTGTGGGTTGAGCTAACTGAGGGTAATGAGCATTTGCTTGGAATTAGATTTAAACCAAATAAAAGAGGGGCCAAAATTAGCGGGAAACAATTAAAGACTATGTGAATGTCAAGCATCCCCCTATTACTGTTCAAAGGATAAACTATCTTCACCAGCATCCGTCTTTTATTGGGACACCATTAAGGCTTCTGTTTTTAACGGTTTAAAAGATAGGGCCACATAGATAAAATAACATGACCTATTGGGACACTCTTTAATTTACAATTTTAAATTAAAGACCTGTTGTTATAGAGGACTTGGCCACAAAGATTCTTTGTATATTTGAACTGACGATTCAAAATTTTGGCCATATACATAAAATTACATGAAATATTGGGACTCCCTTTAATTTATAATTCCAAATATTAATACCTGTTATTATACCAGACAAAGTTGTGACTACCTAATTTTCAAGTGTTTGTCTATAACGGTTCAAAAGATAGGGCCATATAGGTCAAATTGTATAATTTATGGGGACACCCTTTAATTTCTAAATTTAAATTATGTACTTGCTATAGTGGACTTTGCAATACAGTTTCCTTGTATATTTCAGCTGTCTGTCTATAACAGTTTAAAAGTTTGGCCACATACATAGAATTACATTAACTATTGGAAGACCCTTTTATTTCCAAATTCAAATTTTATACTTTTTGTTATAGCGGACTTAGCAATACAGGTTCTTTGTAAATTACAGCGGCCTGTGTAAAACTGCTCAAAAGAATGGCCATATACATCAAATAAAATGAATTATTGGAGCACCCTTTAATTTATAATTTTGAATAGTTATACTTTTTATTATAAAATAATTGGTCATAGTAATCGATATTCTGTCAAATTTTCAAGGTTTTGTCAATAACGGTTCAGAAGATAGGCCCATATAGGTTAAATTACGTCACAATGGGGACACCCTTTTTAAATTATTTTTTTTATTACTTTCTGTTGTTGGGAGCTATAGTGATACGCAATTATTAAAAAATTTATATTGGTGCCCTTTACGGTTCCTAATATACGTATAAAACATGTATGTTGTATATGAATACCCTTTAATTTTTAAAATTCTGAATTTCTTTTAAAACGGGACCAAACTGTAAGCATAACCTATTAAATAAAGACAAAAAATTTAGAATTGGTTTAGAAATGGCTGAGTTCTGCGGGCACATACATAAAAAAAGCAACCTTCAGACGAATTGATAACCTCCTTCTTTTTCGAAGTCGGTTAAAAGAGATAAGAAATATTGTAGCTAACCTTAAAAAGAGCAGTGCAATCGTAAGCAAAATAAGTTCAGTGCTATTAATAGCATATGTTATGTAATTTAAGCTAAGTTAGAGCTACAATGGACTGAATTATTTAATTTTTTTTTATTATATCTCTTAAAAAATAAGAAAAAATCATTCAGTGTTTAAAATGCTACCTGCAAAATAGCAATAGCACAGAAAAATCATTTCTTCTCCAAATCTTTTTAACAACAATTCAGCTGTTGCTGTGATGTAGAAAATAAACACGAAAAATCAATAGCAAACGCTAAAAGTCCAATAAATTTGATGTCACAAGACAGAAATTAAGTTTTTGATTTTTTTTGTGCTGTTTACGTTTACGATATGGTACAATTAAAAATATAGCAGCAGCACAAATATGACAGCAAGCACGTTGATAGCATTGAAAATAGTTTGTTGACAGCATTTTCACATTTTTGTTATTTCGTAAAAAAATTCAAATTATTAATTGTATGATTAAATTTGTTGTATAATAGTTTCGTTTTTTCTAACCTACAATATGTTAAGTTTCACTTTATTCAGTGTTGTGTTTGTGTTTGCTTTTGTTTTTTTTTTCTTTTTATATATTTTCTTTCTATAATGCTTTTACATTCTCTTT
This sequence comes from Phasia obesa, assembly GCA_949628195.1. Classification (NCBI taxonomy): domain Eukaryota; kingdom Metazoa; phylum Arthropoda; class Insecta; order Diptera; family Tachinidae; genus Phasia; species Phasia obesa. The sequence goes on along the minus strand of OX451215.1, from coordinate 175,528,079 downwards.
ATTTGTTTAACCCATTTTAAACACTTCCATGTACACAGGCATTAATATAAATTAGACTGGTGCCAGTTTTATAAAAAAAAGTATGTATAATTTTGTTGTTGAATATAAACTTGGTAAAATCTGAGCAACGCTAAACCTTAACCCTTCTATACATTTGGTTTAATTTCCCTTATATGATGCCATATTATTTTATTGCCTCTTTGGGATTATCATGACAAAATATACTATCATTTATTTTATATTATTCTTTAGAACACTTCAGCAAAAGCTTATAGTAAAACATAAAACAAATAATGACGAGCTTTACTTTTATTCTATTTAAAAGCACCGACACATATTTTTTTAGGGAAGAACCCTCCTAATGCAAAAACAAATAGTATTAGTATCGGTATGGTAGCGAAAGTAACTCATATTTATTTGTTTAATTTTTATTCTCCTCTACAATTTGACCCAATTTTTGCTTTCTTTTTTCCCTTGTTTGTTGTTACTGTCAATGTATCTGTTGCCCTTTTACTGATTTTGTTTTGCAATTTTTTTTAACAACCAGCAAAAAAAAGTCAAGAAACTTTCTGTCAAACCTTTCATTTTATAGACTTTAAAAGTATCCACCACCGCCACAATTTGTGTGTATGACTGTGAGCTACTTGTGGCATTTATTATTCTTTATTATAGTTTTAAACTTGTCAATAGCATTAGATGTGGTATAATTAATAGGTTGAATGTAAAAGAGATACAGTTAAAAAAGTTAAAATGGACATTGAGCAAATATAAGAAATATATATGTAGAATAAATGCCTAGACTGTAACTACATGAATGTAGTAAGGTCACTACGACTTGACTATTATGAACAGAATAGGCATTTATGACTATGACTATTAATACACTACCATGACCAGAAAATTATAATAAGTTGCTGTTCATGATTAGAGGAGTATGCCTAGCCGACTCTAAGAAGATGGCTTTCACCAGACAACTATGACTATAACAAAGAAGCTATGATCATGTCTAGAAGACTATGACTAGATATATATGACTAAATGAGTCTGACAAGGAGACTATATATAAGACAGAAATAATTAGGTGACTATGAATTAACAAACAATTATGACTAGATAATTCTAATACCCTTACGACTTTAAGTACACGACAATAACCATACAGACATGATAAGGCGAACATAACTAGAAGTCTATAGCTATATAATTAGGTATTGATGACTATAGCTAAAGAACCATGACTACAAGACTATTACTATGACATTATGACTATGAGAACGCCACTATGGCTAAAAGAATTACATTGGACACTTCTAGAGGTCTCTTAATAGGCGATTGTGATTTGTGATTTTACGACTATAATTAGATAACTATTACCACTAACTAAATGACTTTGACTAAACTTCTGTGACTAGAAAAATATGATAAAACGACTACGCCTAGATAACTACGACTAGACGACTTTCAGCAAACGGCTATGTTAAGACGATTTTAAGTGATTTTGATTAAAAGATTGTTATAGATGATTAAGAGCATGACTAGTTAATTATGACCAGGCGACTACTACTATGAATGGAAAAATTTCACTAGATAAATATGACTGGATGACGAATACTATATTAAGCCGATTATCACTAGACTACTCTGAATAGAAAACTATAGAAAGCAACTTTGACTAGATAAATATGATTAAACTACTAACGTTAAATGACGATTATTAGACAACTATGCCTAAAGATATGACCAGGACGTATACAACGTTAATATATTTATTCTTCGTTATAGAAACTGAGCTTTTAATAATTCTTGCAAAAAAAAAACCGACTTCAAAACAGATAGAAGGGCATCAATTCTAAACTAAAAATGTAAGAAGTAATCTGTACGAATTAGATTTAAACCAAATAAAAGAAGCGCCAAAATTAGAGGGAAAAAATGACTATGTGAATGTCAAGCCTCTCCCTATTACTGTTCAAAAGTTATTTTTACCAGCATCCGTATTTTATGGGGACACTATTCAAGCCTCTGTCTATAACTTTTAAAGATAGGGTCAAAAACTGCTAATGCGTTATATTCGCCCAAATATTATTATTTTTTTATTTAAAAAAAAATATTTATTCAAAAATCAGTAAAAAAAAAATATTTAAAACTAAAGTACGGTTTCCAGTTATTGAAAAAACTTCTCGTTGAAATTATAATATTTAATTGAAAATATAGTTTTTTATTTCATTTTAAATGGAAAAAAATTTATTACAAGAAAAAAAAAATGTTTTCATTAAAAAATTTATTTTTTTAATTTAAAATATTTTTATTTGAAAAAAAAATATTATTTTGCGAAAAAAAAATTTGGAATATAATAAAATATATATTATTTAAACAAATTGTTAAAAAATAGTTTTCGTTGAAAAATAACTTTTTTTATTTGAAAAAAAAAACATTTGTTTAAAACTAAAAATACGGAATACAGTTTTCAAAAAGTATCCTTTAAGTTATTTTTATATTTGAAAAAAATTTAATTCAACAAACTGTGTTTTGTTGCAATATTGTTTTAAATTCAAAAGTAAAAAAACTATAATTAAAAAAAATTTAATAAAAAAAATATAATAAATTTTTTTTTTTTTTCAATAAGAGATTTTTTTAGTTAAAAAATAGTTACTTAATTTTTATTTAAAATATTTTAATAATTTTTTTTAAAATTTCAAATAAAAAAAAAATGTGAAAGAAAGTAAAATAATAGACAGTTTTTTGTTTTAATATATTTACATACAATAATAACTATAAAAACTACAATTAAAAAAATTGAATAAAAAAAAATTCCAATAAAAAAAATTTTTAACTAAAAGATTTTTTTAATTAAAAAATTGTTATTTAAAGTAAAAAAAAGTTTTTTTTTTAATTTGAGTTTTTTTTACAAAAAAAAAAAATAATTGCATTAATATTTCATAAAATTTTTTTTTTATTTTCAAATGAAAAAAAATTGAATAAACAAAATATTTTTTTTTAAATTGTTAATAAAAGCACGCTAGGAATTAAAAATATTTTTATTAATTAAAAAATTGTTATTTAAAGTAAAAAAGTTTAGTTTTTTATTAAAAAAAAAATTAATTGGAAAAATATTTTATTGAAATTTTTTTTTTTAAATTTCAAATGAAATTAAAACTTAAATAAAGTAAAATATTTTTTTATTTAAAAAAAAAAAATTAAAAAAAAGAATTAAAAAAATGTTTTTCCTTGTAAATAGAATTTTTTATTTGAAAACAAAAAAACATTTTATTTAAAACTAAAATTTCGGAATAGTTTTCAGTTTTTAATATACTTAATTTTTTAATTGAAAAATAGTTTTTTATTTAAATTTTTTTAAATATTTTTTTTTAATAAAATAAAGAAAAGAAGTTTTTGTTGAGAAATTATTTTTTTATTTAAAAATATATTTTTTTATTTTATAAAAAATTATAGAATAGGGTTTCCAAAAAAATTTTCCGCTTAATTGTATAAGATTTGTAAAAAACAAACATTCGGGATTCCATTTTAACTGCTTTTGTTTTCTTTTGCTTTAAAGTATAAAACCTTATGCAAGTCTTTGTTTTTTGTGGGTTTTTTATTTTTATGTTAGTTTTTTTATGAGAACAACTGCAATAATGATGACAACGATACTTTATGGTTATGCATCTCTATTATTTACTACTTGCAACAAGTTGGCATAAATCTTGTTCAAAATGGACTTTTAAAGACTTTGTCCTTTTAAGTACAACAGAACTAAGGATAAAAGAAAGAATAAAGTTTCTATTTAAGGTATCCAATGGAGAAAAAGAAAAAACCACGAACACGATATTGTATTGAATAATTTACAAAAAAATAAAGCTCTTTTAGTTTCAGTAATTTTTTTAATTTGGTGATTTTTTCATATTACTAAGCTCAAGGTCAAGGCTTTGTACTTAACTTAACAGTTGTCCGTTCTTCAACAATGCAGCAAAACTTAAATTGATGATTAAAAAAACTAACAAAGAAAAATTTCTAAATGTATTAAAAAATAATAATAGATTAAAAGCAGTGTTTCGATACTTGACATGGAAATTATTATTATCGTAACCATATAATAAAATCTGAAGGTAAACCAAAGACTTTACAAGCAATTTAACAAGCTTTAGTTTTTACTTTATTATATACAAAATCGAGGTCAGGATTTCGACGGATTTATACGTTTTGAGGTCTCCTAAATCCATTTCGACTATGTTCGCGATGATGTCTGTTTGTGTATGCCACTATTTTTGTGACGTGCCTTTGGTTTATGGAGATGAAGAGCTGTATACATTTTAGGCATAATCGGAAAGGAGCAAGGGGTAGTTTACTCAACACCCCAAACGAAAAATAATTTATTTTTCAATTCGAATATACTTTGAACTTTCAATATTTATGTAATATATCCATAAAAATATCTGTTTACATTGGCTATGGTAAAGTTGAATGTTGGCCACTCCAGATTTTTCTTACAACTTTTATTAATATTTTTTTTTTTTGTAGTAAATTGAAATTATTTCAAATTTGGCTAACAGAATTGTACTCGTACATATAAACTCTTTAAGAAATACAATCGATTCTGATAGCATTCGATAAATTTGCTACTTCAAATTTATTATCAATTTATTTGTAGGCAAGTGTTTTTAATGACCGCTGTGGCCACATGCAGAGTCATGCACACCCAGAAATTGAATTAATACACGCAGGACACTTACGACTTTATATCTGCAATCATAAGGAGGGAGGGAGTTGTATGAAATATTTATTTACTTATTCATTTCTTCAGTATGTCATTCATGTACACATAAAACACATGCTATGCCAACTATAAATTGTAATAGACATAAAAATACTTAGGTAAAGGCTGATTTTTTTGCTATTTGGTATTTCAGTGTAAAAATGTGGCAATGCCAAAAGTGCTCAATAAGGTTTGCCATTTAACCATGGAGAGACTAACAAACGAACAACGCTTACACATCAGTGAATTTTATTATCAAAATTTTACGTAGAGGCCTTGCTTCCTCTGGGGGCACTTTGACGCAATGTTTCGAGGTATGTGGGGGCACCAGACCCCTGGGTTTGCTGGTATATAAATCCGGAAGAAAATGTCTGTTTATATAATGTTTTTCAAGTCCCGACCAGTGTCCAATCGACTGGTACCACGGGAAGCGGTATCCCTACAGACAGCCGCCCCACTGTGGTCAATATTTTGAGGTAGCGGCCAAAACTCTTTTTGGTTTTTGTTCTCCGATTTTAAAGTTATTAGACTCATATGAAAGTAGACAGTAGTAAACCTCGGGAGCCAAAAAATTAGAACTCTATTTCAACTATTTCACTGAGAACAGGGTGGTCCAAAATGGGCTTTTTCAGAATTTAGTAAATTTATGATATTTTTAGTTAATTTTTAAAGTTTAAATGATCATAACTTTTTTGTTTTTCAAGATTTTTGGACGAAATAAATTTTGTGTTGTAACTTTACTTATTTCCTATTACTGGTAAAACAATTGAAGCTTTACTGTTTTCAGAACAATTTAAATATTTTTTTTTAAAAAGGTCAAATTTCTCGGAAATTTCCTACTTCATAGAGCACAACTCCTGTGAGTCAAGCTGAGTCAAAACACAAATTTACTATTTTGTAGTACTAACTCTCCCCTATATTCCTATATATACATGTTCATGCATCGGGACTGCACTTTTTGAGTTACAGCAATTTTTCAGACCCAAGGTAAGATATTCGGTACAAATGCACGTCATATTTTTTGAGAAGTTATTTGTATGTGAAAGTGGCTATTATGCATATATTTTGTACAAGAGTTCTTATTGACCCAAAAAATAATTCTGTTGAAATTAGGAGAAGTTGGCCCATATTTGGACCTAGTCCACATAGAAGGGTGTATCAAAATTTTGACAACAAAGACAATAGAACTCTTAAATTATGTGGTATCTGGCAATTCATTTGGAAAAGGTAAAAAATGGTTTTATTGCCATCTACGATTTGGAATTTGGCCCGTTAGGCGAAACAGTGAGAAACAACAAAGAAAATTTGTAAAAAAGAAAGCAAAGAAAAAGATATTCAAGAAAAATACCGTGAGATAGGCCTTATAATTGACCAGCCAAAGCAAGGAGAAGGAAATTCTAATGATGGAAACACAGCAAGCAGATTTTTTTCCGATCCAGAAACTGCAGCTTCTATAACTGGAGTAGATTATGATTTAATACGACGATTCCAAATCTTATTAGAAGTTTTAGCATGTAGCAAAAAGATAGATGCAAAAAAATTTGGTCAGTATGCTAATGAGACAGCAACACTTTATAACCAAAAATATTCTTGGAGACATATGCCAACCACAGTTCACAAAATTTTGTTCCATGGGGAACAAATAATTCAGCACAATATGCTTCCAATTGGATATCTCTCAGAAGAAGCGCAACAAAAAAGGAACAAAGACTACAGATTCTTTCGCGAGCACAATACAAGAAAAATTTCCAGATATTGTACTTATGAAGATCTTATTAATATTTTGTTGTGCACATCAGACCCATATATGTCCAGTATTCGACAAAAATGGAAATCAACCTCATTAGAGTTAGATGAAGAAGCTAAACAACTACTGCAAAATGAAAATCAAAGCTATTTGGAAGAAATTTTTACTAATATTGTTTAATTAATACTAGTTTAAAGATTATAATTTGTTTCTAATTTCAGTATAAATTTTTATTAATACATTTAAATAAAATATATGTGCACTTTAAATCAATAGTAAAAGTTTACTTAAAATTTTATCGATCCCAAAGCCAAAGGGACAAGAACATGGTCCAGCAATTGCCATGATCTAAAATTGCTAACTCGTTGTTACGCCAGTGGAGGCCGCTAGTCGACGCATTGTATTCACCCAGTGATAAGACCACCGTCAGATTAGGGCTTACTACCAGGTACTGGCGTAAATTTTGATCGCATCTGTAAGGACCTCGCTATGAAACCATACAAAATACAGCTGCAGCAGGAAATAAAGGCAAATTGAGGAAAGTTTAATGAAAATCCATTTTTCTATCGAAAAACTGTCTTCAGCGGTGAAGTTCATTTTTGTCACAATGGGTACGTGAACAAACAGAACCCCCCGAATTTGGTGTAAAGAGCAGCCAGAGGCAATCAAGAGCTGCCAATGTACCCTCAAATATGCAATGTTTGGTGCGAGGAATATCGCAATGTTATAATCGTTGGAGCAAGGAACCCTGCGATGGAAATGGAAATTACATAGACTTGGTTGACATGTGTTAAAAGGCAAGCAATTAATCTCACGTTTTAGAGCAGTCTATTGATCGCCAAGATCATATGATATGTGAAATATCTAATATACAGGGATAAACTAGCCACCATTCCAGATTTGGAAGACACAATTGCAGTTGTCAATGGTGAGATGACGGCCGAAATTCTAGAAGTAGTATGCCAAAATTCGAGCTTGCGGGTAGCGTTGCCGCAAGCAACATTTACATAAAATAATCTTTAAAGACTAAATGGCAGGCATTTGTTTATCGACCCAAGTAAATATTTTATTCACTTTTGCAACATTTCAAATTCCAAACGATTAAAAATTTATCCTTTATATGTAGATGTGTGTTAGAATTGCCAAAAACGTTTTTTTGCAGTATTTTCAAAGATATCTTTTCTGGTTTAATTATTAGGACTCTTGCTCCCTTCACAGAAATACTTTGGTCCAGAGAAATTCACAGCAAACTCCCCTTTTGCTTTTCGGCTGCTTCCTAGCCAACGGTGCCATTTAACCTACAACAAGGAACATGTCTTTAGTTTTACAATACGTTCCCGCATTTGTTGACTGATTGTCAAGTGCAATCAGAACCTTTCTTCCATGTACTCGATTTTCCAGGTGATCCAACACATGCAGTAACTCAATGGTGATGCTTACAACTAAACACTACCCAAAGTAGATAGGTACGAAGAGTGCTGATGACGGACGTAGCTCTCTAGAAAATGTGCATTCCTCTCTGCTGGTATCTAAAAATTTAATTTTCCCAATTTTTCTTTAATAATATCACCTAATTTGTAATTTAATTTATTCTTTCTTAGAAGGAATAGAACGAACTCAAGCTTGACTATAAATATCATTGTATATTTTGTATAAATTTTAGAATTTTATCCAGGGATGGGTACGTTTATATAAAGTAAATACGTAAGAGTCCTAAAATTAGGTGTAGATTACTTTTAAAGCAAAATCGAACAAAATATTGTCAGGATGCATAGAACGTGTGTGTTGTATATAAAGCCTTCAGTAATGAGTTTCCGATGCAGCCTTTCGAATACTTTAGTTCTACTCGTGCGTTCCAGCAGCATTTCTCCCTAGCTGCCTTTTTACCGAGTTAATTTTAGACTTAACCCTAGTAACAACCATTGGATTTCCGTCCGTCTATCATGATTTCTATATTTGGGCTCCTAACATTTTTACAGAAGGTGTATTACTTTTTAAGCTACAACAACAAATAATCAAAGTATAATAAAGTTAAAATGTGAAGGGGGTCTCTATACAATATCTCCCTACATTAATCTATATATTATTGACGTACAGAATGATGATCTCAAAAAAAAAAAATTCCGCGTGTTTACAACCTGAACCTGTTAACCTGAACAAATTAAATAAAAACTGTCTAAATTATGAATAATAGACGGAAATTAAAAGACAATTCGATGTCTCATATGCCAAATTGGTTAACTCTACTTTATCAGCGTTTAGTAATTTAAACACAACTAGTGCTACAATTTGTTTTAAAACTTAACAGATGTGCCTCGGTCAATGAGGTAACATTAATGTGGATTAAGGGACACATAGGCACAGCTGGGAATAAAGCGGCGGACCAACTTGCAAAAGGGAGATCCGCTGTAAATTTCTGTGGACCAGAACCCAGAGTAGCGCTGGGTAATGACATAATGCGAGCTAAAATTCTACAATGGGGAACTCATTAAACCAGAAATGGTGGAGGGAGGCCACTACGGGTGGGGAGGCTCGTATGGTGCTCAAAGAACCCATGGGCAGGAAGGCCCAGGAAGGCAAGGTACTGAGATATATTATAGAGGTACCTTAAGCTGGATAACTGTGTTGGTGAAAGCTCATGGTAACTTCAAACATCATATAGACAAGATGAAAATCGAAGAAGATGATACTTAAAGACTGTGCCTGGAAGAGTCTGAGACGGCAGTGCACATTGTGTGTGAATTGGTAGAAGCTTTCTAAATGTGAATGCCATGGGGGACCTGAGCCTTGAGCAAACTAAGCAATAAACAATAAAAATAGAGACTGCATGATGAGGAAGAAGGCCGACAGTTACCAGTCAACAATCTGAAATTATTAAAGTCAAGAGTAAACGCTGGTTGTAGCACGTGACTCAATGAAATTAAGGTTGCCGTAAATTACATTTCGGTTGCCTATAATCATACAAGACAAAAGGGGGTCAAAAAGAGACCCATTAGGATTAGGAACTGGTCTGCTTCGATTTTCCTCCTACATTAATAAAAAAAATAAAAACAAATTATTTCTGATAAAAAGTTTAAACTAAATTTTCTAAAAAACATTTCATTTTATTTAAATTAACAGTTGAAAAAGAATTTCGAAAACAAAAAAAAAAAACTCAACTAAATGTAATTATGGAGTTAATCGATTTGGCAACATATCGACAGCTTTTGCATAATAAAGTACACTTAAATTTTTACAAAAAAAAAAAGAAAACTACAGGAGGGATTTCTAAATTGGATAAATTTACTGGAAAATAATACAAAAACGTTTAAAGTTCTTAAAAAAAATATTTTTTGCCATTACCCTGTATTTAAGGGATTTCAAAATACGCTTGCAGAAATTAAACTCATCTTAACATGTCAATTATTTTATTTTTTGACAGTGACATTGCACAATCTTACTGCTTAGAAATGCCACTCAGTAATAAGCCGCTGGCTGCTTAAGCTCGCCGTTCAAACGGTGGCAGCCGCTCATTGCGACATTATTACTCCAGCTAAGAATAATAAAATTACGTGATTTCGATTAACAGAATACCAAAAAATGTAAATTCGATTTCATATCAAAAAACTTACGGATTAGGCTTACGGAACAGGGGTGAATGTTTGACCTTTTTTGTACACAAAGTATTTAAACAAATTTAAAAATTTGTTTCTTTTTCTTTTTGTTTAAGCAATTGAAGAAAAACAAATTTCATTAAAGGCTTCTAAATTGAAATTCTTTATTAATTTGTTCATACATAAAAAACACTTGCTAAATTTTATTTATTATTTATTCATTCGTTAATGAAACCACACGTAATGAAAATATAAACTTATGACTACACTATATCACCAACAAATGATGGTTGGAAAAGTGAACGAGTGTTAATACCCTATTGTTCTGGTGTTGGAAGAAACCGTGCAAGTAAGTGCGAATTCAACTGATGCTTTTGAATATGTAGTAAAGAGTATATGAAACCATCTATGTTGAGATAATCAGTCAATGTTGTTCCAATTTTGTACTTGCTAAAGCAAACAGCCCATCAAAGTCAGCAGATCTCTGAAAATTCTTTATCACACCAAGGGGGGGCAGAAATAATTTACTTTCCTATTAGAAATTGCCCAGTCCAAACGATGTTATAACGGAAATTCAACTTCTTGTTATCAGAAGTGAAAAGGTAGTAATTAGCATTAGCGCGATTTCAGAATTACATGGCAATCATGGAGTCATTTTCAGTGACCTAACCTTCTTTGTCTACCAGGTCTATAATGTTATACTGCTCAGTCACCTTACACAGTGTGCGATTTAAAAAAGGTAAATGGAAATGAAATAGTTTATATTCAGATTGTTTGCTTTTGTTGAAAATTCTGAATTATTGAAATGTCCTCTAAAGAAGACGAGCTATAGTTATGCAATAGCCAACACATTGCCTTAAAGTTGATCACCTCGGGAATATTAAAACACTTAACCCATGCGAATTACTTATTTTTAAACCGATTTTATAAATTTTTATTTTTGTCAACTTCCCTAGTTATGATGTTTAAAATATCGCGCATGAGAACTATCGATATCGGTAACTATGGTTGGAAAACTGAATATGTCAAACTGTATTGACATTTATAATCAGTCTGGTGTGCCAAGTCATCATGAAGCGTTTAACGGCAGAACAACGCTTCCAAATTGTGGAAATTTACTTTGAAAAAAAATAAATCGGTTCGCGAAGTTCGTCCATTTTACGGTCAACATAATCGGCCTAGTGAGCGGCCAGCAATTCGTGCACTTGTTGATGGATTTTAACAAAATTTTGTGAGAATGTACCTTAGTATCCTGATTCCTATATAGAATACCTTTTTTTGAAAAAATATCTCACTACCAAGAGAAAGTGGAGAAAAAGCAGTGAAAGTACGCAATTCCCGGCTTAAAGGTAATGCATTCTTTACGACATCTTTTATTTTTGAAAACGGTATATTTTAAATACGGTTGCGCAACAGAAGGCGCTATTTTAAAATAATGACAAAATATTAATTTTTATCTTATGGAATTGCAATGTTATTAAAATATTTTAAACACCTTTTACGAAGCTTTACAATAATTTTTAGAATTTTAGAATTTTTAATAATTTTAGAATTTTATCCAGGGATATATAAAGTAAATACATAAAACATAACTGAAGCACTAGACAAGTAAGAGTCTTGCAATTGGTGTGGAATACTTTCAAAGCAAAATTGAATAAAATATTGTCAGGACGCTAGTAATGTAATAAGCTAGTAATATATTTATTTATTTATTAAATGTTACAATACAATTACAAATTATATTCCAACTTAATTTATCGAGCATAGTAACGAAGACCTTTACTCGTTGTAGTGAAACACCCAGAGTCTTTGGTGGGAATCGAACCCACAACCCTCCGACTGATAGACTAGCACACTACCTACTAGACTACCGCACACCCAGGTAGTAATATAATAATAGTTCAGCATGATATTATTAACTGAAGTTATTATGATAAGGTGGGTTCTTACGGCCATTGCTAATTGCTCAAATCAGTATTGCTGTTAAACAATTTTAAAGTGGATTTGAAAACTATTTTGGACACTCTTAAAATATATTTCTGACTGACCTATCACATACACACTACAATCATCCCAATAAAAGATGATTGGAAACCTCTGGATAATCTAACTGGCGGTATTGGGGTATATACAGATGGATCAAAAAAGGGTAATGGTACAGGAAGTGGACTATTCTGAGAGAAGTTAGGCATAAGACACAGTTCTAGATTGGATAACCTATGTAACATATTTCAAGCCGAAATTTTTGCGGTGTCTGAAGCTGCTAGATTACTTTCTACGAGGCCGATATTCTCAAGCAATATCACTATTTACATAGACAGTCAGGCAGCTTTAAAAGCACTTGGAAATAGGTGTATTAGATCGAAGGTAGTCAGCCGTTGTCGCAGAGGTTCAGGTCTCAACGAACAACATATACTGAAACTGTGCTGGGTACCCGGTCATTACAATATCGTACGAAATGAAGCTGCAGACGAGTTGGCACGAGCTGGAGCGGATTTGTATATAAATGTCAGATGTGTGGACGTATACCCTGGTCTCGATTCAATATATGGGAGGATGAGGGAACAATTTGGACGTGATGCAGACACAATGTGGAATAATTCATTGAGATGCACACATACGAAATCCTTGCTGGGGGGAAAGGGTAATGGGGAAATGGGTAAGCTGTTACGTATAAGTATGTCTGAACTGAGAATGTATGTAGGTATTATAACAGGACATAATGATCTCAGATATTTCTTGAAAAAGATTCGAATTTGCGATGATGATATCTGCAGATGGTGTGGCGAAGAAGAGGAAAACACTTTCCACTATCTTTGCCAATGCCCTGCACTATCTCACAGTCGTAACAAATGTTTTGGCTCTTTTTTCTTTCAGAATATGGAGGGCTTAAGGTGTGTAAAAGCTATGCTAATTGTTAAATTTACGAAGCTCACCAGACTGCTATGGACACCGGGAAATATCAGAGGAGTCACTATGGATCAATAATGGTCTTGTGAATCTACACATAATTATGTGTGATCCTCTCTAAGCTAACCTAACCTATCATATTTCGGATTAAAATTCCCTAGTAAATTCACTTAAAATTAAAGTATTTATTCCATTAGAAAATTTTTTGTTTAAGAATTTAAAATTTTCTTGAACAAAATAAAGCTGTTTTGTTGTTTTGCTTTTTTATCAAACATTTCAGAGGAAATTAAATTTAAATTTAATTACATATATGTCAGGGCCTTTGAAAACACCAAATACGTTCATAGTTAATTTAGTCATCAGCAAATGTATGTAAATATACCCACGTTCAATTCACTTATTTAAATTCCTTTTACTTCTCTTTTTTTTTTGGACAACTAAAAATAATTTTTTAAACATGTTTATCTATTTAAAATGTTTACAAAATTCTCTTAGACTCTCTGTGAACAAATTTTTAGTTCTTCTAAACTTACGCAAATGTCTGTAGAAAAGTTGTAAATTATTTTATGGTTTTATTATGCTGCCTTTTACATTCGCAAGAAAACAAACACAGAAGGCAGAATATGAAAGGACATTCAATTAATTAAAAGATAACAAACTCTTATAACATACAAAATACTCGTACACACTTACAAATATATAAATCTAAGAAACAAAGGGTTCTTCCGTTGAAGATAACTTTTCTTACAATACACGACAACTTATTTTTTGTAGGAAAACAACTTTAAAAAGAAAATTTATGAATCAAAGAACTTTTTCTTTTATTTTCTGTATAAAGAATTGTCCAAATCAAGACAATTTTTCTATAGAAAAAAATGTCTAAATAAAGGCAACTTTTGTATAGAAAAAAATGTCTATATAAAACATATTTTCTATAGCAAAAATTGTCCAAATTAAGACAACTTTTCTATAGAAAAAATTGTCCAAATCAAGATATCTTTTCTATAGAAAACATTTTCAAAATTAGGACAACTTTTCTACAGAATAAATTTTCAAAATTAAGACAACTTTTCTGTAGAAAAAATTGTCGGATTATAGAAAAAATGTTAATGTCCCAATAAAGAAAACTTTTCATTATAAAAAATTCTCCCATTGTCTAAATAAAGACAATTTGTCTATAGAAAAAATTGTTTAAATCAAGACAATTTTTCTATAAATAAAATTAAAATGACAAAATATGAATTACTTACTGCCAAAAAGCCAATTGAATAAAATTTGTATTTGATTTGTATTTTTACTTTGTGGAAATTTATATAAATATTAGAATTTTATCTAGGGATGGTTACCTTTATACAAAGTAAATAAGTAAGAGTCTAAATCGAACAAAATATTACTAGGGCGCACACAACGTGTGTGGGCACAGCTAGTAACTTATAAATATAATGCATTAAACATATAGACGACAGCAAGCTACCGACTACAACCAGTCAAAACTGAAGACCTTTATTTTGACACCATCAAACTACATGGCTACAGGACCACTTTTTTGGTTGAAGACAACTTTGGCTAATTTCTACTTTTGTAGGCGATAATGAGTGGAGAGACAGTGAGAAAGAGAGAGAGAAAGACAATGTCACAAAATTAAATAATTATAAATTCATTTAAAATCAAGAGGATTTTGAGAAAATAAATTTTGTGTTGTGAGGTAACAAAAGTATTTATTTTCTTATAAAGTTATCTGATTCGAATAAAAGTAAAAAAATCATACATATGTATGTATGTGACTTGCACTACGGAAATTAGTTAAAAAAACAAAAATCCATAGGTACCCTTCAATATAAATTATTTGCTAATAACACGGCAACGATTGTAGCCAACTGCTTTTGTAGTCATATAGCAGACATGGGGGGATTCAATTACATTTCAATTACAATTACAGGTAATTTGTAATTAGTAATTGGAAATTTTCAATTACAAATTACCTGTAATTGTAATTGAAATCAGGGACAAAAGCAATTACAATTACTTGTAATTTGTAATTACAAAATTTCAATTACAATTACTTGTAATTAGTAATTGGGAATTTTCAATTACAATTACTTGTAATTAGTAATTGGGAATTTTCAATTACTAATTACATGTAATTGTAATTGAAAAAGTTCAATTACAAATTACAAGTAATTAATTAATTACAAGTAATTGTAATTGAAATCAGGGACAAAAGCAATTACAATTACTTGTAATTTGTAATTACAAAATTTCAATTACAATTACTTGTAATTAGTAATTGGGAACTTTCAATTACTAATTACATGTAATTGTAATTGAAAAAGTTCAATTACAAATTACAAGTAATTGTAATTAGGCAGTAATCATTACTTCCAATTGAACGAAATTTAATTATATTCCTAAAAATTTTAAGCTTATCCTGCGTTGCGTGATCAACAGTATTATACAAACGCGCAGTAAGAAAACTGCATCCATGTTCAATTATGGTGAACACCTTCATAAAGGTAATTATCGCTTACAAAATTTTGAAAACTTTGCAGTCAAATATACATTTTTTCATTTAATATTCCGTACACATTGACATTGTGAAAAAGAAAATAGTTTGAAATTTGCACTTCAAATTTACTTGCGTGGTCTAAATTCGTTTCTAAATTACCTCAAAAACTATCACAGTGCAACACGGAAAAAATAACCATATACGGACACCACTACGTGAGAAAAGACCAAAAAGTTTTTCACTTTTGCAAAAGTTTTTCACTTTTGCGGCTACCTAAGCGCTACCTAAACAGTGTTAAGAATCATTCCTGGGAAGTTTATATGTTCTAGAAAGTTATTTATTGAGATCTTAGGTTCATTTTTGTAGTTGATTGTTTCCTTGAATTTTGAACGGTTTGCTACCTATGGACCTGAACAGGGGAAAAAAGGTAAAAAAAATGAATTTTTTAAAGTTTTTTGCGATTTTGACCTTGAAGATGAAGTTTTTTTGATTTTATATGTTAACAATTTTTGTTCTTTATGACAAGAGCTACAACTTTGCCTCAGAGAGTATATCAAAATTTCAAACGGTTTGCAAAATATGAGCTTGAGGAAATGATAATTTTTTTGCAAAAATGACATCGAGGCCCCACATCTTTGAGGGCCCATAAAAAAAAACCTGGAGTACTTTGGGCAAAACTGGGAGAGAGGGGTCTTTTTTTTGGTCTTTTATGACGTAGTGGTGTCCGTATATGGTTATTTTGCCATGACTTAAAAAATTACACAGTGTGATACTAAAGGCTTTTTTACGGTCTAATACTCCCTTAACATCTTCAGCACCAGTTGAAAGGTTATATTTGTTCGCTAGTATTATTTTAACACTAAGGCGCCGAATTTATTTATTCAAATAGGATTGTTATTATTTTTTATAATTTATATGTAATTGAACATTTTTGTAATTAAATTTTTTTTGACAATAATTACAAAAAAAGTATTCATTACTTATAATTTTCAATTACATGTAATTTGTAATTGAAAAATTTCAAATAGTAATTAGTAATTTAATTTTCCAATTACTAATTACATGCAATTACAAATTACAATATTGATAATTTTCAATTACAATTACATATAATTAGTAATTGCATGTGTAATTAATTACAAAATGTAATTGATATCCCCCAAGTATATTTATAGTAAGTATAATGTGTATTTAAAAAGAGAATATTTTAAATACATCGATATTGAACAATACTTAAAGAAAATGAATTAAAGACATTATTATAAAGTCTAGACATTCCTACAATTTATAAAGCAGTTTATGATTTAAATATGAAAGCAAAAGTCGTTGAACGATTTCAAATTCTTTTCTTTTTCCCTACAAAACATTGCACTCTAAATTCTAAAAAGGAAAAGTAAAAAATACATCTGTCATCTTATTGCTGTTGATTCTTTTATTCCTACTTATATTTTTTGTTTGTTGAATTCATTGTGTACAAGGATTGTTACGCATTTAATTAAAAAAAAAAAATAAATGAAAATATGTAAGTAAAATAAAATCACGATTAATTTGTGGATTCTTCTCAATGAGTTCAAAAAA
This sequence comes from Phasia obesa, assembly GCA_949628195.1. Taxonomy (NCBI): domain Eukaryota; kingdom Metazoa; phylum Arthropoda; class Insecta; order Diptera; family Tachinidae; genus Phasia; species Phasia obesa. Next base: position 175,510,995 of record OX451215.1, on the reverse strand, counting down.
CTTATTTAAAAAGTCAAGAAAATAATGAAGCAAAAACTTTTACGGCCTTATTCATAAAAAAATTAAGTTTACTTTAATCATACGTTATGAATTTGGGCATTAATCTATAAATTTTGTAATGCAAAATATAATAATGTCAAGCTATTTTTGAGACACTTTTTGTTTGCTCTATTCTACGAAAGTCAGAAACTACATTCCAATTTTTATTAAAGTTTTCTCGTTTATTTTGCCATTTGCCAACTTTGGCAAATTAAAAAATTACTTTTGGGCTTCAAATTTGTATTTATTTTTTTTTTTGTTTATTACTAAATTCGAAATTAGGTGCCAAATTTTTAATATTTTTCTAGAATTGCTGCAATTTCATAAAAGCTTCAAAAAAATTCTTTTAGCAACTTCGAAAATCAATATCTCTGATATTACTAACATTCAAGAGCGATGTTTGTAAGACTTAAAGGTAACTTAGTTTAAGTCCGACTCACACCGAATTATTTAATTTTATTTATCCCAAACTCATACCTGATCGATTTATTTAATTTTTAACCGACTTCAAAAAAGAAGGAGGTTATCAATTCGTCTGAATGTTGCTTTTTTTTATGTATGTAACCGCAGAACTCAGCCATTTCTGAACCGATTTTAAAATTTTTTTCTTTATTTGTAAGGTTATGCTTTCAGGTTGGTCCCATTTTAACAGTTCATTATATTAAAAATTAAAGGGTGTCCCCATACAACATACATTTTTTTACGTGTATTAAGAACCGTAAAGGACACCAAATTAAAATTTTTAAAAAATTGCGTGTCGCTATAGCTCCCAACGGCAGAAATTAATAAAAAAAATAAATTTAAAATGTAAAGGGTGTCCCCATAGATGCCGTAATTTGACCTATATATGCCTATCTTTTGAACCGTTATAGACAAAACCTTGAAAATTTTACAGAATGTCAATTACTATGACCGTTATAATAAAATGTATAAATATTCAAAATTTTAAATTAAAGGGTGCTCCAATAGTTCATTTAATTTGATGTATATGGCCATACTTTTGAACAGTTGTACACAGACCGCTGAAATTTACAAAGAGCCTGTATTGCTAAGTCAGCTATAACAAAAAGTATAAAATTTGAATTTGGAAATGAAAGGGTGTCCCAATAGTTCATGTAATTCTATGTATGTGGCTAAACTTTTTTGAACTATATGGCCCTATCGCTTGAACCGTAAAACACAAACACTTGAAAATTAGGCAGAATGTCCACTAATTTCTCTGGTATAATAACAAGTATAAATATTTGGAATTATAATGTAAAGGGTGTCCCAATAGTTCATGTAATTTGATATATATGGCCAAACTTTTGAACCGTAATAGACAGACAGTTGAAATTTACAAAGAATCTTTGTGACCACTTCCTTTATAACAACAGATGTTTAATTTAAAATTGTAAATTAAAGGGTGTCCCAATATGAGATGTTATTTGATCTATGTGACCCTATCTTTGAAACCGTTATACACAGAGGCTTGAATGGTGCCCCCATAAAAGACGGATGCTGGTGAAAATAGCTTAACTTTTGAACAGTAATAGGGAGAGGCTTGACATTCACATAGTCTTTACTTCTTTTCCCTCTAATTTGTGCGCATATTTTATTTGGTTTAAATCTAAATCTTACAGATTACTACTTACATTTTTAGTTTAGAATTGGTGCCCTTCTATCTGTTTTGAAGTCGGTTTTTTTTTGCAATAATTATTAAAAATATATTCTACAAAATTGTTTGCAAATTAAAAAAAAATTAAAACAATCGAGAGGGCTTTACACTGCGTTAACAACTTACAATGCTGTTAACACAATAACAATACATATACGCTTTTTTACTAATATAGGCACGCTTTTTTAATTATCGGAACTAATGACTAGAATATTTTGAAAACAGGAATTTGACATATGTCGACAATAACTCAAATTTTTGTGTATAAAAAAAATTCAAGAAGAAAAATTCAAAAACTTAAATGAATTCTCATAATCATTGTCTAGATGCCTACACTAAAGAGCCAATTGTCAGCATTTCTGACAACCAATACGTATTCTTTTAGTGTTATGACAGCATTGTCAAAAGTAGTTAGTTCCACTACTGGCAAAAATTAGTTAAAAAATAAATTAATTTAATTTAATTTAATTTTAAAAGTCAAATATCTCCTAAACTACAAAAAATAAAACATATATTATAACCAAGCAGATGTGGTCAAGATTTACGTCAGTACATGGTCGCATTGCCTCTAACCTGGTTACCACTGGGTTAAATAATAGTGTAGGCTTAAAAAATAGAATCTTGCTCAATGCACAATACAAGCTTTCATGAGTAGCAAATTTATATAAAATGGAAAGCCTCGACCCATGTTCTAACCCCTTGTTTAAGGCGGAGAGAGACCATTAAACTCCTGACACTCTATTAGTGCCCCGAAATTTGATGCCCCCATTTTCCACGAAAGCACTGCTTCAAAGTCAAGACAAGTAACACAATGACAATTAATGGCCCCGGGGTTTGTAAACAAGTACAGAAATTAACTGAAGAATTTAATGAAAGTGGTCCCGGATAACGCCGAAGCCGAATTCGTGTCGTGTCGGAAAAAAACCATAAAATTAAAGTCCCATTTTTACCCATTTTAAAGGTAATTTTTTTAATTGGTGTAGAATTCAGTGAGAAATCGAATGGAAGTAGTCTCAGTTCGAAGAGTTTCTGATTTTGAAAACTTATTTCTTCAGTGTGTAATTTAAGTATAGGAAAAAAATTCAAAATTGGTCATAATAGCATTTACACTCCTAAAATATATTAAAAAAAAGGATAAAATTTACTTTTATACCCTAGGTCCCTTTCTATTTGCACGGTCACATATGTATGTGTAAACTGATAGAGAAATTCATCATCGTATTAATGACGCCATGTCTTCGGTTCACAAATGTCATCAATAAGATAAAATATGTCATCAATATAATGACGAAAATCAGCATAGATTTGAGGGTGCTGTAGCCTAAGTGGTTAGCACGTTGACTACTAAGCAATGGTCACAAGTTCAACACTCAGCCATGGCAACATAAATTTTTCTGATATGTATTAATTTGTCTTTATAATAATGCATATCACAGCGCCCTCCTTGCCGGTATTACCACATAGCACTAAATCGCCGGCGATGTAAAATAATTATAAATTGGCTATGCTAGCTTCCATCTGTCTTCTCTACTACTATCCCTTTCCAAAGGAAGTAACACAGTTAATATAGGCATTAATTGCCTGAGTGTTACTGCTCTTAAAAAAAAGTCATTTCGTGATTTCGGCCAAAATCAACTTGAAATTACGTAATTTCGCAAACACTTTACTATTGCCCAAATTAACTCATTCTACTTAATTTCGTCGAAATTACATGAAATTTTGTTATAGTGTTTTTTTAACGTTCGTGTATATTTAAAATTAATAAGAAAACGTTTTGCAAAATCTTATGCGAAAGAATTAAATTATACGAGTGTAACTAAACGAGCTCAGCTGTTTGCGAAATTAACTCAAATGTCAAAAAGCCCAGTATGAGCACCTTAGATTTCGTTCGTAATTTCAGCTCGGGCTATTAGGTAGTGAAGTTAGGTGTAAAGGCCCAACTATAATATGCATAAGCTAGCTTAAGCCAACTTAAGCAACTGTGCAATTACATATAAATCATATGTGGCAAACTATAATGTACTTAACAACACTTTTCGTTAAGTTTCGTCAAATGTCATTTGCTTAAGCAAAGTCCGAAACCGATCGCACATTCCGTACGGAAACAGCTGTTTGTGCTTTGTGTTTTACATATGAATGTACATTCGTAAAAAATTGCAATGGAGAACGAAAGTGAACAAATTGTATCTAAATTTAAATAAAATGTTTAAAAAAAGAAATTTCTATAAGAAAAAAGGTAGGGGTTGTATAATAATCGTAATTAAAAAGAAAGAGCATTTTATTGTTTATGAGTTGAGTGATGCACACCGCTGTATTTTTTAGTACTTTTGGCCAAAATTACACAAACAGCAAAAAATTTGAAATTTTTCATTCGAAATTTTCTTAAAACTATTAAAAATAATTATTAATTTGTATATGAGACCTTGATTTCGAAAGTGGTATAAGTCAAAAATTTTTAAAATCTATTTTATCAGCTATTTCATATCAAATCCTAATAAAGTAACATAATCTGAAGTAATTCGCAGTATGCCATGAAAATTAAGTTGATAAATTGATTTTATTTTTTGGTTGGTAAACAAATTGTATATTTTAATTGTGGTATAAGTCAGTCTGCTTTCAAGGTTTGGCAAAATAATTATGAGTAATGTTGTCATGTCTTCAGATGGTGATTCAGTTATGATCAGTTAAGCCTATTAATGTAAAATGCACTATTTATAATTAATTGTAGACATTATACGGCGAAGAAGAATAAGTTATTTAATAGAATTATGTAAAAAGAGAAAAGCATTTTTGGTACAACAAATGGCTCGGAAAGATTTCATTTCGACGAAATAACTGAGAGAATCAACGACTAATAGAAAGAGAAACACCAATGGAGAAGCTGTATCTTAGCTAAAAATACAATGGATTAGATTTCTAAAAAAATCTCCATAGAAAATGTTTTATAAAACTTCTTTGGATGACAATTCCGAATTCAATGTGTTAGACCTTCAACCAAAAGAGGAAGGCCAAGAATATACGAAAATATTTATTTGCTTTCACTATATACAACCATTAGACCGATAACAGCAGAAAAAAGATATATTGGATTTACTACCTTATATCCCACCAATTTTCCACAAACTCTTTATTTTCCCTAAATACTAAAAATAAATTACTTAATTACAATGTAATGATTTTGAATAAAATGTTAATTTCTAACAAAAAATTTATTCTTGATGGTTTAAGTTATTTATAAAGTCATGCAGTTAATTTTGAAAATGGTATAAGTCATTTCAACGTTTTAAAACCACACTACCTTTTAAAAATGGTTATAAATTTCACAATCATAATAAATACTCTTTTGTTGGCACTATTTAATTGTCAAAATATTTTATTCCATAATACAAAAATATTTTTTAATCCTTTAAAATACAAACCTCTTAATATCTCGAAACATAAAATATATGACTTATACCACTATCATCAAGGGCTCATATGAATGGTATTAAGTATATTTAATATGTTTATTTAACACCTTTTTGTTAACAAATTACATTTATTGAGAAAAAAAGTATTATTTTGCAAAAGTACGAATAAAACAAATGTGCAACTGTGGCATAATAGTTTCTAGATTCATGTAAGTAGCCACCTAAAAGTCTTCAGCATTTGACAGACTTTTCTTTCATTTTTTTACATTAGCTTAAGCCAGCTTATGCATATTATAGTTGGGCCTTAAACAATATATTATTGTTATTTTTTTTTGTGTAAGAGTGGTGCCATTTCAGCTATTTTCTACTTTATCTCCCTTTTGCGATTTAATTTATTAGATTTTACTAAACAAAATATGTTAACATTACCGTTTCTTACGCTCTTATTTAGGTTTGTTCAAAGCTAAGCGCTAGACGTCGTTACGCCTTACGCCCTTATTTAGGTTAATCATTTATCAACACCTGTTTTCTCTACTCCATCCCATTTCTTTTCCTTTTTCAAATGCAATTGATTTGTAGGCAATAAGTGTTACTTTTCATTAAAAAAATAAATTAATTTCTTTTGTAGAATATCAAATATTTATTATATTGAAAGCAAATTGTCACTAAATTGTTCTCCATTTGTCATTTATTTCATGTCTGTTTGTAATTACATTGATGACAGAATTGTTATCGTTGCCATAGACGACAAAACTACCAACTGCTGTAAAGGTTAACATCACAAGAATGACAACTGTCACGGAGTTAAAGACGAAGACATTTGTCATAGTATTGATGTCAAATATATCAGCGTTATGATGGTTTTTCCATCAGTGTAGACACGTAAATTGAAATTTTAAAAATATATATTGAAAACTACAAAATTTTTATGGGTTACAATTTTTTGGAGGTGCCCTACTTTGAGGCAATAAATCGCTGTTACCTTTGAAAAATCTATATTCAATTTTAAATTAGAAATATATAACTCTTCTTTAAAGACATGTAAAGTTTCGAATAAATTATACTTTTTTCGCATTTTGCGAGAAAGTTTAGCTTCACAAAAAACAATGGTTCAAAATTAAAATTACTTCCATACCCAGCCAACTTTCCAAATCTATTTTCCAAAAAAAAAAAACTTGGTGTTGTAAATATGATTTGTTTTTGTACACGAGAATTTAAAGCATTTATATGGAAATATGTGTCTGTATTAGTTCGTTGGCCTTTTGTTAAGCCAAAAAAGTATATTCATGTTTTTTTACTAACTCCTAAATTCATTTGTGTTTGTCAGCCACATTTTCATCCTTAAAATATTCGCCAACACTTGCATATTTTTTCAAGATTAATGAATTTTCCCCCAATTTTACCATTAGAAATGTAAGAAAGAAAACGAAAATGCAATAAATATAAATATAAAATACATTTGTGAACAAATATAATAAAACCAAGGAAAAAAACTAATATTGCTATACTAGGCAGTGCCGACTCTTATCATTTATGGACCAACGTTGCAGGATTCTAAAATCAAATCTTTCACAACTGGGCCATTATGCCATTATGATGTACATTTTTCTGTAGTTTTTGGCGGTCTAAGCAAAATTGATTTCAACCCGATTACAGATAGATGGACAAATGAGCATCGATAATTCGACTTCTCTATTTATAAGGATCCATAATGTACATAAACTTTATAGGGTTGGAAATGATAAACTTATATATACAATAAATACCTAAGCTTAATGTTGCCTCCCTCGAAAAGGGCCAATTGTGCTCTCCTGCAATCATTACACAAGGTGCTCCTGAATGGACTTTTATGTATAACGAAGCACTGGTCTCTAGAACAAAGGGTTCAATAGACCAGTCCTGTAATTATTTGGCCCAGCTAAAGAAAGCAATTATTAAAATATTTCCCTCTGCGAAAAGGGTATATTGCCCTTCCCTATGGCCCGCCCTGCATTCAACAATCCTATGATCTTTGGTCAAAAAATATAAACTTGAAGTTTTGAAGAAAAGAATCCCATATTAACCCCCCATTCTTTAATGACCGTTGGGCGCTCCTTAGTTTCACGGCCTGAGAGGGACATCAGACAATCGACTTCCCTATGTATAAAAATCCATTTCTCCATTCTATAAGAAATAAATATTATAGAAATTACAAACGGAATGACAAACTTATATACAGTCGACTGACGAAGTGGCGGGCAAATAGCTGTGCCCGCCAGATAAAAAAATTAATATTTTTTGGAAATTAGCAAAACAAATTTTTTAAATTCACATGAACGTTTCGGGGGGTGTGATTGGAAGGATACCTCTAACCCCTGTCCATAAAAACTTAAAAATTTTATTTTTATTGTATTAAGGCTTCAATAATTACATTATTTTTTGCAAATAATATTTTATGTCACCGCCCACAAAAAGGGGAGGGCCGAAAATGTCATTTTAGAATCTTCATGGTCCAAGTACAGGTTTTTGAACATTTGCTGAGTATAAAAGTTGCATTTACTAAACAAAAGTATGAGAAAACTAAAAAAAAAATTGAAATTTTCAGAGGTAGGAATTAGTTCTTCTTAGGGAAACTTTTTTCTCCTTGGTGTGATTTGTCTTATTTTATAGCTTATGATCATAAGAGATTTTTCTGCTAAGTTTCATTAATCTAGGGACACTCAGTAAATTTTTTAAGGCCATATATGCTTAAAAGAAATAATGTCCGGCTAGATTGACAAAATATCCCTATGTGCGCCGGTTAAAAGAAAAAATCGCGATATTTCATTGCGTCTTTTAATTTGAAGGAATTAAAGGAACTACTTTGAAAAAACGCATACTTAATTTTTTTAACAAAGTCAGTCTACTTTCACACAATTGAAGAATGGAAGGTTCTCCAAACAGTCTTCTATTACATAGATGACTTCCCTAACAATAATTGAGGTGCAACATTTATCTGCCCCGAAGAATTTCATAAATTTTTTCCTTCGATTTTTTTCACCTCCTTTTCGAGAGAGATTTCATAGATTCAATACATCGGCTTTTAAAGTGGTTTTATACGGCGTGTATTTGTCATATGACTTGTCACTTTTCCACGTGTAAATTCTATACACGTCGTGTGAACCTTTTCAAGCATAACATGAGTATTTTCCATGTGTACAATACATATGACATTTTTCATTTAGAACGTGTTCTATTTTGAGGTGACAAAGCATCTGACATCCTGTAATGCCAACTTGATATTTTGTTATTTTATGCTTTTTGTGGTACCAAAAGCGCTAAAAATGTGGTAAAAGCACTAGGTTTGCATCTTTGCATCAGCTGTGGTTGCAAATAAAAAACTGTGTGGCGGCAAAATTATGTATTGTAGGTTATGTCACATGTAATTACACAAGTACGTTTGAAAGCAAAAATTAAAAACGTATGTAAAATGGTTATTTTGACAAACACATGAAATTACATATGGATTATCAAACTGTCATATGACCTGACAAATACACGCCGTGTAAAACCATTTTTACTAATCATTATGTTCCTGTGTCTTGGCAGCTGGCGACTACAACGCTACAACTACGTTATTTTCCATGAGACACCAACAAGAAATGGTGTTATCGACCGAATTTTTAGCGACGACATAAACTTGCATAAATTCCTTAAAATATAGAAAAGATCTCAGAACTTATATCACTGAAACAACAGAGAACATAGTGCTGTCTCTTACTAATTTTGAAAAAAAAAAAATTTCAAAATAACTGCACAATTTGCCGACAACAAACCAAATACAATCCAATTTAATCTGTAGATTAAACTGTTATTGACTAAAAAAAAGGGACTAAAACATTCAGGTTATTCATTATGGCGTGTATGTATAATATCTAAAAGAGAAGTCATATGTCAGCCCTACATTAGCGTTTCGTATGGAGGCTGTAATATATCGTCGTGGTGAATGCAAGTATGTCACTAAATCATTCTTTTGCAGGAAAGACAAAAAACTGATTATTTCTGAGAACCAAAACAAACATGCTGCATATTCGTCATATTGCAGTAGCGCGCAAAAGCTCTCTTCTCTAAGCTCTCTGCAGTTGTAGGAGCCCCAATTTTGGTTACAACGCTACAATAAAACCAAATTAAATTTTTTTGACATACAGCCTATTGCATTCACCACGACGATATGTAGTGATACTGAAAAAGCTAATATTCCAAATGTGTCGTTATATATATAAAGGTAATACTAATTTAAACCCCACGAAAGTCCATGGTTTAAGTAAAACCAATAATTATTGAGTTGATCAGTATATATCTTGAAATAATTCGTTTTATATTTAAAGCTATTTTACGCCTTGAGTACTATCCCCCAGAGTGAGGGGAAAGTTCCATTGATAACCATGATTTCTGAGCCAGGAAAAGACCACTCAAAAGTAGAATTATATAGCCCCCATGGACCTTTTATCGAATATGTCAAAGCTAATTGAGATGACTATTATAACCAGGCTAAACCCAATTTTAAGCGAGAAAGGATATAACAGGTCCGCCAAATAATTTTTTTTTTAAATGCTATAAAAAAATTTCAAATTTCTTTTTTCTTTTTTTATTTGAAAGGTTATAATGGAAAATAATTTCATTCAAATGGCTGCCTCGGCTGGCCATGCAGTAGCCTACACGATCGGTAAAATTTTTAAGCACATTATCTATTGTGTTCAGCTGTATTTCACCAATGGCTTTACGAATATTGTCCTTTAAAGCGTCAATTGTCTCTGGCTTGTCAGCGTAACACCTATCTTTGACGGCACCCCACAAATTATAATCCAACGGTGTCAAATCGCAGCTCCGAGCTGGCCAAACGACATCAGCTCTGCGGCTGATAATGCGATCTACAAAAACAGGGCGCAAAACATCGAGTGTAGCTTCGGCTGTGTGGCACGTAGCGCCGTTCTGTTGAAACCAAATGTTGCCAATATCCTCCTCTTCAATTTTTGTGAACAAAAATTCGTTCAACATGGCCCGATAACGATCGGCATTGACTGAAACGGCCATTCCTTGCTTATTTTCGAAGAAAAATGGCCCAATTATGCCTCTGGACCAAAATCTGCATCAAAACAGTGACTCGTTTTGGGTGCATCGGCTTTTCAATGTATGCGTGCGGATTTTCTGTGCCCCAAATGCGACAATTTTTCTTGTTTACATACCCGCCAAGATCAAAATGAGCTTCATCTGCAAAGATTATTTTTTTTGGCAAAATCGGCATCTTCTTCAGCGAAAGGATAAAACTAATTATCTGTCATATCAGACATGAGCTAAGTGTTACCATTCATGAAATAAGCACTAGTTGAAAAAAAACGTTAGATAACGGACCCTATATTACGAACCACCAAATCGGATTCAGAAAAAATCATAGTACAATTGAAGAAGCACACGGATTAGTCAATTTAGTTAAAAATGGGTTTTTCATCGATGTTTATCAAGTAAAATAATGTCATAGGATCAGATAGCTACCTACTTAATGAGTTGTCGACGTAACAGCCATTGAATTAGAAAGCGTTGTAAGCTTTATATTGATCACAGACCAACCCTTCATGGATGAGTCTGCTTAAGCATGGTCATTAAGGACTAGAGGGTATAGTAGAGACTAATGTAATTTTCACTACTTGCTTTCAGTTACCCAATATATTTCTTATAAAACCGTTTAATTTTTATATAGTATACTAGCTGTACCCGCCAGTTTGTCAGAGTCCTTATAATATTTTGTCTGATTTTGCATTGAAAGTAATCCACACCCAATTTTAAAATATGGTTTATATGAAGGTACCTATCCCTGGAAAGTTACTCAGGAACATAGGCTTTATATAAAATTCTTAAATTATAGAGTACTGTAAATAGTGTTTAAAATTTCTCGATAACAAAAATAAAAGGTTCTCGCGAGTTTGCAGTACCACTACATTTTTCACTACATTTTCTCTTGGAAATAGGAAATAGGATATTTTAGGGTTACAAAAGTATCCTATATTTGAACAGAGATAATAGGATACCTCCCCACAAATTATGAAAATTCATAGAGCAGTTTTTACATAATGCGAACACAGACAGGCATACAGAAAGTTACAGTTTCTGTTGAGTGCCTCGACATAGCGATTGGTTGTGCGGTAGTTTATCAAGCTGGAGGTTGCGGGTTCGATTTCCGCCAAAAACTCTCGGTGCTTGTTGCTGCAAACAAGCAAAAAGCTTCGCAGAAGTAGAGTTGTCTTAAAAAAAAGTTTAATTATATTTCTAGATTTGTTTAATTCTTATGGGTGCCTCCATATGCTGATTGCTAGTGTGCTGGACTTTCATTTTTGAGTTTGTGGGTTCGAAAGTCTCTCCTTATTATCAGCATAAGCTTAGCAACTACAGTTGTCCTTAATAATATTTAAATTAATTGTTTATTGGCTGAACATCTAAATAATTGTTTGATTATACGACTTTTCTGTCAAGTTGATTTTGTCTTTTCAGTTTATTGTCATGTCATCATGATATCTTAATGTACATATGTATATCTATTATTCTTTAACATTTGTTATTAATATTTGATTTGTTTGCTCTAGTTAACTATAAAGGGAGTTATTTCGAAGTTTAATATTGTTTGTTATACCAATCTTTTTTAAAAGTCAATGTCAAAAATAAATTAAATTTTTTTGACATTGAAAATTTTTCGAAAATTTTATCATTTTTTTATCATTTTGATTATTTGAAGTAAGAAAATACATTGTATGTATGTGTGTATTTGGCTTAAAAATTTAAGAAAATTTAATGATTTGTATTCGAAATTTTATACTTAATATTTTGTACATTAAAAATGTCAACTTTGTTATAAATAAAAAATAAATAAATGTTTTTTAAGAAAAGTACATTAAACTAATATTTTTGAGCAACAATATTTTACCGGGATTATCATTTTAATAATGGGTTCCAGAAAGTCAGACTTTTTGTGATGAATCTCCTAATTTTTTTGTGATGTTTTGCTGACAAAATTTTTGTTATATTTTTTTAAAGCATTATCGAGTGTTAGTTAAGGCAGTTTCACACTATAATAAAAGTATTAATACTTTTGAATAAAATGCCACACTAATCGCTGCAAGGAGGGGTATTTTACAAATCTAGCCATACATTAGGCCAAAAAATAAATTTAAGAAAACTATAAATTTCAGTACACAGCACGACAGACATTATAAAAACTATAATATAAAAAATAATATAAAAAATATAATATAAAAAAATAATATAAATTAAAAATACTGTTCTGCGCTCTTTATCGACGTTTCTCAAGCATTCGATAAGGTTTGGCACGAAGGCCTAATATTTAAGCTGAAGCTGAACTTGCCCGAAAACTTATATAAGCTCTTAAAAGATTATTTAACGAATCGCAAGTTTTTACTAAAAGAAGGCGACTTTTTAAGCTCGCCACAGCTCATTGAAGCCGGAGTTCCCCAAGGTAGTATTTTGGGACCAATTTTATATTTACTGTACACATCAGATATGCCAATTAGCACCCTAGTGCATACATCAACTTTTGCAGATGACACAACTTTTTTAAGTATTCATGAAAGTGCCCAAGAAGCATCAACACTTATACAAGACCACAATCAATTTGGAAAAATGGCTAGAAAAATGGAGAATAAAAGTGAATGAGCAAAAATGTACTCACATAACTTTCACACTGCGTAGGGACTCATGCCCTCCTGTTCGCATAAATAACCAAATGATACCACAGCTTTCAGACGTTAAATATCTGGGTATACATCTTGACCGTCGCCTTACTTGGAAAAGCCACATTGATTTCAAGTTAACACAAATGAAACTAAAAGCAGTACAACTAAATTGGCTTATTGGCAGAAACTCCACCCTGAGCTTAGATTGTAAACTTCTACTGTACAAGTCGGTCCTCAAACCAATTTGGTGTTATGGGATTCAGTTATGGGGCACTGCCTCAGCTAGCAATGTAGAAAAAATTCAAAGGCGCCAAAATAAGATTTTACGTATTATTACATCTGCTCCCTGGTATATAAAAAATTCGAACATCCACAAAGACCTAAACATGCCATCAGTTAAAGCAGAAATATCGAAACATGCAGTCAGATATCTAAAGAGGCTTGAATCTCATCCAAACCCTTTAGCGCGTAACATGCTGAATGAACCTGGTTACATTCGACTAAAAAGAAGAGATACTGCTTTTCTTGGCCGTACATTAGAGGGATAACCCGCAAATGATTGCAAAATCCGTGAAACAAACATTATTTTTGTCTAGCACTGGCTGGACTTAAAAAGTATATTTTTATTTTAGACTTAAGATATGAGTAATTATTGTTAGTTCAAAAATATTGAAGATACAATAAACAATTTATGAAAAAAAAAAAAAAATCTTGCATAGATAGATACGAGTAAGAAACCTTTTTGTGGGTTATTAAATGTTTTTGGTTTCTAAGTTGTTTTAAATAAATAAATTGTTATTATTTTAAATAAATTTTATTGTTTCTAATATAAATAAGTTATTATCTATACATATACATAATAAAACTGTGATGTTATGCCTGTCAGTCTGTTTGTATTTGCATCACGTTATGAAGAGGTACCTAACCAGGTTCAAATGTAGGATATTTAAAAAATATCTCACGGTTGTTATAAATACATTACTTATTTTCAGATAAATTAAACACTATAAAGTAATAAATTACAAAAATGTCTTTTATTAATATTCTTAGGTAGTGGGTTTTGGTTAAACACCTTTTCTTCGACATCAAAAACAAATTGAATATATGAAATTTTTTTAGTCGAACTATTTATTTTACAATCAGATGAAATTTGAAGTCAAGCTTAAGTTCGTTTTTTTTCTCTCTGAGAATCTGAATAAAAAAAATATTTATGGAAATTTGCAACAAAAAAAATTTTAAATTTACATGGACGTTTCGGGGGTGGGCTTGGAGGTTTAACTCCCCCTGCCCATAAAAACTCAAAAATTTCATTTTTATGTATATGATCCATTTCTTTTAATAATTGCACTATTTTGGCAAAGAATATTTTATTTCACCGCTCACAAAAGGAGGCGGGGCGAAAATTGACATTTTAGAATCTTTTGGATCCAGGTTTAGGTTTTTGAACATTCGCTGACCATAAAAGTGTCATTTTCTAAACAAAAGTATAGGAAAACTAAAAAAAAATAATTATTCAGAGGTAGGATTGGTTCTTCTAAGTGGAAATTTTTTCTCCTTGGCCCGATTTTTCTTATTCTTACTTTAACAGCCTATGACCATGAGAGATTTTTCTTCCCAGTTTAATTAATATAGGGGCAGTCAATAAATTTTCAGAGCCATTATAAGCTGCAAAAGAGTCATGTCAGGCTAGATTTTTCGCCCCTATGTGCGCTGTTTGAAAATTTTCAAAAGTATTAATACTTGTATTACACAGTACAACATTTTTGAGGTGATTGATTCGGGACTCAATTCTGATAATTGTTTATGAAAGTAGCCCCAAAGAGAAGGGCTTGTGCATTATTCGTTTGGTCATGGTACATCAAATAATAATTTAAAAATTAATTTGAAGTTAGTAGGTATCGTATGGGGGAATTTGTCACGTTTAAGGCTCTTTTGTTTGTCATAACTTGAGAACCACTAGTCCGAATAAGCTCAAATAAATTTAAAAAAATTTAGAATTAGAATTCCTTTAATCTGTTCATACAACGTTTCGTTGCATAAGCAACAGTTTCGCAGTTATAAGTAAATGTATGAAGAAAAAAACTATTTTTTGCCTAAAAAATTGAAATTTTTTATTTTTAATTCATAAAAAATAAAAGTATGAAGACTGTTATATGTTATCTATGCATGGAAACAAAATTTAGAATATTTTCAATTATTGTCACTATCCATCCTCATTGAAGTTGACGCTTGTGGTTCTGATGAAGCCAGTAATTTGGGTGGATGACCTAACTGGACATGACGAATCCATGTGCTAGTCGTGCATAAATTCTCGTCATGGATTAAACAGAAAACAATTGAAAACAAAAGTATATCTTGCGTCAAAATGGATTCAGCAGACCTTTAAACGTAATTCTTAATTTTTTTTTAATTTATTTGAGCTTATTCAGACTAGTGGTTCTCAAGTTATGACAAACGAAATAGCTTAAAACGTGACTAATTCCCCTATACGATACCTACTAACTTCAAAATAATTTTTAAATTATTATTTGATGTACCATGACCAAACGAATGATGCAGAAGTTCTTCTTTTTGGGGCTACTTTCATAAACAATTATCAGAATTGAGTCCCGAAATCATGTGTTGTACTGTGTTATAGGTGTAACGGCCTTTAGCTGTGTTTTACTTAAAAACAATAAAATTAAAACACAATTAACGATAACCGAAAAATTAAATTTTATTATTACAGAGTTAAGAAATTAAGTGAATTTAAATATTAAAGAACTTCTAGCAGCCAATTAGCAAAAAAGAAAAAAGAGCAAAAACAAATCGTTTATTTGTTTCACTTAATTTCAAGTGCCTTTCAGCGTTGTCAAGACGACTGTGATTATTTTAATATTTCTTGTCTAGTTCGTTTACTCAAGTATTTTCCCTTGACCTTGATCTTTGTAATGCAATAGTGACGTAAAGAAATGTTTTATTTTGTAAACAATGAAAGTATATTTTTGTTGAAACTTTTGCAATCTAGCGTGTTGACATACTATTACCATAATAACAAGTATAACCAGGCAAGACGGCCGCCAACAATTTATACTAAAAAATTCCAATAATATATGAAGTATATCTGGTTTTATATTACATATTGCAAATACTTAAACTGTATTTAAAGCCATCCAATTAAATGTTGCAATCAAAAAGATTAATGACTGGTATTTATTCAGTTTGAAATATTTGATAGGTTGATCAAACACATGACGCAGTCTTTGTCATTGCCACATCTTTCAAGTCAATGAAAGGATATTTTCATTTGTAGGATTACAATTTTAAAATGCATCTGCTGAAGAGGTTACCAAAGTTTTATAAAAGTAATTTTAATGTTCTTTTTGAGTTTTTATAAAAAGCCAAAAAAAAACCTGCCAGAAATGTATCTCATTGGAAGGCATTAGGGATTTTTTGCAAATATTTGTAGAAAATAAACTATTGACTGATCTAAGTTTCGTAGTCTAGTATTTTGTAGTCCATTTTTTCACTTTCACGATCCTTAAGACATCAAAGACATGGTTTTATAATGATGTTCTCACATCGAAAGCCAGTGACGACGAGTTTCACTGAAAGGTATACATACACCTTTTATCTTTTATACTTTATCCAGCGATTCGCTAAGGTTACTAATGTCCTAAGAAATCAATTCGATTTTCGGTAAGTTTATTTCTATGACCCATTATTTGTCAGCCTTTGTTAGCGAGTCACCGATTTTATCTAATCCATTTGTTCACCATTAATTCCAGTCCAATCTCTGAATTCTTAAAAAAGTTAGAGTTAAAGTAATTTGATATAATAATATCTAAATGTGACCGCGCATATAGAAAGGGACTGAAGACAGAAATGTAAATTCCACAAGAGAACTGTTTAAAGTTTAATATACAGTGTTATCTATTTTGCGGTTTCAAAAGTAAACGTAAATAAAACACATATAAAATATTTTTTTTTCGTAATATTTATTTTTTATTATAAAGTTTGAACGTTGATATTATGTGTGAAACACTACATCATTTAAATGACCACCACGCGAACTGTTGCAAACATTGATTCTTTTGAGGTAATTTTCGACCACTTATTGCAAATGCAAAAGAGTTAAAGGTTTATCTGCATAAACACGGTCTTTCGCGTAGCCCCACAAAAAAATCTAATGGTTTCAAATCGCATGGTCTTGGTGGCCAGTTGATATCGCCACGACGAGAAATTACGCGGCCAGGACATGTCTCTTGCAATAAAGATATATTCGCTCGAATTGTGTGTCATGTGGTACCGTCTTGTTGGTACCACATATTCTCCAAGTCATATTCTTCAATAGCAGGCAAAAAAAGTCGGTTGTCATATGACCATAACGCTCCGAATTGACGGCGACAGTCGTTCCATCGTCGTTTTCGAAGAAGTAAGGTGCAATCACACCTTCGGACCAAAGAGCGCACCAAACAGTGACTTTTTGTGGATATAATGGCCTCTCTTCTATTACTTGAGGATTCTAAGAACCCCAAATACGACAATTTTGTTTATTAACATACCCACCAAGTGAGAAATGTGCTTCATCGCTAAAGAAAATTTTGTTCGAAAAATCGGCGTCCACCGCCTGTTTTTCAAGCACCCATTCCACGTATCTACGACGTTGTAAATGGTCAGCTGGCTTCAGTTGTTGTGTGAGCTGGACTTTATATGGATGTAGGTTAGATCCAAATGCAAAATACGCCATAATATGCCGTAAGACAGTCCTAATTCCTCAGAACGACGAGGAATCGACACATTCGGGTCTTTGGCAACACTTTCACTTACAGCAGCGATATTTTCAGCGGAATGAGCGAAGCGATGATGCACAGGCCTTACAATATCTGTAACTGCTCCAGTCTCTTCAAATTTCTTCACAATTTTGCCAATTGCTTGCGTAGTTGGACGATTATGTAAACCATAATCTCCTCTTAAAGCACGATATGTGGCTGTGCCAGAATCACCATTTTTGTAGTAGCAGGTTTTAATAATTTGTATGCGTTGTGCGATAGTTAAACGATCCATTTTCATCAATGTCAAACTTTCAACTGAAAAATAAAATTGGTTTAACAACTTAGTTTGACAGATGTCGAATTCCAGCTCTATACTTTGAAACCACGAAATGGATAACCCATGCAGTTAAAAAACCTATCATCACTTTTTTCCGGTATTCAAATTACACACTGAACAACTAATTTTTCAACCTCACAAACACTTGAGGGGATGCAAAAAACCAAACTTTTGACATGATTTTCCTTTAAATTTCACGCTAGTTTCAACAAAAACATTCGATCAACCTACGGTGGATGCAGATAGTCATCAGGGCACCACAATGGGCCTTAAGACCAGGATTCACTATCCTACACAATCGTACGATTTAATCACAAAAAAATCTGACAGACTTCTGCCCTACTTAGAAAATCGTTTCAAAATGGCGTTGTAGATGCCACACTATCTTACAGAACAATATTTTGCAACTCTGATCGCATGGAAAAATACTATTTTATGATTTTTTTTAACAGATTATCAAATCGTACAGGCTGTCAAAAAGTCTGTCACACACTTTTAATCCACACTATCATACTTTTTGAAAAGTTATATTTACTCATAGAAATGAGTTAAAGGGTTAATATTAATGTAGGGGGATATCGAAGTAGATCTTTCCTTTTTAACCTTCATCAGTGATTACAGGCAATATATTTTTAATTTACGACAAATTTAATTTCATTGAGTCACGTGCTACCACCAGCCTTTACTCTTAACTTTAGTGATTTCAGACTGTCGGCTGGCAACTATCGGCATTCTTTCTCATCACTGTGTCTCTAATAATTACTAGCATTTGTCTAAGGCTTAGATACCCATGGCATTTATACATATTAAATAAGTTTCTGCGCCGCGGTCCTAAGCCTTGTGCTATATAGTGCTGGTTATTCACATACAATAGACGTGTGCACCACTTCTAGGCACAGTATCATTTTGGCTAGATGATACTTAAAGTTTCCATGACCTCTTACCAATGCAGTTATCTAGTTTAAGGTACTTCTATTATTTTTTAGCCCCTTTCTGGGAGCTCTTTGAGCACCACTCGAGCCTGTCTCCACCTTTCTAGATTTAATGAGTTCACCCATTGTAGGACGTTCGCTCGCATTAGGCCTATTTCCAGTGCTACTCTTAGTTCGGGTCCATAGAAATTTAAAAAAGAACCCCTTTTTTGATAGTTGGTCTGCTGCTTCATTCCCAGCTATGCCTATATTTCCTTTAACCCACATTAAACACATTCCCGCACTAGTTTGGAGTACACCTCATGCGTTTAAAATCGACTGATTGTCAAGTGCAACAGGAACCCTTCTTCCATGCACCCGACTTTCCAGCAGATACAGGAACCCAAACAATTCTGTCTGGTAAACGGAAACGTAATCCCCCAAACGGACACTACGGGACAGGTTTAGCTCAACTAAGTCTACACTAGCTCCAACACTCAGTAAAATGATGTCGTTATCCATATAATGAGTGTCTAATGTTGTCTCTCGACTCGGCATTTGAGCTTCCCTTACCTCCTTAATAACTAAGTCCAGCATACTCCTATGATCACGATGTTTGTCCAAAAGCTATACCAAATGGCATCGCTCTTCAAATACAAACCTTAATAAGTAAGTCCAATGCCATCAATCCCAACAAGGGTTTAAACAATGCTTTACGCATTGCTTACGCTTAATTGTACTCTGAGAGACTTTTAGTCTTGAAACAACAAATACATAAGTTATTATGGTTCCCACCGTCATAGTGTAAATCCAGTATGCAGCCTCCGGCCCCACACTCGTTTACATTGACGTAAGTTCCTCATTCAGAGTAACGCCTACATAATTTATTTTCCGTGATAAACTGATATCCGATGCGGAAATTATTAAGGATTCAACTCCTCTGTTTATTGCACCATGTCTCGGTTGTTATGAGAACATGTCTTAAGCATCCTTAGAGGGTTAAATGTTACATAAAAATGCTCATCGTGGTATTTTACATAAATCTGCTAAACAAATCCTATACCTAAAATGTAATGATTAAAAGAATGTGAAAAACGCCAGCCGCCAAAATGTCAAAAATTATATTCAAATATTAAAACGATGAAATTATACCTAAATGAACATTTAAAACATTTTTCTTTATTTTAAAACCGCATAAGTTAAATTAAATATAAACACTTTCAAGGATAGAAATTAATTAGAAAAAATATATTTTACTTGTGCATTAAAGTTTACTAAAATCACAAATTTAATTATTTTAATTTTACCTTTCTTTCAGGCTGAATCCCCGTTACTTCCCAACAAAGACAACAGCTTCAGCGAAACAAATAATAACGATAATACAACATCACCAGCAACAGTAACCACCACTACATCTTCAGATAGCGATAAAAGTACCTCAATTAACATATCAAAAAGTAGATTATCACCGGAACTGCCAGCAACACAGAACGAACTAAGTCCCCCGTATAGTGGCAGTCGTAAACGTTTTTCAATACCCTCCCTGCTACCAAGTGCACGCAAACTCTCTATAGAAAGTATAACACATCCGCTACAATCACTTCTAGGCATAAGCGAAGAGCAATGTCGACGACGAAACTCACAACCCAGTCTTAAACGGTATCGTAGTCGAGACGAGACACCACGTCGTCGTAGTCGATGCTATTCTAATCAGTTTTATTCAAGAACCACCTCCATCAGTACCTCACCCCCGCGCAAACATTCACACAACTGTAACCTCTATCCCAACGATTCGTTTTACAATCTAGAAGGCAAGGCACCCAAGCCATCGAGTAAAATGCAGGCTAAAGTTGATGCTGTGGGACGGGTTACCGGCGAATGGGGTAAATGGCAATTAAGAACGGTTCTTTTGATATTTCTATGCAAAATACCCTCCTCCTGGTTTATGGCCTGTATTATATTTACCGCCCCCGCTCCACGTCATGGTGAGTTTTTTTGTAAACCTCCTCCCCAAATTGGTGCTAAAAATCAAACGGCCTGGATTAAAGTGTCACATCCTCAAAAGGAAGAAGTAGATGATCATGAATTTACTATAGACTTTTGTAATGTTTACAAAGATGCCCAGGAACATGCCCATCTTTATTACAACTACGAAAGGCGAGAGGATGAACCAAAAGCTTGGGAAGAACCAGAAAATTCTAAAGACATTATACCCTGTACACAATTTGAGCATCAGGCGCAATTTCATTCAGTGATAACACAATATGATCTGGTGTGTTCTCGCGATATTCTAGTATCAGTGACGCAGTTTTTTCATTTGTTTGGTGTGCTGACGGGCGGTATTTTAGCGAATCATCTGTTGAAGTAGTAAGTATGGATATTTTTTATATAAAATCTTTTATTTCTGCTCTAGTTTTTGTAGCATTTAAATAGTCTATACATGTAATAAAATAGTAACTCATTTCCTGTCTGTCAGTGTTCGCATTACGTAAAAACTACTGGATGGATTTTAACAAAATTTTGTGAGGAGGTACCTAGTATCCTGATTCCATTTTTTTCCGCAAAAACGCACTTGTTTTAGTAGTAAAGTAAATACATAAACCATAACAGATGGCGCTGTTTTATAAAGTAAATACATAAACCATAACTGAAGCACTAACCGATATGCAGCACAGTTTAAGGCGGCACTAAAAAAGCAAAATCGAGCAAAATATTACAAGGACGCTCACGAAGTGGCGGGCACAGCTAGTATATTATATATTTAAGCCGGAAGTCATGTATACATACAGTTCACAGTCTAGTTGATAGTCTAATCTATTTCCAGTGGTATTATTAATCTAGGTGGGATATCGAAACAAACGATTTGTTATTTACCGCAAACTTACTTTCATTTTGTCACGTTCTACCGCCAGCTTTAACTCTTGACTTTAGTTATTTCAGACTATCGGCTGGTAACTGTGGGCCTTCTTTTACGGACTATCGTAATTGCTAGCATTTGTCCAAGAATTAGATCTTCCATGGCATCCACATTCATGTGGCCCTAAGGTCTTCGAATTTCATCTTGAAGTTATTTCTATTATACCTTAAAGTATTTCTATTATACCTAAGCACCTTGCTGGGCTTCCTGCCAAAGCGCTCTCTGAGCACAATTCGAGCCTTTCTACATGTAGTAGCCTCCCTCCACCTTTCCAGGTTTAATGAGTTTATCCATTCTATAACCTTCGCTCGCATTAGTCCATTTTCGAGTGCTACTCTGGGTTCTGGTTCACAGAAATTCACAGCAGAGCCCCTTTTTTCTCTAAATAATCGTGGAAATCACAACAGGCTGACACAGTAGAGAGTGCCTGATCATGACGATCATAATGGAAATGAGCGAGTAACCTACGGGATTGTTTAACAGACATTGTGGTCTTAAATACCATCAATTCATATAAGAAAATGCTGATATCACGCAATATAAATTAAACAGTTGCATGAGCAGGCTCATCTAATGGGTGTGGTCATAAGCTCATGAGCAATGAGCTGATCAAGTAAAACAAACTTTCTATACTAGTGAGCGCCGTGTTCGCACGTCTCATATTTGAAACACTCAGTGTGTTTTGTTTAGTAGTTTTGTAGAACTTTTGGATAAGGCTTAGCGCCTTTTTCTTGCACTAGTCGTTTTGCGCTTTTTTTGTATTTCTTAAGAAATAAAGAACTTAAAGTTAACGAAGTACTGTTGTAAAAAACTGTGTTTTTTGTGTACTCGTGTTTCACTCACAGAAAAAAAAACTACTTGAATTCGCTCAAGTTCAACATTCACTCATACTTATTCAAACTTGCTTATGGAAACTCTGCCAGCTCATGGCATTTAGCTCGTTGGTCTTCGGTGGTTATTATTGTCCACTCATCGTTACTCATGTGCAATGAACAGACATGAATTTCATTGATTAGAAAAAACCGATATCCCGGATCGACTCAGTGTTATTCCCATTAAAGAACTATGGCAGGGTATTATTACGCTGCTGTCACTCAATAAGAGCGGCCTCAAGTTTGTAGCGGGATTGTTCACCAGACATTGTCTTGGTCTTAAACTATGGCAGGGTATTATTACGCTACTGTCACTCAATAAGAGCGGTCTCAAGTTTGTAACGGGATTGTTTACCAGACATTGTATTGGTCTTAAATACCATCAATTCAAATCAGGCAATGCAGATTTTGCTAGGTGCACAATAAGATGCAGAGCATTTACTCTGCGACTGCCGTGTTTTCGAATCTGTTTGTGGACCTTAATGAATGTATATAAATGGTATCCCACTGAGCAGAGTAAATAACTTGATTCGTAGCTTTATACATTGTCTTGATAGACTGATTGGTAATGTACTGGTCTCTTGCGGATTTGACTCCTGCTTCTGGATTCTGGATGTTTCTGCAGACAAGCTAAAAGCTTTGCATTTAGTGTGAAAGATACTAGAGTACTTATGGCCTGCCAATATAAAAATAGTAATCTTATCTAGGAAATTATAGAGTTAGCAGTCGAGAGTAGTTTTGACTTGTATTCAATTTAAACAATAACAATATTTCTCTCTCTAATCATCTTTTAAATACTTAGTTTCAGTCCGAAAAATGTGATGTTGTTTGGCATGGTGTCACAAATTTTTTGTGGTAATTTAACCGGCCAGGTTGCTTCATATGAGTTGCATGTCTTCTTTCGATGTTTGTCGGCTGTGTGTTGTGCTCAAATGTATACAGCCGGTGGTATGATAAGTAAGTATTACATTATTGAAATATTTAAATTAGAAGAGTTTATTTTATTCAATATTAATTATTATTTCAGTGGCCGATATAACGGGTGGTACCTATAAGACCTGCGTGTCGACCCTATTTGAGCAGTTTTGGTCTATTGGCGTGATAATGTTACCTGGAGTGGCCAGCTTCTTTTCTAGCTGGTCTCATTTATATATGGCCATTTCATGGCCTACTGTGATACTTATATACCTGTGGCAGTAAGTAGATATACTCAACTTTATTGAGTCAGAGTGATATATTAGGCTCGACCGAATTTTTTAAGATCAGATGTTTATAATTTATTGAACCTTTTTTTTGAAACCTAATAATGTAAAAAATATATGTAAATGTTGAAAGCTTGGTATATTGATAAAACGAAATTCTCCATTTTTCATTGACAAGTTTATAGTGTGGATTTTTTTTTGTAAAAGTTTAATTTTTGTGGAAAGTTAATTTGAAAAATAAAACTGTTCGTGAAGTTCATGAGCACTTCATCTATTTTACGGTCATATTCATAATCGGTGTAGTGAGCCATCAATTCGTGCTCATTGATCATTTTCGTACTATTTTATTCTTCTCGATTCAAAACCATCATGCAGTTTACGATTTCCCATTACATCCATTAAAAATAACTGTTTGGTGCGGTATACACGCTGGCGGCTTCATCAATCATTATTTCTTTCGAAATAAGCAAGGATCTGCCATTACGGTGAATGCTGACTGAATTTTTGTTTTCAAAAATTAATCAGCTAAACATCAACGACATTTGGTACCGACAAGACGGCGGAATTTGTCATACAGCGCGCTTAACAATCGATTTATTGCAAAATCAATTTGGTGACAACTTTATTTCCACAAATAGTCCTGCTCATTGGCGCACTCTTCGAGCGATTTAACGCCTCTGAATTATTTTTATGGGACTATGTTAAGTCATTGGTTTATGCCGACAAACCAGCTTTGATGGTGGGCACCATCCACTTGTCGCGGTATGTGGTCGCAAAGTTGGGTACCTCGCCCCTTCTCTTTTCGATCCTCTTCCGACCGCAATGATTATAAGCAACCGATTTGTAATTTATGGCAACCTTATTTCCATTGAGTCACGTGCTACAATAAGCCTTTACTCTTGAATTGAGTGATTTCAGTGTGTCGACTGGTAACTGATCGACCTTCCTTCTCATCACGAAGTCTCTAGTAGTTTCTAGCATTTATTAAAGGCTCAGGTCTCCCATGGCATCCACAAGTAACAAGCTTCTATCAGTGACATTCACACACAATGCGTTCTGCCGTCTCAGCCTCTTCCAGGCATCTGCCTATTTCAAAAACAAATTTAAAAATTTTCTTTTTGTTTTGTTTAATGTGCGAAAGAACGAATTCGTGTGACATTGTGAAATAGGCTGCAAGTCGTCTTTGATTTTCATCTTGGCTTAAAGATGAAAAGGATCATCTTCCATGACCTGTCACCAATGCTGATATCCAGTTTATAGTACTTTTATTATATCTGAGCACCTTACTGGCCCTCCTGCCCAGGCAAGGGCTCTTTGAGTACCATTCGAGCCTGCCTACACGTAGTGATCTCCCTCTACCTTTTCAGGTTTAATGAGTTCACCGAATGGACACTGTAACTCGTAGCCGCAGATTATAATAAAGAAATTTCATTTCGTCAATATTTCTGTCTTGTATTATCCTTTTAAGTTCTCATTGAGCTTAAAAAGCATCCGATATAATAAAATTTTAAAACTCTATAGCACAATTACTTGAAATTCTATATAGTTGATCCGTTTGTATAGCTATATGTGATCAATTTTGAAAAGCCTTCAAAAAACCTACTTTAACGGACAGTCGGACATCGTTAAATCGACTCTTTAAATATGAAGTGTCTTAAAAGCATGTTAAAAAATTTTAATAAATAAATTCTCTTTTTTTTTCTTCCAAAAGATGGATTCCCGATTCTCCCCGTTGGATGGTGGCCAGAGGAAGAGTTTTTGAAGCCAAAGAAATATTAATACAGGTAGGTCAGGGTCTCATTATCCCTCTCTAAAACGTATAACAACTATCATTTTCTCAATTACAGTGTGCTGAAATGAACGGTACACGTTACAGTCTTCCTCATGATATCGATCAACAATTACAACTACAGGCCCAAACTGCAATGGATGCACCACCACCTGAAAGCTGGTGGTCGATTTGGAAGGAGAAAAAGGCTGTTCGACACATTATCTGTGTTCATTTGTGTTGGTCAATCTATATTGTTGTCTATTACGGCATGTTGTTGAACATCCGCTCATTTAGTCGTGAACATTTACAAATTAATACTGTGATAGCCGGTTTGGCAGAAATGACCGGTACTTTTATTGGTCTCTTCCTTATACTGAAGACGAAACGCAAGTGGATATGGACGGGTTTGTTTAATATTTTAGCCGGTTGTATAGCGTACATGGGTTGGCTGGTGCCTCGCAACAGTAAGTTTTTTGTTTTCTCTGCAGGATTGATTTTTTCTTGAATTTATTTTCTTCTCTTTTTTTCGTTGCAGTTGAGATAGATAGTCGAGTTGCATTATTAATGTGTACGGCCATGGTTTCCAAAACCGCTATATCCTGCACTTTATCCATACTCACTACCTGCACCGTGGAGTTGGTAAGCAATGAGAAGAAGAAAATTCTTGCCTTTTCCACCATCTGCTGGGCCCGCTTTTGGCTATTGGGTGCTCCGTTTATAGGAGCCACAGTAGTCTTTGGCCAGTTGATACCACAAACAGCTTTTGCCTCTCTCGCAATATTGGGTGGTATATTATCCACCCTCATCTCTAGTCCGCGCACTATACCCAGGAAACACTCTTCCCAAGTTACCAGCAATATGGCCGCCGCCACACAAATATCTGTCGATGGCGGCATTGATAATAAGGCCTACAACAAGGGACCTATCTTCAATAGTATTAGCGCTAAATTGACCACACAGCAATCTAATCTACCTCCACAATTATCGACTGGTATTTGGACGACCAAAAATCATGAAGACACACATCCCATATGATTTAAAATCATATTTAGTTTCCTTTACGCCCTTTAAGAAAAATCAATATTTATACACATAAAGCAATCAAAAGAACAAAAACGTTTATTTCAAGCACCAGACACAGATTTCACCCTAAGAATCTCAAATTACCGGGTATTGTTTAATGAAAAATAGTTTAATTCTTAATTAAAATTTTTTTAAAGAAAAACAAAAATTGAATAGCGCTTGAAGCATCAACATAGACAAATGATTATGTTTTACTTAAATTTAAAAAAAATATATTTCTTACTTTCACTTAAGTAGGTCTAATAATGGTTAGTAACTTTAAGCTTTAAACCATTTAATAATATTTTCGAATATAATTTCGAATATATAATTTTTTATTTTTAGCTAAACTAATTTTAATTTAAAAGTAAAAAGTAAACCAAATTAATGACACAAGTATACACGGTTTGAACTAAATCGACTGATTTTTGTTTCCTGGGTTATTTATGTCACTGATTTCAGTTTTCGAGATATACTTTAATATATAAAAAAAAGAAAGTTTAACTACATATTAGCATACCCGATAATGGAAAATCTATTTGGTTACGTACAAATATTCGAATATCAGACAAAAATTCTTTTTAAATCTGCTTAGTGGTTTCAGAGATATCGATAAACTTAAGCAAAAAAAGTCCATTAAAATTTGAAAGCAATTATCTCTACTTTCTCTTGGTAGTGAGATATTTGTACAAGGAAAAAGTATCCTTTAATTGAACTCATTACCTCGTTCCTATAACTAAAGTGAGAAACTTTTCACATGAAAATATATTAGTCATTCTATTTTTCCAGGTTGTTCCCTAGCTAATGCTAAAATTTTTAAAATAATATAATAAATAAGTTTGTCATTATCTCTAACTCACCCTGTGTAAAACAAAATGACTATAATAATTTCATGTGAAAAGTTTCTCACATAATTTACAGAAACGAGGCACAGGTCGCAAAAAAGTTACTTTTCCTATATTTTATAAGCTTTAAAATAAATCGGTCAAGTGCGAGTATGACTTACGTACGTAGGGTTTAATACAACTTTAAAAGCGCAAAGTATAATTTTTTCATGTTTTTACTAGTTGTTTTTAAAAATTATAAATATCTGCTTGTTATGGTTAAAAATATAAGCACTTATACGTCACAATTACTTCTTCGATGGGACCACCCTTTAACTTTCAATTATTATTTTTGCTTGTTATTATAGCGAGCATAGCACCCTGCCTAAATTTAAAGTGTAGGCAGCCACTTTATATTTATAAAGTTTATAAGATACAACCAAATTCGTCAAAAACGTGAATTCTATGGATCACCCTTTCATTGTTAATAATTTTACTTTTTCTACTTGTTATATAATAAGACATGGTAAAATATACTCTGTGTAAATTAAAAGTATCTGCCGATAACGGTTCCAAAATAAGGCCATATACATAAAATCACATCACTCTTTATGCTGTTATATCGGACTCAAATTTACATTTTTGAAAATCAATGTCACTAGCGGAACACCCTTTAATTTTTAGTAATTATTATAGCAATCATAGCAATACACAGTCTCTGAGAATTTCAAGAGTCTAGCTATTATGGTTTGAAAATAAAGCCATATCCATGAAAATCAACGTTACTTGTGGAACACCCTTTAATTTTTAGTAATTATTATTATAGCGTCCGTAGCAATACACCTTCTGTGAAAATTTCATGAGTCTAACCATAACGGTTTAAAAATAAGGCCATATATGCTACAGTCACGTCACTATTGGAGTACCCTTTAATTCTTAGTTTTATTTTTTATATTTGTTAATACAGCGAACATAGTATTACTCTATGTAAATTTCTAATGACTGCATATTACGATTCAAAAACTAAAACCACATACTTAATAATTTAGATCTATCACTATCGGAACACCTTATAACGTTTAGGGATTTTTTTTTTTTTTTTGTTATAGCCGTCATAGTAATACACCTTTCGTGAAAATGCAAGAGGTTAGCTGTAACGGTAAGATAATATATGTAAAAATCACCTCACTATCGGAAAACCCTTTAATTTTGAGTTTTATTTTTAATACTTGTTAATATGGCGAACATAGTTTTAATTAATTTGTGTAAATTTCAAGTGTCCGCCTATTACGGTTAAAAAAAATGTCATTTTCGTATAAATAACTCGGCCCTATCGGAACACCTTTCTTTTTTAGTATTTGTTGCTAAACCTGCCATAAAAATACAACTTTTGTAAAAATTTCAAGAGTCTACCTATTACGGTTCCAGAGATAGAACTTTTGTAAAAGTTTCAAGCGTCTACCTATTACGGTTCCAGAGATAGAAGGCGCTGACAGACATTGTAGCAAAAACAAGAGGGTTACATTTTTACCCTTTGGGTACATTTGTATTTGTATCCTAAATACAAATATGTTAAAATTCGCATGAAAGTATTTTTTTTTTTTGCACCACAACATTTTCGATATCTCTGAAACTGTTAACCAGATTAAAAAACAATATTAAAATTGCTTAAAGGTAATTTCGATATGAATTTTCGAATTTTTTACATATGTAACTAATTTCAGGTATGCAATATACTTTATTTTATATATAACGGTATATCTCCAAAACTTAAATCAATTTAATTAAACGGAGTTTAGATTTTATCGGCCTAAATAACTTAAGAAATAACTTTGAGTTGCTCCAGTTCAAAAGTCAACCTTGTGCTATTAAGAAAAAAAAAACTATTAATTAATTAGCAATTTTATTATGCTCAATTCAAGAAAAAATGTCGATACAAAAATTTTTAAAAATATATATTAATGTATGTTTATGTAAATTTTGTTTAAAAGTATGTATGTATGTTTACAAAATCTATGTAAATAAGCAAATTACTATAATACAATTTTATTTAAAATCTAAGTTTAAATGTTAAGTAATGACAAAAATAATAAGTTCCTCTTAATTTAATTTTATTTTATTCCCAAAATAATATTTTATTGGCAAATGTCCGATTCGAGCTTCTGTAAGGCCCAAACTTCGTTACGGCTTCATAGATCTTTGCGCAAAATTCTTATCAAGCAGGTTGTTGAGATGGAAGACAAATCGACGTTCCTTAATTGAGTTGCAAATTTGCCTACCGTAGTTCTGACAATTTCTACTACTTTCAATTACTCGATACTACTCAATACTTTTTAATTGGGTACTCAATAGTACTCAATACTTCCGTTTACATAATCGTCACGAAAATTTATCGTTGTAGTCGTCAAATAATCTATTCAATTTAATTCTAAAAATACTATTCCAAAAGTATCGATTAACTACTTATGTGTATTGAGTGCTCACAAAAATGCAAAATAATTGATACTCGGTAGCCACTACTCAATACTCTTCCAGCACTAGTTTACAGTACAGTACCAAGGCGAATTAAATTTACCAGGTGTTTTATTTATCGATAGACCAGCTAATTATTTTTTGCTCTACTTTTTTGCTAATGTCTTGTCTAAAATACATTTTTATATATGCTAGTAGAATGTCGAAGTTATTGTAGTTGACGTCGTAGTGCTCTCACCTTGTATCAATTCGCCTTGACACTCTTGGTGGATGCTTCATTTAGGGTTAAAACCACTCACTTTGAAAATAAGCTCAAAATATTTCCCAACGTTGTTTAAGCGTAAGGCTCATTTTGGTCCACGGAAGTATAATCCTGACTAATAGTCAAAATTTCGGACAAATTAAATCTATCCGTGTCAAAAAAACAATATGATTTCAAAGGATACTTGTATTTGAACCACCCTGTACATCCTCTTAGATGGGAAAATCCTTAATTTTAAGGTTTATTTTTATTAGTTTTTAATGCAGAGGGCACATTCTGTGTAAACTTCAAGGGTCTACCAGCTACGATTCAGTACGGGGGGAGGGTTTCAGGTATCACTTCCATTCAATTGCTCACAAAATTTTACCACAATTAAGGCTTTAAAACGTCTCACTGAAAAACTTCAAAGTTTTCAAAAAATGTTTAAAAATGATTTCCTTTTTCTGTCTCAGTCGACATGCAACAAAACAAAATTTTTGACACAAATAGCTTCAGATTTCCAGTGAATTTTATTCCGATTTAAAACAATAAAATTAGGTCCCTTTCTCTGTGCGTGGTCACATATTGTTAATTTTTTTTGGTTGTACAATACAAATCAAAAAACGGTAATTTTTCTAATAGTTACATAGTATATTGTGCCACCTTCCTTAACCCCCGTCTTCTTCTTCGGGGGGTTATCCCGAGTCATCATTAGACATCAACATGTCATTAACTTGTCTTATCAAAAGTTTTTTTGTTCATATGAAGTTTAACTTTTGTTAAGACATGCAAATGTCTAAACCCCCGTCTACATTAGTCATTAAAATGTCTTAACAAAAGTTAAACTTCATATAAAAAAACAGTATTAGTAATAATGTGTTTTAATATGAAGTTTGACTTTTGTTAAGACATGTTAATAACTAATGGAGACGGGGATAACAAAAGTCAAATTTTATATAAAAAACAGTACTAAAAATAACGTTTTTTATATGAAGTTTGACTTTTATTAAGACATGTTGATGGCTAATGATGGCGGGGGGTTAATGACGTCTACATAGGCAATTATATTGCACAATATGACAATTGCACAATTAATTGTAAAGTCGCTTTATCAAAAGCTTATAAATCTCAAAAATGTTTTTTAAAAATATGATAAATTTCTGTTATTAGTTTAAATAATGATAGTTGCTAACAAATTGTTTAAAAACCACAAATACTTCCCTTTAAAGTATTATTTAATTTATAATATTAAAAAAATCCTTCCATATTAATGTTTATTTAATTATTTTTTTAACTATAAACAATAAAAAATATTTTAAAGATCCCTTAAAAAATAAATTGTAATTAATAAAAGGTTTTGCAAAGAATCTTTAAATTATTTTAAAATGTCATAAATTCTGCAACAATTTATGCGTCAAAATTTTATTAATTTAAGTAGTTTTAGTGAAATGAAATTGTTTATTTATTTCTTTAGAGTAAAAACAAACATTATTATTAAATGAAACCAAAAAAGACGCTCGTTTTAAAAACAAATTTAAAAAATACTAAAAAAAGAAACTGTTACAATAAAGAAACAAATATTTTAATTGTTATTTTTGCGAAAAGTAAAAACAAAACTATTTGTGTTTTAAATATTCATCATATAATGATATAAATAAATAATCAGTCAAGTGCGAGTCAGACTCACACACGTAGGGTTCTGTACTACATGTTCAGTACACCTTTAAAAATACATGTTGTTAATTTTGTCACGTCTTATGGGGCACCCTTTAATTTTTTAATTATTTTTTATAGTATGGCATAGTACTAAATACACTGTGTAAATATCAAGTGTCTGCCTATAACGCTTAGATCTTCCTCAAATTCGCGGTATCTAGGGAACACCCTTTTATTTAGATCAAATTTTCGTTAGTTAAAAAATAAGGCAAAATAAGTGAAAAATATGATACTGCGGAACACCCTTTAATTGTTATAGCGGCGATGGCAACACATATACTGTAAAAATTTCAAGAGTCTACCTATTACGGTTAGCAAAAGAAGACCATATACGTAAAATCATGTTACTGTCGGAACACCCTTTAATTTTATTATTTGTTATATCAGGCATGGGAATTCCCTTTCTATGAATATATCAAAAGTCTACCTAATACGATTCAAAAAATAAAGCAATATAAGTGAAAAACATGTCACAGACAAAACAACTCAAGAAATACAGACATAAACGCAAATAACTCGTCACTTTCGGAACACCCTATTAGTTTTAATATGCTATAGCGGCCACAGTTATACACCTTTTGTGAAAATTTCAAAAGTCTACCTATTATGGTTCAAAACTTAGGCCTTATACATGCATATCACGTAACTATCGGAACACCCTTTAATTTTTAGGTTTATTTTTAATACTTGTTTATATAGCGAACTAAGTTTTAATTACTGTTGGTAAATTTTAAGTGTATGCCTCCTACAGTACAAAAAATAAACACATATACGTGAATAACACGTCTCTATCGGACCACCCTATAAGTTTAAGTATTTGTTTTTATAATATAGCGGCAACAGTACGTCTTCTGTGAAAATTTCATGAGTATATCTATTACGGTTCCAGAGATAAAAGGCGCTAACAGACGGACGGACAGGCATTGTAGCGGAAACCTAAAAAAAAGAAAAAAAAGGTAAAAACAAATATTGTTTGTATGTCGTTATTTTTCTAATTTATACAATACTTGCGATTCCCGAATCCCTACGTAACTTCCATCTTACTGAATTTTTTAATTTTATTTAAAATCAAATATATAAAAACTAAAGAATATATAAAAGAAACTAAAATATAAACAATATTTACATAAATTACGTTAGTTAATTTAGCTGCTTTTAAAATACTCAACACAACAGCAGCTGCATTTTTAAATAAATATTTTAACAGTATTATAACCTACAACATAATAAAAAAAACGTTAATTTAAACCCCCAATGTTACATGTATTTAGTTTACAGAAATTTGGCATTACTTTTAAATTACCAATTGTGAGCACCATCTCTATGTCACATTTTGTTTTTGACATTTTTTGAAGGCGCAATTAACATTTCAATGTTGGCTGCACTTAATGTTGTGAAGTACACAAACAAATACACCTTTGTTGCCTTTGTTTTTGCCGTAACATTTGAATCTGAACGGGTGGGAAAATTGCAAAATAAGTTTTTATCTTTAGATTTATTTTTAGTGATTTTAAAACAACAATTTGAAAGAGTACAAATAAATTATTATTTAAAAAAAAAAACTAAGAAGTGAATTAAATAATGAATTTTTCGTCAAATGAATCCAATGTGAGTGGCGGTTCTTACACACATTTGAATGGCGGTTCACCAGGAACAAATGTTAGTTCGGTCAATAGATCGGTGTTAAAGGAGTTAAATTCTAATGAGAGCATAGTAAGTTACCAAAATATTAACCTATTTTAATATATTAAAACAAATTAAGAATATTAAAATGAATTTTAATTTACCAAAAATTTCTCTTCATAAAAATGATGATGCATTTTTTCACATACAAAACTTTGGTTTGCAATTCTAATTTATATTTTCACTAAAGCAATTATTATTTTTTACTTCTTTATTTTTAAAATTACAAGTTTTGCATAATGTTCATACCGAATTACATTTACAACTACCGTTAGATTATTATTTGCAACTATTAAAGAATATAATAAACCGAAACGGTTAATCGTTTAAAACTTACATATAAGAACAAATGTAATTATTTATTCTATTAAGTTTGGAATAAAGTGAAAGAAAGGCTAATATAGCGAAGCTTCTCCAATAAAAAAAGTATTTAAAACCAAAAAATAGAAAACAAATGAAGTAATTGGCGGTCGCCCATATTTTCTGAGTTGTGGACCTCTGAACTTTCCATATGGAACTGTGTGCACTACATTTTTGAGCATATAAAGATAATGTGGGTATTATTAATATTTTGAAAATATTTTACAGGTAGTGTAAAAATTAATAAAAAAAATAACCTTTTGAGAACGGATGATATTTTTTGATGTATGCAAGTTTTAATAGGTATAGTACGTAGGAAATCTTTAGTAACCGAAGTCGGATTTTCTTTTTCAAGAACCCGATGTTGGTCTTACCATAGAGGAGAATATTCTTGCGCCCAGCGAAGACCGGCTATACGGGAAGCTATAGCAAGCGAAGCCGGTGTTGGTTTTACCATAAAGGAAAATTCATTGCGCCCGACCAAAGGCAGGCTATGCAGAAAATCTTTAGTAAGCGAATCCAGTGTACTCATACCACAGAGGAGAAAATCCTTAAGCCCGGCCGAGTGCCGGTTATGCAGGAAATCTTTATTAAGGGAACCCTTGCGCACGGCCGAAGGCCGGCTATGCAGGAAATCCTCAGTAACGAAGCAGTTATTGGTCATACTGTAGAGGAGAATCCCCTTCCGCCCGGCCGAAAGCCATTTATAATGCAAATCTTCAGTAAGCGAAGCCGATGATGGTGTTCGAATTTAGAGTTTTTAGAGATTTTTCTTTAATTGAAATCTCTTTTTAACCGACTTCAAAAAAAGAAGGAGGTTATCAATTCGTCTGTGTGTTGCTTTTTTTTTTTTTTTTTTTTTTTTTTTTTTTGTATGTTTGTGCCTTCAGAACTCGGTCATTTCTGAACCGATTTTAAAAATTTTTGCGCCATTTGAAAGGTTATGGCTACAGATTGGTCCCATTTTAAAAACAGTTTAAAAGTTTAAAAATTAAAGGGTGTCCCCATACAACATACATGTTTTTTACGTGTATTATGAACTTTATAGGTCACCCATTTAAAATTAGAAAAAAATGCATATCACTATAGCTCCCAATAACAAAAAGTAATTAAAAAATAAAATTAAAAATTAAAGGGTGACCCCATAGGTGACGTAATTTCACCTTTATAGTCCTATCTTTTGAACCGTTATAGACAAACACTTGAAAGTTGCACAGAATGTTCGTTACTATGTCTGTTATAATAAGTATAAATATTTAATATTAGAAATTAAAGGGTGTCCCATTAGTTGGTTTATTTTGATATATATATGGCCAAACTTTTGAACCGTTATAGACAGACAGTTGAAATTTACAAAGAACTTGTATTGCTAAGTTCGCTAAAATAACAAGTGTAAAATATGAATTTGGAAATTAAAGGGTGTCCCAATAGTTAATATAAAAGTGATATATATGGCCAAACTTTTCAACTGTTATAGATAGACAGTTGAAATGTACAAAGAACCTATATTGCTTAGTCCGCTATTACAACAAGTATAAAATTTGGATAAATTAAAGGGTGTCCCCATTATTGATGTAATTTGACCATTATGTCCTCATCTTTGGAACCGTTATAGACAAACACTTGAAAAATAGACAGAATGTTCACTGCTATGTCCGGTATAACAACAAGTATAAATATTTAAAATTGGAAATTAAAGGGTGTCCCAATAGTTGATGTAGTTTGATGTATATGACCAAACTTTTAAACCGTTACAGACAGACGGTTGAAATTTACAATGAACCTGTATTGCTACGACCGCTATAACAAGTATAAAATTTGAACTCGGAAATTAAAGGGTGTCGCAATACTTAGTGTTATTTTATGTATATAGCCAAACTTTTGATCCGCTGTATACAGACAGTCGTTTGGCATTGGTTTGAAAAAGTACAGAACCCTGGGGTCTTGTGCCCCTATATACTCCGGAAGTACTGCTCCCCCGGTAGAAAATCGACTGATAGTTGTTTTAGATTATTGAATTCAAAAATTAGTTTTTTTTATCTGAATTGACAGTTTGTGCAATGACATTTAAAAATCCCGCTACAATCTTCCTCGAATATAATATAATCATTGTATAATTACGGTAATTACCGTCTTAAAGAAACATGATTTTAAGTTTGTCTGTTTTGAAGTCGGTTTTTTTTTTGCAAGAATTATTTCAAATGTAACGAGTGATTTTTTAAGAGCTTGAGAACTTTTTTTAAAAAAAAAACGCATAAAATTTGCAAAATCTCATCGGTTCTTTATTTGAAACGTTAGATTGGTCCATGACATTTACTTTTTGAAGATAATTTCATTTAAATGTTGACCGCGGCTGCGTCTTAGGTGGTCCATTCGGAAAGTCCAATTTTGGGCAACTTTTTCGAGCATTTCGGCCGGAATAGCCCGAATTTCTTCGGAAATGTTGTCTTCCAAA
This sequence comes from Phasia obesa, assembly GCA_949628195.1. NCBI lineage: Eukaryota > Metazoa > Arthropoda > Insecta > Diptera > Tachinidae > Phasia > Phasia obesa. Next base: position 175,474,612 of record OX451215.1, on the reverse strand, counting down.
GCTGGAATAGTTGCTGGCTTATTTCTGTAGACTTTAGACTTGACGTAGCCCCACAAAAAATAGTCTAAAGGCGTCAAATCGCATGATCTTGGTGGCCAACTTACCGGTCCATTTCTTGAGATGAATTGTTCTTCGAAGTTTTCCCTCAAAATGGCCATAGAATCGCGAGCTGTGTGGCATGTAGCGCCATCTTGTTGAAACCACATGTCAACCAAGTTCAGTTGTTCCATTTTTGGCAACAAAAAGTTTGTTAGCATCGAACGATAGCGATCGCCATTCACCGTAACGTTGCGTCCAACAGCATCTTTGAAAAAATACGGTCCAATGATTCCACCAGCGTACAAACCACACCAAACAGTGCATTTTTCGGGATGCATGGGCAGTTCTTGAACGGCTTCTGGTTGCTCTTCACTCCAAATGCGGCAATTTTGCTTATTTACGTAGCCATTCAACCAGAAATGAGCCTCATCGCTGAACAAAATTTGTCACATTTGAACATTTCGAACCGAACACTGATTTTGGTAATAAAATTCAATGATTTGCAAGCGTTGCTCGTTAGTAAGTCTATTCATGATGAAATGTCAAAGCATACTGAGCATCTTTCTCTTTGGCACCATGTCTGAAATCTCACGTGATCTGTCAAATACTAATGCATGAAAATCCTAACCTCAAAAAAATCACCCATTATGTACCTATTAATTAATTTAAAAAAATCAAAAAAATGCCTCTTAAAAATTATTTTTTGTAAATTTAAGCACTACTTCAAAAATGTTTTTAAAAGCTTTCAAATGATACCCATATTGTTCAGTTGCATATGCAAAGTTCAGAAGCGTAGAATTCGGAAAATATGGGCGACCGCAATCCGGTTACGGGAATGCCTTTTCTATGGGAAAAACTAATGAACATTTCGGATCTACAAAACTTTGCCGGTTATTAGGGGATTTCCGTTATCAGAGTACAGAGTACTGTACTTACATGGAAATTATGTAAAATGCTTCCTATTTAGAAGCAGCCAAACAATTACAAAATACGAAAATTTTATAAAAATCTTAACGTTCTTCAAAAATGAGAATATGAAATAAATATTAATAAAAAAAAATAATAATTAAAATAAATAAAGAAAAACAAAGTTTAAAAAAAAAATAAATATCTCGGTTTATACTAAAAAATTAAATTTAAAAAGCATAATCTATATGTACCTATATGTAAAAAGATTGCCGAAATGTCCAATTTTCCATGCACTCATGAGCATGAGTTGTGTGGCACGTAGCACCGTCCTATTAAAACCACATGTCTGTGGGCAAAATAAGTTAGTAACCATAAACCTATACATCTCTCGCTGTTGATCACTATCAACAACCAAAGTCTTTTTAAAAAATGTGTACCAATGACGCTGCCAGTCTACAATCGAACTCGAAACAGTGACTTTTTCTGGACATATTAAACGCTCTTGGATCCCATGTGGATTTATATTATCCCCAGTTCGACACCTTTGTTTCTTGACATACTGATTCGGCGAGAAATGGGACTTATTGCTGAAGATGGTTTTTCCTTGAAAAAAAGGTCATGTTTTTTCGCTAATGGTGATTAAAAGCATCACAATATTTATCATGTAATTTTAAATTATAGATGCATTTTGTTTACTATTTATAATTGTAATGTAAAAAGTAAACGTTTAAATTTACAAATATGCAAATTTTGCAAAATATCATAGGATTGTGGTGTTTATTTGATGTTTTGATATTTTATTGCTTTTATTCATTTATTTACATATTATATTTTAATGTCTTTATTTACTTATTTTTAAAAGTCACAATGTAAATAATTTTTTATTACATATATTATGGGCCGAATTTATAAAAAATATTTTTATTTTTTAAAAGGTTTTCAATAAACCTTTTAAACTGCCTTCTATTTATTCACCAACTATTTAACATAGTACGAGCTGTATTATACATATGTACAGCTATTTTGAATTAGTTAAACCTTAAGAGATTTATATCATACTATATTCTCTTAAATAAACAATTCAATTAGTCATCAGTAACATCAAGTCAATATACTCTTGTCTGAAAGCGTACGATTTTACTTTTCTATATTTTTAAAAGCCATTGTTGTTTACTATTTTTACATACAACCAACCAATAAACCCATTTCCGAATTAGTCAAATGCGTCAGAAATTTATTAAGCATGCACGAGTAGCATTATTTATAACGTTACTATTCTTTTTTCGTTGTGGACACTTTATGGTGAAAAGCAAAGTTTTTCTGTATTTTATACGATAATAACAAATCATAGATGTAAGTTTAACAATATTAATTAATATCTTAGGAAGAGCTTAATTGAACAAATAAAAGCAATCACCTTCAAGGTCATTAGTTGTCCTTTTTACTATTTGGAGAAAGAGGAAGACAGGATGGAGTTTAGTATCTCAGTCGAAGCAGGCGTATCGCTACGGTTTAAAAGTCATAAATCCTGGGAGCAGTCTTCACTTTACCTAGTACGCCAATCATTCAAAAAGTGAAATCCTGAAAAAATGTTCCAAAATCTGCTAGAAGAACTTCTTGGGACATGTATAAAGCAATTGTTGGCTGTCTGTTTTAAGTTATGCAACCCCGGCAGGCAACTCTGTTACAAGTGATGATAACCAATGGCAAGGGTGCTTTAGCTCATGTAGTTAACCATTGACTACTAAAGCATTAGGTCACGAGTTCCATACCCAGCCGTGGCAACATCCTGCCCTCCTTCGCAGGTATTACCATAAAGCACTAAATCGCCGGCGAAGTAAAATAACTAATACAATTTTACGTCTCTTTACAAAAAAAACTTTGCCTTTCCTCATTTTTTTATTAAAAAAAGCTGTTACTCTTCTTTTGGTTGATGCTTTCTTTTCGCCTCCTCCGGATTTTCAGCCCGACCAAAACACTGGTATAGAAAGTCAGAATTCCCAAATTCGGCTTTATTAATTAATTAGATTATAAGCTGTTTATAAAACATACGTACGTAGCTTATTAATGCAACCACTAATAACAGCTATAAGAGGCAGACCAATCAGAAAATCACTTGATGGCCGGTAAACAATCACGGTCTAACTGCCCTTAAACAATCCCCTCGGGGGCACTAACTACATTATTAAAACTTTGTCGGATTGATGTCGGAGAAAATGGAGGCACTAGACGCCAGGGCTCCTGGAACCTTAATCTGGTAGAACAGGTCTGTTATTATGAGTTTTTTATGGGGCCCGACCAGTATCCAAACGACTGATACAACGGGAACCAGTAGCCCCACAGAGAGCCGCTCCTCTCTGTGACTGGTTGTTGGTGAGGTCTGTCGGTGGTGGCTGTCGTTTGGATCAATACATGCAGAGATGGTGCAAGGCTGATCAAGTGTGCTGTTGCACTTTTAACAGAAGGAGTTGGATGGTCTCCAACCCCTAAACAAGAGGTTAGGATATGACTCCAGGCTTGCCATGTTCAATAAATTGCTACTCATTGCGTACATATTGTGCACTGTGCGATGATGGTACAATGGCATTTAAGGTGCTGCTATTGTCGCTTCATTGCGGTTGTTTTGTGTAGTGTGCGGTATATATGACGCAATGGGGGTGCTGGTCTACATTATATAAATTCACCCAGTGGTAAGAACACTGTCGGATGAGGGCCTAGACGGCTAGGTGCGGACGTTAATATTGATCTCATCATGCCCTTAAACCTTTTAATAAATAAGAACAAAATTAAAAGTCCCAAGTATATGTACATGTCACAAAACATTAGTCTTATATATAAAAAAAAAAATAAATATTCCTTATATAATATTCCTTCTATTGAATTAATAAAAAATAAATAAATAAATATTTTTATATAAGACAACTGTTATGGTAAATTTACAACTGATTATGATATGAAGACTTATAGCAAAGGCCCCCAACCAAAAAAAGTGGTTAACATGAAAATGCATTGGTTTGCTAAATATTTAGCAAAGTGACACAAACCTACCTTTTTGAAAACTGCTATGCTACTGATTTAAAATTTGTTGATGTTTTGTTCTCTCTGTGAGGGGTTTGGGTGGAGGCTTGAGTTTTGGGAGGCTAAAAAATTGTTTAAGAAAATGCAAGAGAAGCTAATAAACAAATATTACACTTTAGGATACGTTCCGAAAAATTCGATACCCAGAAAAACGTCACTGCTCCGATTAAACCAAGCAAAACCATAAAAGTGTTTCAGTGATATCCATCTAACGTCATATTCAAGACAAATTTAATATCACAATACCAAAGCGATCTATATGACAATGTTTATTAAGACTCTCTATAATGGTCATGTCTGCCATTAATAATTGGTAATTTCACCCAAGTCTAGACTTGAAACCCACTGAAAAGAGCCATAAGGCTTAAAAATAGCAAATATAACAAACACTTTCTTAATATGTAGTATAGATGGCATAGAAAGCGATAACTGTTCTAAATATCTGTTATTGTTTCTTAATATGTATCGCAGTTAAATTATCAAAGAAATTATTAAAAATCTGTAAAAATTATTACATTTTCTCAAGATTGCTTTGTATGAATAATAAAATAATAACAAGATAGATAATCGTATATATTCTGTAATCCGAAACCGAGTAAAATTGAAATCGAATAAATTTTTAAAGAAAAATATAACTTGGTTGCGCCTATTATTTTAAAACATTAGCGATCAAGGAAGTTATGTGAATGGTCTTTAATCAAATGTATAAAAAATATCAAAATGTTGTAAGACTTAAAAGTTATGACAATTTAAAATTTCATTCAGAATCAATTTCACTCGGTTTCGGATTACAGAAGATACCCGAATATAAAAAAACTCGAAAGCTTTTTTTTAAATTGCAAACTGTTTCTAATAAGCTGTCATTAGTTGTATTGTGTGAGTGTATTGGTGTGCTGTTTATCTGATTATGTACTAAATAAAAAAACAACTTTAATGTTTTTCTGTGTTTTTCATTTTTTAGGGAAAAACAATACAAAAATCGTACATAAATTTTAATTGTTCTTATTAACAGAACAAAACAATTTGTTTTTAACTTTTCCAACAACCAAAGCAACAGTCATGCAGTCTGTCTAATCCTAAAAGTAAAATAGAAAGAGCGAAAAAGCAAGAGATTAAATATATTTTAGTTAGACCGATCCCGACCCTCCATTGTTAGTCTTCTAAAAAAAATATTAAAAAATTTATTTAGGGCTAATTGACGAGAGCTTCATATGTTAACTTGTTCGTTCTAGCCATCTGCATTATTCACCCAAATGGTTATTCAGTTTGATTATAAATTGATGAACAACTGACGTCGCGTACAACCAATCATTTTTTAAACAATATTTATTTAAAACATTTAAAACCGCCTGTCGTGATCGTCGATCGTTGAAAGTCGTTTTATTATTTATTTTTTTTTTTTATATTAATTTTGTATATTAAACATGCATTATTGAATATATATGTACAAACATATACATATTCTATTCTTGGCCACATATGGAATTGTGCGTTTACTTTTCACTCATTATTTTGTGGCTCTCTACAAAATGTTAATAAAATTTTTTCGGTTAAAATCAATTTTTTTTTGCTGCGTCAATTTATTGTTTAAAAATTTATTGTAAAATCAACTTATAAACTCTTAATATAATTTTTTCGCTGCAAATTATATTATATAAAGAAAAATTATATAAAAAAACTATTTTGGAAATCTTTTGTGTGCTAAATTATTTTGTTACCTGAAAAAAAGTCATGTAACTTGTTAAAATAATTTTGTAACTGTTCAATTAAATTAAATTATTTAAAAAAGTTCACTATGGGAAATCGTGGCGCCAAATCAAAACAAGCATCACCAGAGAAACAGGTACTTTCAGAACTTATTTTATTTACATCAAATACTTTTGATGATTTTCTTGTTTTATTTAGACAATTTGTAAAATAAAAAAAATTTAAATGATTGTAAAAAGAGTGTTAAAATCTATTGCAACTGTAAAATATCATATCAATTTTTTTTATTTTACTTTAGCTAAAACAAATAATTAAAGAAAAATCTTCGAACTTAAACTTAAATCCTAAAAATAAAACTAATATAATTTAAATTTAACACATAATAATGCGGAGAGTAATTCTGTAGTAGGTTAAGCAGGCAGCCTCAATGTAGCTTACTTGGGTCCAAGTGTTGGTCCCTTTGTGTTAAATTCTGTGGTAAAAGGATTACCTTCTGTTTTATCTTTTACGAAAAGAAATTTTATTTTTTACCAAGTAAAATAAATGTTTAGCAATGTTGGCTGCTAATATTTTATCTTCGTGCATTTACATAGTTTATATAATTTACTTAGGCCTTATTTCGACTGGGCAAGGTTTATTGAGTGATTGTAACTTTTTGTAGAAGAGAAAAGGAAATTTCACATCTCTGTACTTCTTTCTTCTTCACAAAAAATTAGACTTAAGCACGCTACAAGCGAAGCGATAATAGTTTGTGCTATACCAATGCTACAAGAAGTCTGAGTGAATGCTATATTGAAAATATATTTTAAAGAAAATTTCTATTTTATTTTAAATTTTTTTTTTAAACAAGGACGAAAAAAGTTCTTAAACCATAATAAAAAAATAAACAAACAAAAGAGTAAAAGCTACAACGCGCTACAAACTATTATTTGTAGCACGAAGTCCCATCAAACTTCGCTCTCACTTAGAACTTTCTTTTCTTTAACACAGAATGATAAAAGTTTATAACACCACAACAATACATAAAGGTTTACTCTATACAATGAAGGCTTCGTTACATGTGAAGGTGTCAAAGTTGCACATTTTAGTACTGACTTACTTATCAATATTATGGGTCAGAGAGCTAAAAATTGGTATACAAGTAGGTTTCCTAAGTGTATAAATAGTGTAAGTGACCAAAAACTCTGTAAACGAGACATTTTTTTCTAGGTAGTGTACTAGGCTATAGTTTTTGGGCTGGTACTTACCGTAAACTTTAATTTTTAGATGTGGATAAAAAAAGTTGGAAAAAAGATGTCTCGAATAAAAACATTAATTTGAAAATAAATGGTACTTGATAGTTCGGCGGTTAAAATTTACGGAGATCAAAATGAGATCCAGGTTCTTTCTTTGCCGAATACCTATAACTACAATTGTATGGTACCAATCAAGAGGTTAGTTCACATATCGATCTTAGTAATTTTAATGGCCGACATTTTTAGATATGAATTTAAGCTTATTTTCACATTTTTGTTTTTGTTCGAAGGATATTCCCTACTGGATTTATGAGACATTCATAAGCAGACAAGTTTAAAAATTGACTCCTCTCTTAAATCAGGAAGGCTATTGCGTATTTCCATTCGAAAGAAATCGTTTTCGAAACACAATGTTAAAGTCATACAAATAGAATGATTTCCTTTTCGAATCGAATTACGCAGTAACCTCCTAGAACAGACTTAATAAGTATAAAGAAAATGACCGGTGATCTAGATGGATTCAGCGTACTTTTTGCTATTGATTGTTAAATTTAACGAAAGCCGAATCATATCCATCAGAAACATTAGGGAAATGTACAAATAGGTCTGAATTCCTATAGCATGGTTTGCATTACCAGTACATGTATGGGTGCATGCGAATATCAATTCCAAAAATGTTTTTATTCTCAATTTCCTAGGAAAATTAGTTGGAGAAACCTAGCAAAAAGAAAAACTATTCGAAAACATTACTTCCGCAAACAAAACATAACAAAATTTAAAAACCAACAATTTTGTTCCTTATGTCATCTCTAATTCATTGTTTTCGTATTTTTCTTATAGATGAGATTAGGGTGGTAATGTTATCAGCAATTTAATTTTTTTAATGCTATTTATATAATTATATTTTTGTTTTTATTAATTTCATTAAAATGAATTTGAAGGTAATATTTTAATTTCTCGTAAAATTAGTCTACTTTTTAATGTAGATCGTCGCTAAATATTTAATTTTTTTTTTGTAGTAGAAAAAAATATTGGACATGAATTTTGTTCCATAAAATTTGCAAACAAAAATGTTTTTGATAATGCAAACACGCCAATAAAACGATCACGAAATGATATATGGTTCGTTTAAACAAACATCAGTGTTGCCAGGTTTTTGACGAAGAAGTTTTTCCAAATTTTTCCAAAAGCTGAAGACGTTTAAGTCGCTATGCCAGACTTTTAGTCGCCGTGCCATGAATTAACCCATTTACGCTCGCTATCCCCATTTGGGGTTGGTTAAATAGATGATGTCTACAATTAAACACCACCCAAAGTAAAATAAAATGTTTCCATTTTTTCTTTAAAATTCACCTAATTTGTAGTAAAAATAATCTTTCAACTTAGAATAAAAACGAACTAAAGCCTGACTTCTAGATTTCATCTACATGTAAATAAAATAGTTCGACTAATAAAATTTAAAATATTCAATATTACAAATTATATTTTAACTTAATTAACTAAGCATAGTAACGAAGACGTTCACTCGTTGTAGTGAAACATCCAGTGGCTTTGTTTGGAATTAAACCTACAACCCCCAGACCGATAGACTACAATACTGGCTACTAGCCCACAGGGGCACCCTATCACGAAAAGTTTACAGTTAAAAAAATATGCTTCCGTTTACACCCGATGTCATAAAGAGGTGTCCCCTACACCTCTTTATGAACCCACATAATTTAGCCTTGATACGATATATTATTTTTTTTTATGGCAATTTGTATTGCCATAAAATTATGATTTGGGATTTACTGCATTGAATTCGGAGGTTAAATTTATTCCTTTGAGAATCTGTTTTCTTCTTTACTTGTAGCTTTTATTAGCAAATTATAATATTAAATTAGGTATTTAACAATGTTTGACTGAAAAGGAAGAAACTTTAATTTGGTGTCCCCAAGAGAAAAGCCAATGGGCTCCTGTTATTTTGCTAAAACAGTTTTGTTTAATTTTGGCAAGTAAGGCAATAACCATTATTGTTTTTACAATAGTCCGTATGCATTTTTTTAGCAGCTCTGAAAAATATCATATATAGGCCCATTGTCCCAAGTTGAGGACGAACTTCTTACCCAAAAATAACAAAATAAATTTAAATTTTTGCTGTAAAATAGTTAATTATTCTCCAAAGAATTAATTATTCTCTTAAAGAATTGACTCGACAAACGGAAATTTAACAAACAAATGTCTATTTGGAGTCCTAATCTTATCTGTATATTTATAAAGAACAAATAATGGAAATGCCTGGAACAAAGTATTTACATTGAATTGAAGCGAAATGTTCCTATAAAAATGTATTTTTTAATTTTTAAAAAATTACCGACTTCTTGATTCACCCTCGTAATTAAAAACGAAAGTAAAATTAGTCAAAGTAAAGAATTGTATTTACACTTCTCAAGTGAGTAAAAATTAAATAAAACCAAACAAAAAGCAAATTGAAATAAATGTATAAAAATCAATAAAATGTATATTAAATTGCAAAATTTGTATAATCTAACTCAATATATAAATAAACAATGAAATGATAAACAACAAACAATACCGCAAACATTGCTATTACTTTATTCCCTTTTTATTGTGCTTAAAATGAAATGAGAACTTAATCTCTGACTTAGACAAAGCTTAAAGTGGTTTTACACGGCGTGTGTTTGTCATATTTAACAATGTTTATTAATGTTTATTATGTAATTTCATGTGTTTCTCAAAATAAGCATTTTTACACGCGGTTTATAATTTTTGCTTTCAAACTTACATGTGTAATTACATCTGACATAACCTATAATATATAATTTTTCCGCCACACAGTTTTGTATTGCCAACCGCAGCTGATGCAAAGATGCAAAGTGCTTTTGCCACGCTTTTAGTGCTTTTGGTACCACCAAAAACCTAAAATAGCAAAATATTAAGTTGGCATTACAGGATGTCAGATGCTTTGTCACATCAAAATAGAACACGTTCTAAATGAAAAATGTCATATGTATTGTACACATGGAAAATACAAAAGTTATATTTCAAAAGGTTCACACGACATGTTTAGAATTTACACATGGAAAAGTGACAAGTCATATGACAAATATACGCCGTGTAAAATCACTTTTAATGAGTTAGCTGTTTTTAAATGAAGCTAAAATTTATATTCAACCATATGGCATATTAAACTAGGTGGAGGAGAGGACAGAGAACTTTCGCTGCTTTCGATTATCTTGTTTGTGATTCTTAAGCTAGAGGATATAGGTAGGAACTGCATGATTTTTCCCCAGTTTCAAGGGTACTCTTATAAATTTACGCCTACTGTAAGACTAATGGAAGTTTGACCAAATTGCACACCTCTCTACATGAGTGATATATAATTTTAAAAGGGGTGAAAAAAATTATCAAATTTTTTCCCTGCTCTACGATGGTCAACTAAGCCACACATCCAGTCAAACTAGGCAAAAAAAAAAAAAATTAAAGGACTACAACGAATAGCTATGAATAAAAAAAGCTTCGGTTTCCTCCGAGATGTGGCAGGTCACTTTTCAAACTAGACGTGTTAACGTAAATAAATGTAGATGAGGTAGTCTGCTATCAAACAAAAAAGATTCAGCTCAATATCTTTCTTACGTGCAAAACTATGTGCTTTTAAATATGAGTATTTCCATATTTATCACACCTCTATCAGTTTATGTTACTGATTTATTTTATGTTATGCTACTGTTATGCCAGTAGAATTTTTAAATTGAAAATCGTTAGTTTGTAACTCAGAAAAAATATAATCTTGAAAATGTGCTACAATATTTTAAATTTTGCTTGCTAAATAATTTTTTTTATTTATTTTTTTTTATTTATTTGATTCATTAATAACCAAAAAGCCAAAAGGCATAGTAGGTTAAATAGTATTCTATAAGTAGGCTTAAAAATAATACTTCTAACTAACCCTAATTACACGAATATGTAGAAAAAAAAAAAAAAAAATGAAAAACGTACAATAAATTCTCACAACAGAAGTTTACAATAGCCAGTGGTACAAATAACTAACTTAAGTTCTTAAAAAGTGCCTGAAAATTACGAAGATTAAGTGAAAAGTTCCGCGCATTATGAGAAATATAATTATTCCAGATCCTGGCTACTCTAACAATAAATGATCTATGCATATAAAGAGTATTAATTCTAGGGTATATAATCGCTGACGTACGAGACGAGTGAGCAAAAGTAACAAGATTGTGCAAGTATTGTGGACATCCAAATTTTTGAATTTTATAAAAAAGAGTAATAAGCCGAAACGAAAATTAATAAAATCTTCTAAATACATTCCTAGAAAATCTTTTGTCTCAGCAGACACATGAGCCCGTATATCAAGATGATAAACAAATCGTATTACTCTGTTAAACCATTTTCTTATTTTATCCATATTTTTTATTGCTGTGGAAGAGTATAACTCTATGCCATAAAGAAATATTGGCATTACCAAAGTCTTCCCAATAAATTTTCTTATATGAAATGGAAAAAAATAACCTAAAGAATTGACATTCCGGAGTGTCAAATTAACCCTAGATATTACATTATTTATATGCTTCTCAAAAGCGAACTGATCATCCAAGTAGAAACCTTAGGATTTATAACTAGATACGTATTCAATATTCACACCATTCAAATTTAATTGTGGCAGAAATCTTGAATAATTGCCAAATCTCATTCCATAAGTTTTTAAAGGATTAAGACATAACTTATTTTCAGCTGACCACTGCACAACTTTCTGCAAGTCATTTTTCAATTCAACCAAATTAGCTGAAAATTGTACTGCTTATTTTGAAAAAAAATGGACCAAGGTTTCGTTTTCGATACCCTGGTTGAATTCGTTATAACTCGCTCATTTTAAAACATAATTTATAGATTAATATATAACTTTTTACGTTTTAACTAGACCTTGAAAAATGAAAATCAAACAAAAATTGAAAGAATGCTAAGCTCTAAAAAATTTGCAGATGCTAGGTACCTAACTTTTGGATGTGCCCACCGTCAAAACTTAAGCTCAGACAGTCCTCTGCTATAGTCATGCCCTTTGCAAATGGTTGAATTATTTCCGAAATATTGTGATTCTGTCCCACTATTGCGCAACCGTGTTTAAAATATCCCGCTTTCAATTCATATTTTGTCATTATTTTAAAACAGCGCCATCTGCTGCGCAACCGTGTTTAAAATATCCTACTTTCGAAAATAAAAGATGCCTTAAAGTTTACACTACCATTAAATTAGTAAAATTTGAGTCCAGATACTCACAAAATTTTGTTAAAATCCATCCAGTAGTTTTTACGTGATGCGAACACAGACTGGAAATGAGTTACTGTTTTTTATACAGCTGCGGTCAAAAAAATAGCACCAAGCCTAAGAAAATATGTCTCCGATACATATTTTCCTATAGGTTAAATTGATATATTTCAAAATTTCTCACAAAACTCTTAGGAAACTGTATAACTACATAAAATAATAAATTTTACTTTTGCTAATTATTTTATTTTGAAATTTATACTTTATTTTAAAAAAACTTGAAAAACAATCAGTCAAAAAATAGCACTTCACTTCAATTTGTACTAATATTAAACACTAAATTAAGAACAAATTAAAATGAATTATAAAGGATGCATTTATTACATAGAGCATGATTTGTATATTCTAATTAATACCTTCTTGCAAGTCCTTTATTTGTAATAACGTTTTGGCATCGAAATTACAAGATTATGGCACCTTTCCTTTGGAATTTTATTACAGATTTGCTAGACAGCTGTCCAAAGCGCTTCGTTGTTAGTTGGTTGCATTTGAGACACTGTTTTTTTATATCTGTCCATAAATTCTTAATTGGTCTGGGCTTAATTGGAGCGGGCCATTCCATCACATTGACTTTATTGTTCCGAAACCACTTTGTCGCAAGCTTGCTTGTGTGCTTCGGGTCATTATCTTTTCAGAAGCATAAGGGAGCATTACTTCCTCGAGTATACCAACATAAATGTTCTTATTGTGGTTTTGTAGCTCTTACACCATAGTAAGAAAAACTACCCCATACCATTACGCTAGATCCACCGTGTTTTATGGTTTTAGTTTTTGGTTGAATTCTGCGTTTGGGGGAATGCGTAGGAATGCGATCCCTTGCTTCGAAGTAATACAATTCTAGACTCATCTACCACTTATTTTTCCGTTGGAATGATAAACTACATTTTGTCCCTGGTGCTATTATTTTGACCGGCACTGTATGTATAGATAAACGTATGTTAATTTAAATATTAATAACAGTAAAATTTAGCTTTTTTTTTTTGTTGTGTTTTAAGTGAAAAATGAATAATTAAGATAATCTGTGATCGGTGAAATTATTTTATTTAGTAAAATCTGGATTTGGTTAATACTAATTTTTTTTGTAAAGTTTTAACTTATTAATAAAATCCAGTTGTCTGGGTGGAATTTAAATGTTTTACGAGTTCAGGCAAGATCTCTTTTTTTTTGTTTGCATCATCATAAAATAAAAAAAAAATGTACAACGGCAACACTGATTTATATAATGATTAAAACAAAATTGCATTTATTTGAGGGAGGTTCAACCAAAAAGAATATATATACATTTATACGTATATCAGTAATCTCGGTTGTTTGAACACATTGAAAAAACTCATACTTGTAAACACACACAGGCAACTGTAATTTGTCAGTTTTTTTGTTGTAATGGGGGAGACAGAAACCCCAAAATAATAAAAGCAAAAACAACAGCATTCGTTATAGTGTTTCTTACTGATGGGGTCATAGAATTCAAAGCATTGCAACAATTTTAAACAACACATGACTAGAGTGATTCGATCACAACAACAAACAAGCCAACACAATTGAAAGAAGAGGCAAGAAAAAATATAAATTAAAAACAAATAAAAGTATAAAAATAGTTTTTTTTATATTTATGTTGATTTTTTTTATTTGTAGAAATAAAAGACAAAACTGCATTCAATATCGACTAAATGTGCGTTTAAATCCTAATAGCGGCAGCATCATTTTTTCTAAACTCGTGCTATAATCATTCTCTTATTCAGTTTTACGAGGAGAATTTAATAAGTCATTACAAAAACATTTATTGGGTTGATTTTTTTTTAACATTATCTCCTTTTTAATCGATTAGATTCATTAAGCGGTTCTCTAACTTTTAAATTTTATTTATTTTTTGCGCGTAGATCAGCTGTTGCACAAATAAGGGCTATGTCGGACGTAATTGTACATGTACATTTGTGATCAAATATTAAGAAAAAATAAGGCGTATTCATTGCTAAAGAATATTCATATTCAAATTTCAGAAATAAAGTATTAATGTTGATTTTTTGAGCAAATTGATCCCAAGCACCTTTTTAAGCTTGATTGCTTGGGTAGTTGTCTATTAGGGTTTGGGAAACGGGAATTTCCGCCCGGGAATAAAAAAAGCTATAAACAATTTAATTAGCAAAAAATTTCCCGGGAAACGGGAAATTTAAAATATGAGCTCTTTAAAGAAAATTCAGTGGTCCTTATTTTTAAATAAGCATTTCTTTTGTTATCACACAAATATTGTGCTGAATAAAAACCATGCATTCGGACGTAATTGTACATGTACATTTGTGATCAAATATTAAGAAAAAATAAGGCGTATTCATTGCTAAAGAATATTCATATTCAAATTTCAGAAATAAAGTATTAATGTTGATTTTTTGAGCAAATTGATCCCAAGCACCTTTTTAAGCTTGATTGCTTGGGTAGTTGTCTATTAGGGTTTGGGAAACGGGAATTTCCGCCCGGGAATAAAAAAAGCTATAAACAATTTAATTAGCAAAAAATTTCCCGGGAAACGGGAAATTTAAAATATGAGCTCTTTAAAGAAAATTCAGTGGTCCTTATTTTTAAATAAGCATTTCTTTTGTTATCACACAAATATTGTGCTGAATAAAAACCATGCATTTTTAAATTTGCAATATTCCTAGAAACTTACTAGATATAGGTACGTGCAAAACAAAGATTAAAACCATTAAAAAAAAAAGTCCTCAAAAAACAGCCTGTCACGAGAAGTATAAAAATCAAGACTATGGCAGAGTCGCATTTAATTCATGATATAAAAACAAGATAAGAGTTGTGGGTTCAAGAATATGTTCAGATTTTAGAAAATTTAGTCGTCGTTTTAAATCCCATTAAAGTTGCAGTAGAGGTCTTGTTAATATCAGACGTTATTATTCATACCCTCTACGAGCAGCTTTTGGCTATTAATTCGACTCTTTCAAAAACGATGGTTGAAAAAAAAAAAATTAACGAACGCAGGGATGATAAAACATTTGCGATATTTAAGTATTTAGAAAGTGGTAAAATTGCTAATGAGCCAAAAAATATCATAAAACTTTATTCAGCACAATTGTTCAATAAAATTTTCAAGCCACTGTCGTCAACTAGCAGTTGTGTTGTTAACTTGATGGAACCAACTTTTAAAGAGAGACTTTCGCAACAAAAACAAGGAAAAGAATGTCCACTGATTTGTTAAACGCACTAACAGTTCTAAAATCATATTTTGTAAAAAAATAATTATTGAAATACTTTTTCAGTATTTCTAAATATTTGTTATATCTTGCTATTTTTTGTAACCTGAACTGTTTTTAAATTTCATAAACTGTTAATACTAATAAAACTTATATTGTTTCGGTAAATAAAGTTATTTTCTTAAAGAGCTGTTTTCCCGGGAATGCGAATATTTTTTTTCCCCGTTTTCCGGGAAATCACAAACCCTATTGTCTATACCGCTGCATTCAAAATTCGGAGAACCTACAACACATCATTGTTTCGTAAGGATTTTAGGTTGGAGCTATGATAGATTGTACTTTTCCGAAAACAAAGCTGGTCAAGCAATGATTGTTATAGGCAGTGTAACCAAATGGTCAAAAATGAAAAAACTAAATGACACGCGATTTTTTTTGTATTTTGGTAATAAATTTTCTAAATAAAAATAGTACAAAATGTTTCTTCCATACAAAAATTCGTATTTTCAAGTGAAATTCCACAAGTTATTATTCCAATAATTTTAAATACAACCTTCCACAAATTTGATGTATTTTTTAAAAAAGAGATATAAGAAAATATTTAAGTTTGTTTTGATTCCTATTTTCGATATTCCGTTGACTTAAACAAGTTCGTTTCTCAAAAAGGATTTTTCGTGGTTCTAAATATTATAAAACGGAATAAAAAAACGCCAGAGAAGTCAGGCCTGTACGTTTGGAGTGGAGTGGAGTTTGTACAGGTACCGTTTGACATATAAAAATTAAATTTAGTATGTGCCATTGGTATATGGAGATGAAGATCTATATAGTTTTTGGTCATAATCGGGTGGGGGCAAGGGGTAGTTTACTTACTCCCAAATTTTGTAAACGCTCTACAGGTCATACCGTATGACATATCAAAATGAAATTCAGTATATGTCTTTGGTTTATGGAGATGAAGAGCTGTATAAAGGGCATAATCGGGAAGGGGCAAGGGGTAGTCTACTTAACACCCCAAACCGAAAAAAAATTATTTTTCGATTCGAATATACTTTGAACTTTTTATTCATTATGTAATATATCCATAAAAATATCTGTTTCCTTTGGGTCTGGTAAAGTTGAGTTTAGGCCACTCCAGATTTTTTGCTATGAATTTATAAAAATATCAGTTTTGCTCTTGAGGCTGCAATATATGCTAATTCCAGTTCTACAAGACCTCTGTAGTTAAATAAAAGTTCATTTTAAAGAGGATTTAATAAGCTTTAATTTGATATCATATATTTGAATTGAAATTATTTGTTCGGACGTATAACACTCTGCGTCTGATAGTAAATAAATTCGTCTAATTGTAAATAAACTATGAATAAATTTAAACCTGCATAGAGAAAACATTGCCCACCCTAGAGTTGCTGTGGCCCACCCTAGAATTATTAACACTTTGTCGCTACATAAAAATTTTGCACCTTTAGTGATCAGTTGGTTAATAACGAGTGATTTTTTAAGAGCTTGAGAACTTTTTTTTTTTTAAAAAACGCATAAAATTTGCAAAATCTCATCGGTTCTTTATTTGAAACGTTAGATTGGTCCATGACATTTACTTTTTGAAGATAATTTCATTTAAATGTTGACCGCGGCTGCGTCTTAGGTGGTCCATTCGGAAAGTCCAATTTTGGGCAACTTTTTCGAGCATTTCGGCCGGAATAGCCCGAATTTCTTCGGAAATGTTGTCTTCCAAAGCTGGAATAGTTGCTGGCTTATTTCTGTAGACTTTAGACTTGACGTAGCCCCACAAAAAATAGTCTAAAGGCGTCAAATCGCATGATCTTGGTGGCCAACTTACCGGTCCATTTCTTGAGATGAATTGTTCTCCGAAGTTTTCCCTCAAAATGGCCATAGAATCGCGAGCTGTGTGGCATGTAGCGCCATCTTGTTGAAACCACATGTCAACCAAGTTCAGTTGTTCCATTTTTGGCAACAAAAAGTTTGTTAGCATCGAACGATAGCGATCGCCATTCACCGTAACGTTGCGTCCAACAGCATCTTTGAAAAAATACGGTCCAATGATTCCACCAGCGTACAAACCACACCAAACAGTGCATTTTTCGGGATGCATGGGCAGTTCTTGAACGGCTTCTGGTTGCTCTTCACTCCAAATGCGGCAATTTTGCTTATTTACGTAGCCATTCAACCAGAAATGAGCCTCATCGCTGAACAAAATTTGTCGATAAAACACATTTCGAACCGAACACTGATTTTGGTAATAAAATTCAATGATTTGCAAGCGTTGCTCGTTAGTAAGTCTATTCATGATGAAATGTCAAAGCATACTGAGCATCTTTCTCTTTGGCACCATGTCTGAAATCTCACGTGATCTGTCAAATACTAATGCATGAAAATCCTAACCTCAAAAAAATCACCCATTATAAAATTTACTTATTTATTGCTTCCCAGGATTTCTGAATGGCTTCAATTAACTTAGGTTTGGCTTCATATTGTTTTCCGTACACATACACTTTTGGGGCTAACCATCCCGAACAGCTTCTATTATATTCAGGTTTGGAAAGTATGGTCACATATTGACTAATGCAACAATTGGCTATTTAATATCCTTTTTTACTGAATTTGTAGTGTGAATAGGAGCATGATGTTGGTGTACACACCAACATCTTTTGATTTTGACTTTTCCGAAACAGTTATACATATTTGTATGTAATATTTGTAAATGAAGAAAAAATACTTTTTAACCCATTAGGGCCGAACAGTACCCTTTCGACCCCCCTTTTTGTGGGGATTTTGTTCTCTTTATATTAAGGGTGATCATCTACCAAAATCAGTTGGACCAATTTAAGAAACGCTAAATTCCTTTGTACGAGCAGGAGGCGTGGTAGAGGGGGTTATCACCCCACTTTCTATTGTTTTCTTAATGGTGATGGCTAGCATCTCTGGACAAAGTTTGGTTCACATCGGACCACGTTTTCTATTTTTGTCCTAAAATACACTACATCGTCACATTAACAAAACAAAAAGTTATTATTTGCCTAAACATAATGATGTTGGTGTTGCATGTAAATTTTCCTGGTTGTCTACTATTTCGGTGAACGGAATTGCGACCCAAGATTATGTAATTTAATACCACCGAAGACTTTTTATGGAGTTATTTAAGGCCAAATGTTTATTCCAACAAACCCACAACCAACCGTGCATTGAAAGAGTAAATTCATTCAAATTGAGTCAGATTTACGCAAAGAAAAATCTTGATAAATGTAGACATTATTATAGTGTACATGGCCTCAAAGCAAATGAGGCCATTTGAGGGTTTGATTTGCCATCCATAATTTTATCTTGTGTACTTTATGATGTAATGAAAAAAGAAAAGCTGATTTTCTATTTTATTCAAATCTTGTGTATATATTTTGGGACACCCTTTATTAGAGTTCAAAAATATTTTTTGAGAAATGAAGAAATTTTCTCAAATAGTCGATTATTGAAGAAATAGTTGACGGATTTGCTTATGCGAGTCATCCTTTGAAACTTACTGGTTTTCAGAAAACTAATTTGTTATAAATTCGTGGTGCTTCTTATATGATTTTCAAAAGACATATTGTCTCACCCTCGTATTCGTACGCGTAGGAATGATATTTTGGAAGAAATTGTGATGCGTTTCCATGCGCTGTTTGTTTTTGGTTGGTTGTTTTTTTCCTACTTATTTTGTTTAAGAATATGAAATGAACTCTGGTTGTGAACTGTTAGGAAGTGTGTTTTTCCCCATTTGGGCACCAACGCCAAAACTGCAGACAAAGGAAAACGACACGTATTTTTATTATAATTCTTTTTATTTACATACTTTTTTCTTTCTTTCTTTTTTTTATTACTTCAAGTAACATATTTATGTTATTTTGTATTTTATTATTTTTGAACATTGTTTATTTGTTGTGTGCCATTTTTTCATCATATGTGGCTTTAGAAATGTTTTTGTTGTTGTTGCTGTTTTTATTTTGGCTATGTTTGTGTTCCAGTTTCATCGTATGATTTTTTTTTATCTCATTGGAATTATTCGTAGTAATTGTGATTGTGTTGTTAGCAAACTGGCAAAACAAATGATTTTAAGATTAATGTACGCAGTGATTGTTGGATGCAAATGCTGATAGTATTAATGGTTTTTTAAATCTTAAAATATTGCTTATTGTTTCCACTAGTTTCTAAGAGAATAATTGCTTAAATCCGCTCGCTGATAACTGTTAATTGTTCGTTTTGCAGGATGTGTGTGGATGACAAAGAGTTAGAAACGATTCCACGATATCACAAGATGTTAACTTGATCATGCGGTCGGATTCATTTTGAGAATCGGGTGGCTTAACGATGTGTAATGAAGCCTTTTCAGAGAATAGTTCCCGAACGTTCTTTCAGGATTCTCAGAAGGCAATCACAAGGGACCGATAGATCTTGCAAGTGTAGGAATTAATTAGCTCTACCCTTAAAAAACCTAACCTCGAATTTTACTAACTTTTTTTAGATTTAAGTTAAATAGACAACACATTTCTTTTAGATGGCTTTTTTATTAATTAAATATTTTTAGAAGTTTGAAATAGATTGTGGCGTAATACTTTATATCAACCCATATCATAACCCCACCCTCTCTGTGATGTGATGGCGATTTAAAAATAGCTTCTCCTTTCTCGTACATTATTCAGCGGTAATCTTTTCCTCAATTCTTTTTACCTTTGAGATGCTTGCCCTGATACCTGATTTTTGGTGCTGAAGTAAAGAAGTTTGGTGTAGTTCTCAAAAAATATTCCTGTTCGGTTAGAGTTAATTGATTCCGTTAAATTTAAATAGGTGGAATATTAAAACTTTATGCAGGTAACTCTTTGTATGTGCATAGTTTAGAAAAAAATTGGCCGGATTGGAACTGTGGGTGTCGTACCTGTAATATAAAATGAACAATTATTATGCGAAGTGTTTAAATTTTGTACTAATAGCCCCCTCCTTAGCAAAAATTGGCTGAATTAGAACAGTGGGCGTAGTGCCTCCTATACAAAGTGAAAATTATTACCGTGTTCATAGAGAACTATAATAGGTCTTGAAATTTTGTTCAAGTAATGTGCATTATCGAAAACAAATCTGGGTCGGTCTTCGTACCTCGAATACAAAGTGAAAAATTATTGTCGTGAACATAGGGATAATAGGTAGAGTGTTGAAAATTTATAGGGGTACGTTAAGTACTAAAACCCCAAACTTATTTGAACCAATTTTTCGTAAACTATAGAACTGAAAATAAATATTTTTCTGTAGCTTTTACTCAGGGTTGTCAGATTTATTTTCACCTATTTCGCCAAAATCGATGTGTAAAATCGCCAAAATCACCAAAACAGATTTTTGTACATATTTTCCTCTAATATATACAACATTTTTTAATTTGAAATATTTTTTTAAATAATCACAAAAAATAAATTTAATCGAAATAGCTAAAATTCGTCAAAAATAGACTAAAAGTCGCCAAAATATATAAATATTTTGTTTTTTTATCTAAAAAGGTTTGTGAACACGAGAAACGTAAAATTTTTACTTAAAACTAAGACAAAATAGTGGTTATTACAGTCGAATTCGGTTAATCGCACGCCGGTTAATTTTTAAGCCTTTTAGTTTGCTTAAAGGAAAATATGCTTAACTGAAAAATCTGCTTAATGACACAAAATTTGTTTGCAAAGGTACACATTTAAATGAAGCGAGCACTGCTTAAAACACAATTTCATTTTATCTGTAACGGCGATACATATATATATATATATATAGTTAATAAAATATAATAGTTAATAAAATTAACCTAAAGTGAAATTTAATATACGACTTTTTTTAATATCAAGTGCTTAATTCGTTCTTATTCATAATATGTTTTATAGGAATAAAATTTATTTAACATTACTAGAGATCAGCAGATGAGTGTCACATGCCGTATTTCAATGCACAAAATTTATAGCATGTGTTTCGAAATCGATCTTATCCAGCATATAAATTTAAAAAAATCCAATTTTTCTTCAAAATTAAATTTCACTCGAATATCAATAAAGATCTACACTTGCCATCAGTTAAAGCAGAAATAGCGAAACTTGCCATAAGGTATTTAAAGAAGCTTGAAACTCATCCGACTCCACTG
The DNA here is from genome assembly GCA_949628195.1 of Phasia obesa. Lineage (NCBI taxonomy): Eukaryota > Metazoa > Arthropoda > Insecta > Diptera > Tachinidae > Phasia > Phasia obesa. Next base: position 175,452,956 of record OX451215.1, on the reverse strand, counting down.
GCCCGTAACATACTAAATGAACCTGGTTAAATTCGACTAAGGCGGAGGGACACTGTTTGTCTCATCCGTACATCAGAGGGATAATCCGCAAATTACAGTAATCGTGAAACATACATTTTTTTGTCCAGCATTGGTTAGACTAACAAGTATATTTATTTTTTTTTTAAACTTAAGATATGAGTAATTATTGTTAGTTCAATTATATTGAAGATGCAATAAATAAAAATTGCAAAAAAAATTAAATTAAAGTAAAAAATATTCTTTCAACTTAGAGAGAATAAAACGAACTTAATCCTTACTTCAAAACTCCTTTGTACATATGTGAAAAATAAGTATAAAAAATTCATTGGAATTACCAGCAAATCAAGTATAAAACTAATGTAGCTGTACATAATTAGATAGAATATCATGTTTTTTATAATCTTTCTAAAACAAAAGTTAATATTTACTATAACGGTTGATAAGTATCCAAAAATATGTTAGGATTTTTAAAAATCTTTGAAAACAATAAATTTTGTTTGTGATAAGGAATTGCAACATTTTAAAATAGAAACATTTTCAAATGAAAGATGTTTGTTGATGGAAAGATGTTCGTGAACTTTAAATAAATTTATGTGTTTTGAAAGTTTCCGGTTTCCAGAAGTAAAATCATATTTAAATATGAAAAATAATTTACTTTTAAAACTTCAATTTCTTTGTTATCCATTTTGATATTCCTTAATTCAGTTTTTAATGTTGGCCAAAAGTCAATGAAAAATCGCCAACAATATCGCCAATTATTTTAAAAATCGCCAAAAAGTCGCCATATCGCCAAATCCAAAATTTCATCGCCAAATCCAAAATTTTATCGCCAAATCCAAAATTTTATCGCCAAATAAGATTGAAAATCGCCACGTTTGGCGAGAAATCGCCATATCTGACAACCCTGCTTTTACTTAGAAAGTGTAAATACCTTCATGGAAATGCATTATAATTTTGTGTCCTCGTTATTGCTAAATCAAGAGGCATTAAGTTCGTTGTTTTAAGATCATTTTTTAACATAAACATATGTGTACTTGGACATAAAAAATGTCGGTAATACAGACAGGTTAAACAATCAGTTTACTTTAGTAAGTTATACTTTCTTTTTTATTATTTTGTTACTATATTTGTCGTAAATCTGTCGTATTTTGCTAAAATTGTATTCGAATAACAACCGTAGCCGTAATAGGCAAAGCGACTGACATCTCTCTAACATCAAGAGTTAAGATGGCTATAGCATGAGTTAACACACCGACAGTTTTACCCGGGCGCCTTTGAACTGTATTCCAAGGGTACTACTGACTCAGACAAACACTGCATTTTACTGAGATGAATCAGACAATTAACGCCCCAACATTTGAAAAATTTGGATTGTAAACTAAAATTTAAAATTAAGATTTTATATTGATGAGGCAGTCACGAATCGAGCAATGCTTTCATAAAGTTATATTAGCCTATGCTCCAGCCTATTGCCTAACTTCTCTGATTTATTTGCTGTAAAAGATATCGCTTAAGTCATCTTTGAAAAAAAATACAATTGGTAATTGGTAAACTATTATTCGAATATTCATTCGTCTTTTGATGACAACAAAATCGAGAATTTACTCTCATAGCCAATAACGTATGTTAAAGCTGCCGCCAGCCAGCCAGACACAAACTTGTACAAATATTATACGGTTTAGTGTGAAATAACGCAAGTATTATTACCATTTGCGCATTCAAATGTGGTAAATTTCACAACATTATGGTAAAATAAGAACTTGAATGCAATAAAAAAAAGTTGCTCTGAAAAAATCTGTTTACGATACCAAAAATGACAACAAATCAAGAGGAAAACTGCGAGCAAAAAAACTACTTTATTATGCAAAATATTGCAATGTATTCAACCTTAACAATATACAAGACATAGACAGACAAAGAGAAAGAGATACATACATAGCGATTCCGCTATGAAAACGTTACATGAACACACAGAGTAACCACTAAGAAACAGCACAAGATTGGTATCTAGGAAAAGTATATTTAGTAGTGTTTTTTTTTTTTTTTTTTGGAGGCAGCCAAAATGTTCGTAGTTATTAAAATTTTCTTCACAGCTTTAAAAAAAAATTCCACTGCTCCCGTCTTATAGCATCTTTTAATAGAAAACATCGTATTTTGACAGCTTGATTGCTACCAAGACCAAGCATATAGTCTCACCCTTTGCCGAGTTGGTGGAAACCCTCCAAACGTCACCGAGCTTTTGACGCTCTCTGTTTTTAGGCTTTGGTGATTATATATCCCGAAAGTAACAAATGCATGAGAAACATGAACCGGAGAGAGCTTGATGAGAACTATGGTATTATGCATCATTTATTTCCATTAATTAATTTGTTGCACAAGCAGTAGTGAGTGACACCCAACATTCTGGAAGGCCATTCGTTAAGTTTCCTTCATTCGTTCCTTCATTCATATAATAAAAAATCATAATATAGCGTTAGCAGGTAGATAGATTGTTTGATTGATTGATTGATAATCGATGGTTCTTTGCGTTTGGTCACAATTACCTAATTATAAACATAAATGTATAATAATTTAAACGGATTTTTGAGCCTCCTTGTAACGGTGGATGACACAAAGATACATAAACGCTGCAAAGTGTTGAATTCCATGATACCAAATATTTTGCGAGACATTTTCTACCGAATGATAATTTTAAAGCTACGATTTAAGACAATTTATAATTGGTACTATCTTTAATAAAGTGATATAATACGATGACAAACTCGACTGGTTTAACCAGCTGAACTTCTTGTTTTAAAATTTTGAGATCATGGGCGCTCATCACTACCACTACCTGCGAAGCGTTTTGATTGTCTGCAGAAAACAACCAGAGCCTATGACAGGAATCGAACCCTCAACCCCCAGGCTGATAGAATAGTGCTCTACCAATCAGTCTGTAGAGGCTTGTAAGCAGAAGTTCAAAAGCCATTCTCGACATGTATATGAATCCAGGATCTATCTTTCTGCAGCTCGAATATCAATTTAAGTTTTTCTGAGTTTGTCTGATTTGAATTGTACGGTTTATTGTCTATTTAACGAATTCTATGAATTTTTAAGAAAAACATGTCAAATGTTTTGTTTAACCAAAATATTGCTTTTTACTGCGGAAACCATGGGGTCTTTTTAAAAATATTAAGCCTGAAAACTAAGTATATTTATCTTACTAGGTAGTGTCGTTCGTCCAGCTTATTAAGTAGTTCGACATGTCAAAAGTTGTATGTGTTTAAAAATTTTATAGTGCAGAAGAGAGAAAGCAATAAAATACATACATGCCTTCTCAATTTTCTTCAATTTTTTTTGGATATTTCCAACTACAAAGCAACAACAAAATGCCATGTAAGATAAATCTACCTTGACTGAAACAAAACACAGTTGCATTTAATATTTTTTATGCTATTTTACCGATGCCTTCTTGATACTCGGTAGTGAAGTATCGATGCTAAAAGTACTTCGTATCGAAATTTTCTTTTTCTTTATAGAGTATGGAAAAGTATTAATCGTATCGTTTATAATTTTTAAATAATTTTAATCTTGGAATCTTAGTCCTGTTTTTACGAATTTATACTTGCCACACTGTAGTATACATCAAGATCGCTTGCAGTTTAGATGTGGTAATTTCAATTCTTTTTTCACATTAGCTGCATTCTACATTCTTCATGTTTTTTACATTGTTTTTCCCGCCCGTCCTCTAGTAAATGCAGACTAGTTCCTCTTGATATATTTTATCTGTTATCTTCCACCCTCTTCTCTCTCCCATTCTTTAAAATTTAGTTTTTATACGTTGTGGGGCCAAAGTCTAGTAAGTTACATATAATTTGTGAAGGAAGGAAATATACTCGTAGTAGTGTCTCCCCTTTAAGCTTGAAAAAAATGTGTTCTGTTCTAGTTTAAAATTCTAATTACTTCAATGGTTTATTGTTCGTATTGCAGTTTGTTCAATAGATGGGTGAATGAAAAGTTGTTGTTGTTCATTTGGTCGTTTCTTTAACCATTGTTGGTGTTTCTTTCTCAGTATTGTTTTAGAAGGTGTTTGGCCGTCTTCTATAAACACAACTATGTAGGTCTTACACTGTTGTAAATTTTTTGTTTGTTATGTTTTTGCAGCTGCTGCAACAGCAGCAACTGTTGCTTTTGCCTTTAGATGCCTATAGATATACAATATGTTTTCCTTCAGTTTCTATCATTCAGTTTTAGTTCGCCGGTTAAATTTACCGGTCGCGTTGCTGCTTTTTATTTTATTGAAATAATATTCATTAATTACTTTTTTTTTTCCAAATGTTCGCCCATGGTTTTAATTAATTTGATAGACTTTAATGTTTATGTTTTATTGATTTAAAGAAATGAAAATATTTTAATTGCATTATCTGCTGTTTAATTACGCCCCTGAAAAGTGAAAATTTTAATTAAAAATAAATTTTTCAAATAAAAAACTAAAACCACCATTAGATATAAGTTAAAAAAATAAAAAAAGATAATCAACAAAAATAAATACTTCAACAAATAAAATACATAACGTAATATAAAAAAATATTTTTGCTATTATCGATTAACAGTGATATTCACGTTCGGGTGGCAAGCATTATTCTAGGGTTAGTAAAAACATTTGTGAGGAGTTTTACTTAAAAATGATAGAATGATGATGTCAAATAAACAATAAAATATTGCAATAATCATAAATAATAATAATAGTCATGATTTTAGGAAAAGCACCGAAACAAGAATTTCATAATCGCTTAAGAAATTAAACCATCACCTTAAAATCAAGCACATTTTTTTAACTTTAGTTTAGTTTTGGAAATATCAGAAAGGTTTCACCAATACAGTCTGCGGTAATTTGGATAAACTCCATACTTTAAGCTAGAAAATAATTTGTATTGTAATATTTAATAAATAACTTATTAAATAAAAAAATTATAAATTAATAAATTTAATTATCTTAGTCCAAAAATAATCAATTTATATTATGAAATTCGTGACTTTATTTAACATGTTTCCGATTGTCCGATTTGGTTCAAATATACACCGTTTTGTTGTATAATTTGTTTACATTTAAATGTAGGTTTCATAATGCCTCTGTCATAGAAGTCTTGGTCCTTATTGGCGAAAAACTCTAGTAATCGTTCAGTTTCTGGCGAGTCACTACAAACGTGTGTGGCGGCCTGGCGTTGTTGGCCAATTCGGGCTGTTAGCCATTTCGGGCCATTTCTGTTCTATCGCTAGGTTCAAACGCTCCAGTTGTTGACAGTAGGAAGAAATTCATAATAAATGATTCCCTTCCAGTCCCAACAAATACAAAGTAGAACCTTCCTGGTCGTTAGTCCTGGTTTAGCCACCGTTTGAGCTGCTTCACCGCGTTATGACCAAGATCGTTTTCGCACAATACTGCCGTATTTGTCCCATTTCCTATCCCCAGTTACCATCCGTTTGAAAAATAGTTCGTTCATTCCGTTTGGCCAAGGTTTCGCAGACGGAAAATCGATTCATCATGTTTTTTTTTTTTTTTTTTGTGGTAATTTGTTTGGCGCGCAAAAATCGTGGTTTTTTTTTTTAAATCCAACTTTGCGCAAATGATTTAAAACTGTTTTAAGGTTGATCTTTAGCTCCCGGGCGATGATACGGTCAAATTCGATTATTTCTATGATTTTATCGACATTTTCGACAATGTCGTGATGCATCTTTAACATCAAAAATGTCTGAATGGAATCGGCATTTTCGCCTTTATCAAAGAAAAACTGTACAATTTTTTTCTTAACTCAACTGAATGGACCAAATAAAAAACCATAAAAGATTTTTTTTAATGGAAATATCATCTTGCAAACGAACATAAATTTAAAATTGTTTGATTGATACTCTACCAAAAAAAAAAAAAAATAATGGATTTCTTTTTCTCCAATCTGCATTGGATTATAATTAAAATATATAAGGAAAATTATACTTAAAATTTTCCAACTACAAAAGACCATAAATTAATAATATGAACTTATTTTAAAACCTTTTCGCGAATTTTGATCAATTGATGTTGATATACTGATATTAATTTCCTGTTAGTCTAATTTTTTTTCTACCTAAATCAGACCTTGTGCAAGAAAACTTTCCCTGTCTGAACTAGGTATGACATATAGTATGACAAATAAAATAAGACAACATTTTGTGAACCTGCTTTTAAAATGGAAAAAAATTTTTTAGGATCTAAAAATAATAATACAGATTGTGATACATAAGCATTTAGTTTTAATCACATATTTAACTTACAAGACTGTTGTAAAAAAAAAAAATTCTTTTCCACCTCTCTCCCTATGTTTTTATATTTAACTAACTGTGCCCGCCGTGAGCGTCCTTGCAACATTTTGTTCGTTTTTGCTTTGAAAGCATTCCACACCAAAAACCCTTACTTTTTAGTGCCGTCTTAAACTATGCTTCAGTTATGTATTTACTTTATAAAACAGTGCCATCTGTTAGTGGTTAGTGCTTTAGTAATGGTTTATGTATTTACTTTACTACTAAAATAACTGCGTAATTTCACTGCTTTTTCTCCACTTTCTCTGGGAAATAAGTAACCTATATGGGAATCAGGATACTAAGGTACCTCCTCACAAATTTTGTTAAAATCCATCCAGTAGTTTTTACGTTATGCGAACGCAAAAGAAAAGCAGACAGACAGACGGAAATGAGTTACTATTTATTATATGTATAGATCAGAAATATTTTTTGGGTGAAAATAAGTTATTTTATTTTCAAAATCATCAGTATTTTTGAAAAGCTTATGGCAACGTGGCTTGTTGTGTCTGCCATAATCCGAAAAAAAACTACTGCAAAATCAATATTTTTGCAACTAAAATAGTCACCTGATTCGTTCTACTGGGTGAAAGTTCAGTATCAAGAAACAACCTGCCTGTTTTCTTTTAAACTTAGGCAGGGAAATTTTCTTTATTCGTTAATCGTATTTGGTTTCAACATCAAAATAAATAAATTAGCTTTATGGTTTTCAGACACTACAAAATATATTTACTCTGGATTTCTACCAGTCCTTGTTGATGTTAAAATGTATTTACCGAAGTGTCCAATTCATAAATAAAAATATTTTTGATTTATAAAAGGTTTAAAAAACAAATTTTCATACAAAATATGTTTAATAAACCGCCTTCTAACCGAAAATATATTTGTAAATATATCCCTAAAATACCTCGAAAATCGAGGATTCGAATAAAATATTTTATTAAAAAAGTACTTCACCAAATCCGTGATTTTGAATATCGAAACTTTACCAAATATTATAATTTCATAACAAGAAGTATAAATTTTATTAAAATTCTAAATTTCGTAAAAAAAATCATGTTTTCACCAAAAAGTCCAAATTTTACCACAAATAATTTAAAATTTAACAAAAAAATTAATTTAGTTTAAGCTGCAAGTATTCGAATATTTTTGTTTAACCTTTTATTACAAATAAAACCAGAACAATTTATTTTCTGTGACACCCAAAACAAAAGCATTTTGTTTTTATTTGATTCTCCTGAAAATCAAAAACAAAAATAGAAAAAGAAATTGAAATTGAAAACAAAGTCACACAAAAACAAATTACATAAGTACAAAACAACAAAAGCAACATTCACAGTGTCAGCGTTGCCAGAAGTTTTCTTTAGAAATAATTATTTTAACAAACAAAAGTTAAAAAGTTATTTTCAACTACAACGGGTTTATAGCCAGTCTTGTCTAATTCTTGCACCTGTTTACTGAAATAGTGGTTTATGACGATAAACAATTTTATTATCTTCTTTTGACCCTTTTTTCTCATACAAATTATAAACCAGTTTAAAACTTAATCAGTTTATACTTTAGGTTTTTTGGCGAATGAAGAAAACCAGAGTTGCACAAATAATCGCACATAACTGTAATACACATTTGAGATAAAATCAAAATTTTATGAAAATAAACTATTTCTGGAAATTTTTACCTATTATTGGTAACACTGGTTATTAAGGTTAAAATCCACAAGCATTAAACGTAAACAAAAATGCAACGCTGCATCACCGAAAATCACACACATTTTAAAATGGAGGTTTTTTACTTGATGTGCTTTGCAAAAAGAACCCGATTATCCTTTTTTAGTTCATATCTAACTTTATTAGGAGATTTCTTGGTGAAATTCCGTGATTGCATTTTTCTCTTATACAATCTGTCATCAAAGCAAACAAATAAAGGGTCATCTTGTTTGCCAAAATTTCAGCTAATTATGAACTGACTGTTTGGTATTCAATAGATTTTTCGTTAATTTATCTGAGGTCTTTGGACAATCCATTTTAACAAGATCTCGGACAGACAGACGTTGTGAAATCAAGTCACCTGCTCATAGGTATCCTGAATTTATTATCCTGAACATATTTAAATACAAACGAATATTGTAGAAATTACAAACGCATTAACAAATCTGATTTGAAGGGTACAAAGCAAAGCTAATCAAGATACCGGGTGATGGCAATGCCGAACGCAGCAAACTAATTGTTTCGTCATTGCCATCACCCGGTAAATTGGAACGCCATGCTTGGAAGAAGTATTTTAAGAAAATATACGTTTCAATTGTTCGGACAAATTAATAAATTACACAACCAAAGGCACATAATGAATTTCATTTTGATATGAGCGGTCACAAAATTGGTGTGTCTAATAAGCTACCCCTTGCCCCCTCCCGATTATGCTCAAAAATTATGCATTTCTTCATCTCCATATACCAAAGGCCCATACTGAATTGCATTTTGATATGTAAAAAGGTATGGCCCGTAGAGCGTTCACAAAATTGGGGTGTCAAGTGAACTACTCCTTGACCCCTTCCGATTATGTTCAAAAACATTACCACGTTTCATCTTCATATTCGAAAGGTACATGCTGAAAGGCCAAACGGTATGACCTGTAGAGCATTCACAAAAATAGTGGTATACACACCCACCCACCTACAGACATCATCGCGAAAATACTTAAAAAGGATTCAGTGGATTTACACGTTTTGAGTAGAGTAAAAGAAAAGAAGAAAGCATAATAGACATCAATGTGGCAACACTGTTACAGCAGCCAATACGCTTAGACACAACGAGATCAAGAGCAAACTAAACAAAAGTAGACTGACTATTAATTCCCCACGAACGGGCAACCAAAAAAAAAATCAACAACAAAACCATCCACCAACCAGCCGTATAAAACATCAACGATTAGAGATTTATTATTTTTCAGATAGCAAACGAAAAAATAAAACTCTTGTGAGAAAATTTGAAAACAAACACTTGAAAGTTCAGGGAAAAAAATCAAAAACAAAATTTGAACAAATTTTCAAAAAAAAAATAAAAAATAAATTGAAACAAATTTCCTCCTGTAGTATTTAATTTAGTACAACACAAATGGCGTGAAATTAAAGAAGCGCTATGCGGATTGTTTTAAAACATTTAAAAAAAGTGTAAATTAAATTAAAAAAATAAAACAATATTATCAAATATTGAAAGAAAAAAACAAACAAAATTACAAAAAAAACAATTGACAAAAGATTTTTAATTTCTTACAAAAAGAAAAATACATTTCAGGAATAATTTTCGATACTAAGGCAAAATACGTCGTCGCCGTTTAATCGTTTTTGTTTATTAATGTTGTGCCTTAAACAAATTTTATGCGTTTTTCTATAAAGATCATTGGCGATCAGTGCCATTAAATTAAATCTCAAAACAACAAAAAAAAAAAGAAAATTAAAACGTGTGAACCGTAAAATAATTACGTGATTTTTCTGTCTCAGTGATTAACTTAACGAAACTGAAGAAAAGAAATAATAAAAAGTTATTTAAAAAAACGAAATTGAAATTTAATTTTTAGCAAATTGAAATCAATAAAGCATAACGAGAAGAATTAATTAAAATCAAACAGAAATATGGATTTTATATCGAATTTAATAAAACGGCCGATTAGTTTAGTTTTAAGTGATACGCCAACCGCAATGGATAAATACCCGATCTCGGCCTCATTACCCAATGCGCCCAGTGTATTGGAAAATCAAAAGGATTTAGTAGCAATTGCTACAAATGAGGAACAAAACGTTTCGGTTTTTGGGCAAGAAAATAACAAACGTCCTCTATCCACTACGTCATCCTCTTATAGTGGCGACAATCTGACGGATTTTATTGGAGTACCGGAAGAGTTTCTTGATGAATTTAAAGATATTTTCCTGCCACCTCCACCTGTTTTAGAAAATTTAAATGCATTAACTGAATCTCTTTTGGACTTGAATAACACAGATCCTTTATCAATTACACCACCTCCTCCGCCATATCCTTTGCACATAGACAAGGCAGAATCGCTGACCCCTTCAATGAAAGTTTCTCGAACGATCGATGAATTATTGCTGCAAATCAATGATAATCTTCAGCAAGCTGGTCTTAATGATGATGTTTTGGCCATTGCATCGCCACCAAAAAACTCAGAGGTAAATTTTGTATTTTTTTTTGTAAATAAAATGATGGAAATGGAAAGTCGCTGTGCTGTGTTGGAACAAGAATGAATCATGTTCACCATAATGTATTTGTATTTTTTTTTTGGATAGGGTGTTCCGTACCGAAATTAATTTTGTAAGTAAATCTGCAGTAAGCATTCACTGTCGTTTTGTTATTCAATTATTTTTTTTTTATGTAAAAGACAGCAAGCATTACCCTCGTCTTGTATATCACCAAAGACAGAAAAATTCTTAGATTTTAAATTCCCATGATATACTGAAATTATTAGGTAGCGGCAGAAGAGGAATTGAATTATTACGTATCGGCGAAAATCCTATCAAAATGGGAAAATTTTGATTATTTGCTAAGAGAAACTTAATTTTTCATTTTGTGTGTTTAACAATAATTTTTTGTTTAAATAATCTCATATTTGTACATTGCGGAATATTTCTTTTTTTTAATTTTTCCATCGAATTTTAAAGATTCTAGCAACTTTGGATTTCAACATAACATTTGTTCGTTCCCCCTAGATCAGCTCTTTTATTTGATTTCACCTCATTTTTAATTTCATTCATTTGAATTGAAACTCATTGTTCTAATTCATTTGAATGAACTCAAAATCAACTCAATTTAAACTAATTGGATATAAATTCCAATTCACTTTAACAAATTCATTTTAATTGAAAACGAATTACAATTCATTTGAATTCATTTCAACCTAATTCGTTTGAATTGATTCAAATTTCATTTAATTCCTTTTTGCTATGAAAATAATTAATTCAAAATTTAGCTAATTCGCAACGAATTAAAATCAAAAAAGAATGATTCATTTACAGCCCTATCCGAGACAGACCGAGAGAAATTATTACAGACGCAAAAATCTATAAGTTTTGAGAGTAGTGAACCATGTCATAGTATTAGATATCATGTTATTGTCTTTATCCGAACATTAAGTAGGCTGCCGTATACACACACAACTCACAAAGGTCCAAGACGCTGGTCCCTGGTTACATGCGGCGTAAAAGAAAGAGGTGGAAAGACAGAATAGAAGGAAAAAATATAGGGAAAGGTTTTAAATAAAGAAATACGGTTCAAATAGTAGAGAAACAGCTAAGAGGAGGATGCTCAGACAAGCGAAAAAGGATGGTTGTCACAGAAGGCTTAGTGGCCGGGACACTCAGTCAGTTAAATAGTTATGTCTCGTCAACTGGCAATGGGTCAGAAAATCAGCCACAACTTCTCAAAAAGGATTTGATCTTGCTTGGTTCTAATGAGACATCAGATAGGCTTTCAAAATAACGTCGTCCAAGGTGCTGAAGGTGTTCCTCCTCTTCCTCATCTTGGCAGCTTCTGCAAAACTCATTGTAAAGGAGACCCATTTTTCTCGCTCGGTTCCAAACAGGCAATGCCTAGTGACTATTCCTATTAGGTCACGCTACTGCATCTTCGGCAACCTTGAGGGTCAGATCGTCGTCGCAGTCAAGCAAGTCGACCTAAACCAGATCATAAAAAGCACAGCTTAGACGATAACCGTAGGCCTTGAGGAGAATGCCACAATAGATTTCGATGGCACTATTATGAAACAAAGTCCCCTTCTTTACCAGTTCATCCGCAACACAGTTGCCTAGGGTAGTCCCATGTCCCTGCACTTATTTAAGGGTGACTGTTGAATTTTTTAAGAAGTCTAAAAGACATTTTATCCATAGCCTAGAACTTGTACGGTGAACATAAAGGTTGTTGTTCAAAAAATCGTAATCGTTAATAGAACCACCCTTTTATATTCGCGCCGAAATTTTAAATAAATTGCGAAATTGGGTTATCTTTATGTAAAATATTTTACTTCAAATACTTAAAGTGCAGAATCTATTGTAATTTAACGATAGTTTTTGGTATTGTTTGCCTCTCATTTTCTTGAAGATTACCCTTGAAAATTCACCAAGATTGTACAAAGCTTTGAAAAGCCTGACATATTAATGCTTTTGTTTTCAAGAGCACTGCTTGTATGTCAATCAGATCCCCTGAAATTCTTTTAACAACGCGTAAGAATATATCTGACAAAGTTTTTAACACGTGGACGCTGCTTGTATATACCGTTATCCGTTGTGTTTGTTATTTCTCAGATAGTTTATAATCATAGCAAATTTATTTGTTAAATATTTTTTTAACTTTGTCATTATATTCCGGAACTAATTATATTCTGGAACTAAGAGTCATTCTTTTTTCATGTATTCAACAAAATTTTCAATTTAACTAACGTAAACAACTCTTCAATATGGCTGTGGAAGCTCAAAAATCTCCGACGGCATTTCACAAAGCTTTCAGCCTTCAGAGATATAGTTCCGAACTGGACAGCATCCTTCCTATCGCCCAAGGAATTATGTGCGAATTTCCGCAAGAAAACTCCTTAATTTTAACCAACAAGGCAGTAGAACAGCCTTGGGACACCTAGAAGAGACAAATCGTTGCTAAGCTAAAGAGCTGCTTAATAATCTGAAGCAAATATAAATGATTAGCTTTAAATAGAGGTTAATGAAATTTATTGAGTTCAGATGCTCTTTAATTTGGTGTTCCAACAGGATGACGATCCAAATCACACGTCAAGATTTAAAAAGTACTGATTCCAGTCTAATGGGGTTGCTTTGGTAGACTGGCCAAGAGTTTCACTGTGACCTTAAAGCAAAGAATAGCAAACAATTTCAAAATAAGAACCAAAGTTGTAATTTTGTTTAAAAAAGCATGGTATGACATGTGGTTTGGTATTAGGCGTAAACTAACTGGTAGCGTACCAAATAGAACACACAAAAATTTTCGAAAATAACAGAGGGTGGGTGCATTGGTTATTAGCACTGTATCAAAATATAACAAAATTGTACAATTATTATTAGCTATCCAGACGATGTACAAAATGTACTTATTATTTTGTCCACCTTGTTTTTCAGTGCTTTTCTTTTTTGTTATATTAGAAAGTTTCTTAAGTCTAAGTCCTGAGTAAAAAATAATTTTATATTTTTAATAACTTATAAAAATTAAATATGATTTTTTCTCATATTTTGTTCGATTTTGCTTTGAAAGTAATCAACATCAATTTTTAAGACTTACATATTTACTTTATATAAAGACAGACAGCAAATGAGTTACTCATTCCCCCTAATTACGTATGTCGTAGTCGAATTGTGACAACTGTCGTAGTCGAACCCGAATTTACATTTTATGGGCATTATGTAAAACTTTCGACGTGAGTGTTTTTGTAGTAGATTAGACGCGCTCATTAATTTACAATAACACATCAGCTGTTGGAAGAAACATCAAATTCAATAATATTTATTTGTTATTTGTTTTTTAATTAATAAACTTAATTATTATTAATATAAATGTTAAGTGTTGCACATTTTGCATCTTCTGGTGAAGAAGAACATAAGAGGAGCCAGGAACTTATAAGTTTACGGAGACAACTAAGACACCGGTCTAACATATTTGATCTTCCAATTTCCATGTAAGTTTACTGTGGATAAATCACTTTGGATTTGGTTTTCTGATGCTTTAGAGAGTCTTTGTGTTTTTCTGGCTCTGGACTGTTCTAAAATTGTATTGTCTACTGAATCGTTACTATTTCCATGCTCACCATTGGCTTCTAAACTATCGTGTGTTTCCACTCTCATGGGTTTCTTTGTTACGGCTATATGTCGCGTTTTGTATACCGAAGTTTTCTCGTTTCGGATTAATTATGGAATCAAGCTATAATAATATTGTCATCTAGGGCTGTTAAAGCTTTTTGTGTAAAGGAAACACCTCCAGTTTCACAATTTTGTTGCTTATTGAATACAAGCTTCTTTTTAACACTTCCCTTCATGTCAGCTCAGACTTTCATCCATCCCTCGGAGTCGCGTGAGGGAGGACCAATGCTGTTCAACTTTTATTTAATTGTGTTCCATTGCTCCTTAATTAAAACTTTGTCTTGGTTCTTGTGGTACCCTTTAGCAAGGTATGGATTTTGTGTCATAAAATGAACAAGGCTTTCAAATTGCTTTGGCGTTGTTTTTTTTTTCAGCCTCAAAATAGTAAAAAGAGATGTTGTACTTATAATTTCGTTAAATATTTAATAAATATTATTGATGAAAATGCTCTTACGTTTTTACATTCATTTTCTGTTTAGTTTAATAAAAAAAATTTATAATTCGACGTTGTCACCAGCAAAATACACTACGACTGTTTTTCTCGAATTTTACAATAAAAAACGGCATACAAAATACCACAATTTGTAATAGAATTCGACAGAGTCGTATTTCAGTCTCACAAACAACATGGGTAATGCCATATTTAAAAAAACGACAAAGATTCGGCGTGACTACGACATACGTAATTAGGCGGATTATTTTAAAATAGTGCTATCTGTTGCGCAATATTGCTTAAAATATTCTGCTTTCGAAAATAAAAGATGCCCTTAAGTATGCAGTACCTTTAAATGCTTTGTCGCCACTTTCATTCATTTTCCACTTTTTCATTTTTGCGGAAAAAAGTATCCTATATTGGAATCTAAGGTACCTCCTCATAAAATTTTGCGAAAATCCATCCAGTAGTTTTTATGTGAGCGAACACAAATGAGTTATTATTTTAATATATGTATAGATAAAAGATAGAACTAATTCATGTAATAATTATTTTGACCCTTTACTACTTACGTAAATTCCAACAGAAATAATGTTATATCGAAATTCATCCGTGTTTGAGAAATGAGAGTACGACTGATTTTTTTGCGTTAACACCATTGGTATAGAGCAAACCAAAATAACATGAAATCATCATGTGGGTTAATATTAATATAGGGGAATATCGCAGAAGACCACTTCCATAATGGGTCGCTTTTCGACAATCATGTGGGTACGGAAATAAGTGTTGTTAACTACCTATAAACCAATAGGAAATTTTTAAAATTTAAGCAATTATTTTATGTACTTTTTCTGCCAAGTTAAATATTAAACGTGGCTACGAATTACTTGGTGTGTATGTTTGACCGCACTTGTCCAATTTATTTAATTTGCTTTTTGGTGCTTTTTAGCTTATTTTTTTAATTCCTGGCAACACTGATTCTAAACACAGAGTCGTATTTGTATGGGTTTCCTGTAACTTATGGTATACAAAAACATATTTGTTTAAATATTCTATTAAGAAAATATGCACAAGTACATATTTATTGCATTCAAATCGTAACATATGCACATTTAACACTTTACTGTTGTTTTTTTCAATATGGCCTATTGACCATGGGTCTTATTCTTTTTTGCTTTGCAGTCTTTATTTGTCTTACATTTGTCACTTTCAATTTAATTAGATTTTTTTTTAAATGTGTATGCAAATGTCTTTTTACTTTTTTTGAGTAGTATTTTTCTCTTCAGTTGGCTTTTTTGCGTTGTTCTTAATATCTGTGTGTCTTTTATTATTTATTCCTCATAATTATAAGTGCGGAATAATTTTAAAATAAAAAAAATAAACATTTGTTTAAACATTTTAAAACATTGTCAACAATAAACTTATAAAGCTTTCAAATTTAAAAAGACGTAATTGTAAAATGGGAAGTAGAGCAGAATTAATTTTGGCAATGCCAAATTTCCAAATTTGGTGTAAATAAAATATAAAAGCTGGAATTAAAAAAATAACAAAATTTAAATGGGATTAATGATAATGATATTTATATTGTAAATAATAAAATATTGAAAATAATATACACAGTATTCAGTGTCTATCTGAATGACGTCACTAATTTTTCCTTGGTATTTGTGTAGTATTGGGCTATGCACCAATAAGACCAGCTCTTGGGATTAAGCTTATTTCGATAGCTTTTCGCACCAAAGTCTGGTGATTATTTAGCTCTTAGCAGTCTAGAACTCTGTGCTAAGTATGCTTGGGGTCGTCATCTTTCTAGAAAAAAATCCATTGATTTTTTAGGTCTCAGCTTTTTTAATTCGTTTTTATATTGATATTGACGAAACCCGAAACACCCACTCCAGTTGACGAAATAAAAACTCAAAATATAACACTTTCGGCAACATGTTTGACTGTCAGGATAAAATTGTTTGGATCAAGGACAGTGTGTGGTTTTCCACAAGCTTGGAATCGAACAGCATTTCATTGGCAAATATAAAATTTGTCAAAGTGCATGCCCTCGCGTAACTGACATTTTGGAAACTCGAGGCAAAGTTTACGAAAATTAAATTCATGGCTTCAAAAGTCAATTATGAATCTTGTTTGTAGTTTATTAACTGCTCATACCTTCTTTAAGAGAAATTTAAGTATAAACATCTTTTTGAATCATATCGAGCTTTAAGCGAACCGTCAAATCACAGTTTTAAGGCGAATAAAGGATTGTTGTTGAGCGAAACGAAACGAGCTCCACGTATGGAAAAATTATTATTTTAATTGGTTACGCGCCAGCAAATATTAAAAAAATGCATTTTGTTAAGTATAAACTTAACATAACTTTTATGTGTCATATCAAATTAAAATTATTTCGAAACGTTTTTTGAAGAATTATAAACAATTATTATTATTAATAGCCCCTAATTAGTATTACGACCCAATAAATCGTTTGCCTTTACGTTCACCGAACAAGATCAAGGCTATGGATAAAGACGACAATCTTATATGGTGAGAAATCATTTACCCCTGCCTCCAAGGAATTTTGTTCTACGAGACCCCAACGCAGGACACGTTTCGAGGTCTCATTGTGCAGCTCACAGTACCTGTAATTTTCCATCTCAGTGTTTATAATTGTAAATTGATGTTAACGAAGATCAAAACGTCCGGCAAGCCATCCCGTAAGTAGCTTTAAGTTACTGTTATTAAGTGATAGTACTTTTTGGGATGTAAACGATGTAACGTTATAAAGAGTTTTGATTTTCTGAGCCCTGTCAGAGCTTTCCAATGACGAGACAAAGCTGCTTTCACCCAGGAAACACTTTGAACCTCAGCATATCCAGTAAATATGCCAAAGAAGAATTTTGATTCTATAAATCTATGTCGCGCCCCTTGGTTGGCTAAACTCTGCGCCCGGTAATTACCAACGCATGGCTGGAAACCCAACCGAGTTCATTTATATATGTCGCACAATCCATGACTACACCAGATCTTAGCTCAAATCAGGTTAAGACATTTAGTGCGGCTTGGCTGTTCGTCATCAAATAAATTTTTAATGTTGTTTTTCTGCTTAAACATTCCCTAACATAAATACTTCTGCCTGATAAATCGTTGGGTTTTTGCCGATGGGATTTGCCTCTTGAAAATTTCGGTCAAGAATGCCGGCTTCCAGTCAACATATCTTTTTGGAGCCGTCAGTAAATAAAAGCTGGTCTGCTACATCATGCCACCGGGTCTAATTATCCCTATCGGGAATAAGGACATCAAATTCAAGAATCTAAAAACAACAATAAGAGGGCTGGTTAAATGTTATCAGTTATCCTAAGTTAAAGGTCGTTCTTGAAGAACGCAGATGTCGTACTAGGTTTCCGGAGATTTTGCTGACGAAATATACGGTAGCCAAAGGGCGTTTCTGCACGGTTCCATTTGCACTGTTATATGCGGTGGCGATATTAGCAGTATAGAGCCTAGAGCATGGGTGGGACAAGTCTTCATGGCCCCATTAAGAGAGACTTAGATTAGGCGGTAGACCATATCAATTATTATCTTGGTTCTCACGTGTTTGATCATCAACAATGTATTATCATTATTGTTTTTTAGGAATTTTTTATGTTTCCCAACAGGAATTAAATTTGCATACGGTTGTTGTTGTTGTCTGGCATTTCTGTCATTTATTCTTGATCAGAAATGGACTAATGTTAAAACAACCCTTTGAATTTTTGCAAATTTATTTCAAAAATCGTGATACAGATCGCATGATTTATAGCGACATTCACAATAATTTAGATTGTTTCGGTTTGAGGCCCGTTTAAAGCCGCTCTATAGCGCTTGTCAATTATTTGAAGCTCCTTTTGAATGGGATGGTTTTTACTGTACATACCATGCGGCATGTATACTGTTCATTTTGCGAACGCGTTATTTGAAATGGTTTCATTATTATCCAAACCATCAAATTTTTCTAAGTGAACAACTCCGATCTATTCTCCTTTTCTGACGACGAATTTATCATGTATTGCAATAATTTTCGAGGACAGGTAAGTACTGAATGTCATCAACCAACTAATTGACTTTGTAGCCTGTTGGAAGTAAAATTTTCAACATCTCATCACTTATAAAATTTACTTTGCAGAGAAACCTTTTGTACTGCTTACTCGTTGTTGTTACAAATGCTACAATACCTACCTGTAGGGTTTAAATGTTAAAATTTCGTAATTTGGAAAGTATAGTTCAATCGGTCGATGTTTCGATCGACAAACCCGAAGATTTGCTAATATATCGGCATCGGAAGCATCCCTTGTTTCGAATGACCGTACAGAGACACGATTTGCTACATCGTCAAAAGAATTTTTTCCTCGTTTTTTTTTTTATATAAAAATATGGAAATCCATCACAACGCTTTTTAAATAAATGTCTTTTAAATTTAATAATTGTTTAGCATACAAGTGTTACGCCCTATTAAAATGAGATTAAATTTCATGATGATGTGTTAATTAATATAAGAATTTATGGCTTCTTATTGTTAAAAAAAAGTTGTTTATTTGATTCAAAAATGCATAAAAACTAGAAAAAATAATTACATTATTATATTATTTGCAAAGATATTAAAAAAAACCGAAACCAAGTGTTAAAAAATCGAAAGGAAATCAAAAAAAATCGTAAAACCGGCTTCGTTTCGGAAATTATAGCATCATAAGATGCTATAGAAATGCTGGCAAGTGTCAATTCTATTTTGATATTTCTGGTCGGCATACTCCTCAAAAAGGCGAAATAATTTTTCGTAAATAACGAAATGATTCATAAGTGGTGTTGCCGCAACGGAAATTTAGGTGTCCGAAAGGAACTGAACAAACCGCTTGTAATAAAAAATAAATATAGGACAACACGAGATGCGGGTCTGCCCGTTTTCTAAGCAGCTGTTTTGCTGAGAATATGGTCTTAAAAGAGAATTTTGGCGAAAGACTTGAAGCCGAACAGCTTACAAAGTGCAGAAAGCATATCAGTTGTTAATTGTTGATCACCAAGTTAATTAAAATATTGCTATCGAGGTATTAAAAATCAGCGTACAACCCTCGAGTAATTTTATCCGATTTAAGATACTGCTCTGTTCACGCTGGGATGGTCATTGAGCCTTATTTATTCAAAAATGACAGCTAGCGGAACTAAGCTATACTTTTCGACTTTCTTTTTTCTTAACTGAACTAATTAGGACTGTAGAACATGTGTCAATCAGAGGGAGCTATAATCGAACTAATCGAGTCTCCTCGTTTTGACAATATGTACTGGCCTACAAAACCATTCCAGACTTCTGCTTTTGGTGTTTTGACTCTCAAAGAGAGTCGATCGACCATCCCTATTTCCTATTCCTCATCACTGTGCACCTCATCTTGCTATTTTCAATATTAAATTGCAAGTTTTAATTTAATAGAATTCATTAACTATGGCTGCAATATTCCATTATGATTTAACTTAATTATAATAAATGAATAAAACGAGAACAGATATAAAAAGGCAGTATTTTTGCATTGAACGTAGTAAAGTGGTGAAAACAAATTTACATATATGCGAAACTACGAGGGTCACTATACTGAACAAATGTCTACACCTGTTAGATGCCGCTCGTTGTTTATCATTATTGGCAACAATCTTCGTAAGAACAAAGTTAAGTAGCTGCAGTAAATTATTCCTAAAGCAAGCCATAGATGTTCCCAAGGTTGTAATAACAATTCTAGGAATCAGTTGTTTGCTTGTTCCACAAACGATACAATTTAATGTGCGACTTGATGTACAACTTATTTACCAACCCAGCTCTCTCAAAGTAAGATGACGTTTAATATTCTCCCGTATGCTATAATTGTCATCGTCCGCAAATAATACTTAAAATTTATTGTTAACTGCAAGGTTGTCATAACATTACTAAACACAAATACTTCATAAAATCGTATGCGAGAAGCACGCAATTTTTTATCTTTCGTACAACCGAACACAACTTTAATACAATTAGCTCGAAAACCTTACAACTCGTGTACAACTGCGTACAACATAAGTTGGTACGATAGTTGTAACATCTATGGCTTGCTTAACATGTAGAATAATTAATCTAGATTTGCTATGTTGAGAAAGATGTTTTCAAGACGTCTCTACCAATGGGTAGTATACTCTCGACAGTAGTGATTTCAGACGGTCGACCGATCTTCTTCCTAATCACAGAGTCTCCCGTAATTTCTAATATTTGACCAAGGCTAATATCAACCATACAGCCTGTGGTTCTAAGCCTAATGTTAGCAAGTGTGCTGGACAGTTACACACAGTGAGCGCTACCGTTTCAACTTCTTCCAGTACCTTATTTTCTTAATTCATCTGGGGCAGATGATACTTAAAGTTTTCGTGACCTGTCTGGATAATATCCAAGTATATTTCTAGCCTTCCTGGTTGGTACCGTTGTAATGAATAAGACCACAGTCTTTGTTGGGAATCGCATCCACTGGTAGACCAGTACATTACCTTCTAGGCCAAAATTGCTTCATTGGCGGCATTTGTTATACTAGCCGCGTATAACAGGCTTTAACTGCGATATAGATTAGATTTAAGCTTCAACCAGTACGTTTTGCAGAGGTGTCTTACCAATAAGAGGAAAGATATTTTTGTCGCAGGGGTTATCAGTGCCCTTCTAAAGTTACTAATCGGACCATTAAAGTCCTCTTCTTCAAACTAAGGGTTCAGGCAACCCTCAGGGAGTAGATTCCACTGCTTTCATGATACCAATTCGCAATAATCCTCAAAACATGTCCCTAAGAAAAGTTTACTATACCAAAAATACTGGAATGCCGAAAAATGACGGATCTCCGACAAATGCCAGTTAGTTATGTTTGGTACCTCTATGCGACAATCACCGAGACATTGATACTGCAATATTGATCTATGATACTGCAATATTGATCTATAAGCTAATAATGCCGATTGCTCAAAAGATGTGTATGTATAAGATCTTTAAAATGTCACCTTATGTATATATAGATATCTTTGAGTATTTTATGATAAACAACGCTCTTTAAAGAGTTGGATGCAAAACGATTTACGTCAGAAGAACACTCTAATGCATTCAACGACTAGTTTTTTTTAATATCTCTAGAAATTTGACAACTGCATAAATAAGAATATTTTTAAAAACAATAAACCTACTTTTGATGATCAACTACTCTTTTTCTTCTTTCGTAACCCTATTGTTTTCGCTACAATGTCCGTTTGTCTGTCTGCGCCTTCTTCTTGAACCGTAAAAGACTTGAAATGTTCACACAAGTTGTATTACTATGGCTGCTATTTGTGGAACAAGATTAACGTGAGTACCTGCCATACTCGGCCTAACCTCACGGTGGTTTTACCACCGAGTGAAACTTAGGCATAGACTAGCGCCCCCATTGTGTAGTATAACAACACTTTACGATTGCCATCAATCGCTTTTTTTGTGTGTGATACAGTCACAATGAGTAGCAATTTATATAATATGGCAAGCCTTTCCAAGGCAAGCCTAGATCCACATTATAACCTCTTGCTTAGGGGTTTGGAGACTATCCAAACTCCGTCTGTTGAGAGTGCAACAGCACACTTGATCGACCGTGCACCATACCTACATAAATCGATCTTAAACCACAACCACCACGTGTACCCCCGAAGGAGACCTCACCAATAACCGGTAACAGAGAGGATAGGCTCCTTTTCTTCCAGATTTAGGCTCTAGGAACCGTAGCGTCTGGTGCCCCTATTTTCCTCGAGTGAACCGCGTCAAAGCATTTGCCATTCCTGCAGTGACAATTGGAACCCCAGGGGGTAAACTTTAGCTAATGGCAAGTTATAATGACGGACCTAAAACTTATAGGATGTTTATAAGGCCTTATTTATAAGGCCTTATTTTTTGTAACTTAATACTCGTACCCATTATAACAAAAATTACTATAATATGACAGGTGTTCTTATATATAACTTTATTTTCTAACCGAAATTTATACAGAGTGTGTAGAATTATATCCGCTAAACCAAAAAAATATAAAAACAATTAGAAGGTGTTGCGAAAGTAACAAACATTTACTTATGTAGACTTATTTTTGAACCGGAATGGGTAAACACTAAATATACACAGATAATGTATAAATTTGTCATTTATAACAAGTACAAGAAATAAAACCAAAAATTAAAAGGTGTTTCGATAGTTACACGATTTCGAATATATGATCTTATATATTTGAACAGACACTTAAAATTTTACAGATTATATTTTACAATATCCTATGTAACAACAAGTAACGAAAATAATATTAATAAAAATAAAAGGGTGTTCCCTAGTTATCGGGAATTTAAGGAATTTGGCCTGCTTTTCTAAACGGATACTTGATATGTACACAGGGTAGTTATATATATAAAATAATATATATAATATAAAAAATAATATAAATAATATAAAAATAATTAAAAATTATAGGGTGCTCCATAAGACATGGAAAAACACGTAAAACTTGTAGTTTTAAAGTTATATATTGAAGGTAGTTTGGAACCCCACTTGTGTTAGTCCGACTCGCACTACTTTACAGATTTATTTTATTACTAGCTTTGTCCGCCGTTTTTTCAGCGTCCTTACAATATTTTGTTCGATTTTGCTTTGAAAGCAATCCACATCAAAGACTCCTACTTTTTTAGTTCTACAATTCGTCTCTTCCCTACTAAAATATCGGCAAAATTGCATACTTTCACTGATTTGTCTCCACTTTCTCTTGGAAATTAAATTTTTTTTTGCGGAAAAAAGTATCCTATATTTGAATCAGGATACTAAGGTACCTCCTCACAAAATTTTGTTTAAATCCGCCTAGTAGCTTTAACGTGATGCGAACGCAAATAGACAGACATACAGGAAATAAGTTACTGTTTTATTGTATACATATATAGATTGAATCCAAAACAGTTACCCTCGTTTGTTCATTGAAAAATGTAGGCTTTAATAGTTTATTTTTCTTTCTACTTTGTTGGAAAAAATTTCATATGGACATACATGTATGCATTTGTGTGTTTTCAGACAGCCTTGTTTAAATAAAACAACATAAAAACGCTATAAAAAATGTTAAAGAGTTTATGCTTTAAATACATTGAAATAGGCTATTTTAGGTTATACTTATATAAGTACATATGTACTTATGTATGTATGTGAAAAGGTTAATTAGTTAACGTTTGGTGTTAGAAAAAGTACAGACAACTTTTAAAAGTAAAACAATTATTATTTAAATCAGTGGTGCACATTTTCATATCAGACCTATTCCTACAAGTATAAGGCAAGTAGATTTGAGTAGTAGTTTAGTTTAACTAATCACTATACTGACCAAGTCAGTTGATCACCACACTGAGCTCACATCAGCTCCTTACTTCAGTTCAGCTCCTTAGTTCAACTCATCTAATTAATACACTTTAGTTCACTAGCTCAGCCAACTCATTAGTTCACTTCAGCTCATTAGTTCGTATTCCTTTTTAATTTGTCTATATATACGGCTGTTTTTAATTTGAATTATTGTGGCGTTCCCATAATGATGCTTTTATAGACGTTTTATCGCTCCACCTTTTGAATGATAAAACTTAAACGATTTCAGGAGCCTCTCAAAATTAATCTTAGGAATAAATGATGGTAGTAAAAACAAATAAATTTTGGGTACCTAAATAGTAAAAACGTTACCCTATTATTTTCGATATAATGTCTGCTCGTTTGTCAGCGCCTTCTGTATCTGGAATCGTAATAGGTAGACTCTTGAAATTTTTACAGAAGTTGTATTACTATAGCAACTATAACTGACCAGAAAATGAACTAATGAACTAACAAGCACAACTCTAAAATCAAGTCGATACCCGCACATGTTCCAAAGTATCATTGTAGCTGAAAATTCTGATCTCAGTATTTCCTAATGTATAATGATGGCATCGAACAAGCATGATAGAAGACAAGGTTACGCCATCCCGAAAATAAAATTGAAATTTTCTGCGCATGTCGGCCTAATGATGTCACGAAACAGTTTCCTATTAGCTAATAATTGTGACTAAGTGTATAACTATAAATTATAAGACTTTTTTATATAAATTATGAGAGTTTATTTACAGGGTTGCCAATTTTTGCCTATTACTTAGTTTTATTTGTACGTACTTATTTGAAGCAATTTGTTGATTAAAGACTTGGTAACCTTATATTGGCCGAAAAACGTAATATAACGGGAAAACATGCGCATGGCGTAATCTTGTCTTCTACCTGAGATAACGTGTTGACTGTACCCTATCAGAGTTTTACAATAACGAGAGAAATCTAACCCGGAATCAGTTTTTTCTATGCGTATCAAGTAGATATAGCAAAGAAGGGGTGCCCTGGTAGGCTATTGTGTACTATACTAGTCTATCAGTCTGGGGGTTGTGGGTTCGAATCCCACCAATGACTCTGCGAGTTTCACTACAACGAATGAAAGTCTTCGTTACTATACTCGATAATTTAAGTTAGAATATAATTTGTAATTGTATTGTAACATTTAATATATAAAAAATAATAACATCAAAGAAGGGCTCTAGTTCTATAAATCTACGCCGGATGAAGTGTTAATCGAGAGGTTACCAAAAACGAAAAATTGTCAACTTGTATTGCTTTGTAAATCGCACATTTTGTACATTTAAAATAAAGTTTTAGTAAAATATTAAAAAGGCCAAAATCAAGTTGTTCAGAAGCGTTTTTGAAAACGACATGTTTTCCGTAAATTAATTTTCAGGACGATTGAATTTTATATGTAAAAGTATCTGTGCCCGCCACGTCGTGGGCCTCCTAACAATATTTTGCTCGGTTTTGCTTTGAAAGTATTCCACACCAATTTGTAAGACTCTTTCTTCAGTTATGGTTTATGTATTTACTTTATAAAAAGGTACCCATCCCTGGATAAAATTCTAAAATTTATATAAAATACTAAAAATTATTGTAAAGCTTTAAAATATATTCATAAAATTGTAATTCCACAAAGTAAAAATACAAATCAAATAAAAATTTTATTCAACTGGTGATATACATGTGTTTAAATTATCCCACTTTCAAAAATAAAAGATGCGCAACCGTTTTTAATATATTCCAGTTTTAAACCGAAAATTTTAGTACGTTCTAACTGGAAATTGCCTACTTTAACTGCTTTTTCTCCACTTTCTCACAAAAATTTGTTAAAATTTATCCAGTAGTTTTTACCTGATGCAAACACAAACGAACAGAAGACAGACAGACAAACAGGCGGAAATGAGTTACTATTTTAATATAAAGGGTGTTTTAGAGGTATAGAACTTTAAGTTGGCATTACTTTTCAAGATGGCGACCGACTTAACAGCTGTTAAGTTTGGTTTGGCAATTCATCATGAATAGACTCACACCTGAAAAACGCTTGCAAATAGTGCTTGCAAATAGTGCTAGCAAATAGAGCAATTTCACGTTTTGGACCTGTGAATTGGCCTCCAAGATCTTGAGGTTTAACACCGCTAGACTACTTTCTGTGGGGCTATGTAAAGTCATTGGTCTATGCGGATAAGCCACAAACGCTTGACCTTTTGAAAGACAACATTCGCCGTGTTATAGCCGATATGCGGCCACAAATGTTGGAAAAAGTCATCGAACGCACGTCCAGATTGGACTACATCCGTTCCAGCCGTGGCGGTCATATGCCAGAAATCATTTTTATCATTCGGATAAAAAATTCATGTCAATCGAATAATCCATCGTTGTTTTATTGCAACTTAAAGTTCTATACCTCTATAAAAAACACCCTTTAGATACTGGAAATTTTTTCCATACAAATTGTTTTAACGTTGAACGTTATCTTTGTAAAACTAGATTAGTACCAATGAACTTTTATGAACTAGTTAAGAACCAACATTGCAAATAGTGTATGAAAACAAACAAAACGTTTCGCAAACGTTTCAAATTTGTTTAATGAGCAAAACCAAAACAAATCCTATTTGAATTACAAAAAAATAATTTGCTTGCCTTGACGATATGCCATTGCAATGGTACAATTGCAAACAAAAAAGCAGAAATGTATTTTTTGAGTTATTGATTTGGTGGTATTTTTGTATTTGTATTTCGATTTTGTTTATGATTTATTTTCTTGAATTGATTTTCATTTCGTTTTTTCTTATACTATTGTAGTCTAAACAATCAACTATAAAATCTGTCAAACTGTCTATCAATATCTCTCTAAAATAAATGTAATATATCGCTATCCCTATCATAATAAGCAAATAATGTAGCAAACGTTTACGAAACGTTTTCTCTTAAAACGTTTGTTTTCGTTTTTCTTCTTATTGTTTGTATGTTCTTTTCTAGCCGAATGACACAATCGTGCTCAGTGTTTCTGTTTTATTTTTGATTTTGTTTCGGTTTGTTTATTTTCGTACTCTGATAGAAATAAACTATAAATAAATATTTTTAAAAATGATTGTAATTCTTATTTATTTTTGATAATTTTTTTTTTTTTTTTGCTTAAAAACACAAACTGACACTAAAGAGAATATAAAATGAAAAGAAAAACGAATTCAAAAATTTGCCATTTCATGTTGTATTTAATGAGTTTAAGCCATCCAAACCCCATTATTTACGGTCTTATATTTTACACTATTTTTCTCTAACACAATTTAATTATTTGTATGTGACAGCAGTGTTCACTTTTTACTCGTATTTTGGTAGCAGTTGCATGCATGTCGTTCATTTGATGGGCCCCTTAATTAATCTAACAGCCATTTGTTAATTATTTTTTTATTAAATTTATTTATAACAAATGCTCTCATGATTGCAGATAAACAAAATAGAAAAACAACAATAATAAATTTTTAAGATTTATTTCGTGTATTAATTTTATGTTGTGCCTTGTTTGCATGTAAGAAAACTTGAGATAAATTTCTTTTTCATTAAATTAAATAAAAATGTAATAAATTTGATTTTTTTTTAAATTTTCGTTTTGCAAAATTTTAGCATGCAAACAATTTGAACATGACATTGATTTTCTCAGCAGTAATTGCATCCCATACAAAAAGTGGAAGAAATATTTAAAAGGTTTCTCAAAATTTCAAAAGATTTGTACTAAATTGAAAATCAAAGTTTTTTCTTCGGATTATTGTTCAAAAGATAGGGTTATGTGCGGAATAGCAAATCGGCCAAATGGAAAGAGCTGTGGCACACTTTTGTCAAAAATTTCTATGATCATCATTGGTGGTGCGAAACATTAATATCTAGACAGTATCTCATTTCCTGTCTGTGTGCTTTGTGTTCTCATCACTTCAAAACCATTGGATGGATTTGAACAAAATTTTTTGAGGTGTTACCTTAGTATCCTGATGCCAATATACTTTTTTCCGCAAAAATATCTTATTTCCCAGAGTAAGTGGAGAAAAGGTAGTAAAAGTACGCCGATTTTTTTACCTATTTAAAGGTATTGCATTCTTTAAGCCATCTTTTATTTTTAAAAGCAGTATATTTTAAGCAATGTTGCGCAATAGATGGCGCTGTTTTAAAATAATGATAAACTCATTTGCTCTCTGTCTTTTACAGAGCTTTAGAATATTTTTAAGAATTTTATATAAATTTTAGAATTTTAACCAAGGATGGGTATATTTATATAAAGTAAATACGTAAAAGTAAGAGTCTTAAAATTTGGTGTGGATCAAACAATCCGGTATGTTCTATAATCCGAAACCGAGTGAAATTGAAATGGAATAAATTTTTAAAGAAAAATATAACTTAGTTCCGTCTATTATTTTAAAACATTAGCAATCAAGGAAGTTATGTGAATGGTCTTTAATCAAATGTATAAAAAATAATATCAAAATGTTGTAAGATTTAAAAGTTATGACAATTTAAAATTTCATTCGGATACAATTTCA
This sequence comes from Phasia obesa, assembly GCA_949628195.1. Lineage (NCBI taxonomy): Eukaryota > Metazoa > Arthropoda > Insecta > Diptera > Tachinidae > Phasia > Phasia obesa. The sequence goes on along the minus strand of OX451215.1, from coordinate 175,424,379 downwards.
CTCGGTTTCGAAATACAGAACATACCCGAATATATTGTCAGGACGCACACAACGTGTGTGGGCACAGCTAGTGTAGAATATTTCTTTGTCGATCTGAATATCCCTGCATTACACAATGAATTGAATAAACTAGAATTTTAATAAAATTTGTGGGGAGGTACCTTATTAGCTGCGTCAATATATCGGGGGATTTTTTAGCTGCATGAGAACTATCGATATCGATAATTATTGTGTGACAGCCGAGAATGTCAAATTGTGTTGACATTTCAGTTCGGTAAGGTTTGGCAAGCCACCATGAACCGTTTAGCGCCAGACGCTTCAAAATTTTGGAAATTTACTTTAAAAAATATAAATAAAACTATTCGCGAAGTTCATAGAGCACTACGTCCATTTTACGGTCATTATAATCGGCCTAGTGAGAAAGCACTTCGTGCTGTTGTTAATCGTTGTCGTTAATGTTGTCATTAATCGTTACTCTTCCCAAATAAGGCCCTATAACAAGACAAATAAATGTCCGAGCCAATGAGAATATAGCTGCCGTAGCGCGAAATACTACAGAAAACGCCGAAATGACGATTCGTCGACAAACTCAACTTGCTGTAGAATGCTTACGTGCCTACAAAATTCAGCTCGTACAAGAATTGAAGCCAAACGACGACCATGTTTTGCGTCACATTTTTTGCTAATTGGCCTCATTTGAAACTGGTCAAAGATTAGCATTTTTAAGATAAAACTCATTTCTGTTTAAATGTGGTTATGTCAATAAACAAAATTAATGTACTTGAAGCAAATAAAATTCTCAAGCCGTTAACGAAGCGCCATTACATCTATTAAAATTTACTATTTAGTGCAGGCGGCATCATCGGTCCTTATTTCTTTCGAAATGAGCAAGGATCTGCCGTTACGGTGAATGACAAGCGCTATCAAGCCATGCTGTGTGAATTTTTGTTTTCAAAAATTAATTCCAAAAAGACGGCGCACACTACAGTATAGCGCGCTTTACAAACGATTTATTGCAAAATTAATTGGTGGCAACTTTATTTTCTGAAGTGGTTGTGCTTACTAGTCTCTGTACGTTAAAATTCGTTTTTAACGCTCATGCAAATGCACCAAGAACATTGTATAACTTATCTTGGGCGTTTTTATGTATTTTGGTTCTTCAAACAGTAGTGTTCGTCAAAAGTAAAAATTTTTAATCATTAGATTGTTACAAAAAGTCCTGATGAATGACAGATTTTGTTTTAAATTCTTAGATATGATATATGATAAGACATATTATGATTGATTTTCCTTATCGTATTTTTATTTTTACTTCATATTTAGTGTTATTCCTAATTTTTATCTTAATAATAAATTTATATTTTACTTTCTTAATTACAGATAAGCCCCTTGTCTTCTAAAGCAGCTTTGAATAACCCGAAACTCTTTGCTTCGTATGCTTCTGCCTCAAATAAACAGTTAAATGAATATAAAACATCTACGATGGCTGCTGGTTCGGCCAGTTCGATGGTAATTGAAAACAATTCTCAACATAAAATGGGTATTGGTCCAGAATCGGAAACTATTGACCCCAAACAACAGCCACAGCAAAATGGGCATGATGAATATGCTGCAAATGAACAATTAAATAATTCCGGCGTTAAAAAACCATCTAATAAGTTTGCGGGTTAGTAGTCTGTTTAATTTACAAATAATTTATTTATTTTAAAAGTTGTTTTAAATTCATAAAATATTTTTAACATGATTTTTTATTTATTTATTTAAAGGTTTAACGGAATTTGATGAAGCTAAAATACCAGAGTTGCCGAGTGATTTAAATCCTAATATTGAAGGTAGGAATATAAAAAATAATTGCTCTATAGTAACTCTTTAATCATTTAATATTTAAACAATAGAAATAGTTATTATTTAGTATGTATTTTTTTCGTGTTTTTCCTCTTGGGATCATAAGGCTTCCGCAAAGCATATCCATACTGCCTGATGCTTTTGCTTTACTTCCCTTTCGTTCATTTTTATGTTTTACCAGTTAATAAGTCTACTGTAGCCTGATCCAAGATAATGGGGCTGCCATCTGTCGTTTTCTAAGAACAACGCCGCCATATGATAGTGTAGTGGTGCAGATCCTTGCTATGCGGATTGGAGTCATGCTAACCTTTTTCTTCATTTGCTAATTTTTTCCCTGTGGAGGTGAGGTGGCGCTTCCTGACCGGTTCTGTAATTCTAATTTTTCTTTGATGCCAGGGACCTTCGATTTGAAGTTCAGCGCTTTTAACCACTACACCACGTAAAACTAATAGTTATAATCGTTCCCAAGACAATTGGATCTTCACTCCGGAACGACCGGACAATAGCATAGCTGTTACAACAACAATAGTTATAATTGCTGATAATTTACTACTTCCCTACTTTCATTTTTCATCGTTCTTACTCCCGAATTTAGTGATTTCAGTCTGTCGACCTTCTTCCTAATGACAGAGATTATCGTTCACACACAGTTTGCACTACCGTCTCTACTTTACACATTACTGAGGCAGAGAGAAGACCATATCCTAGAGCCTGCCAGCCGATGACCTTTTGTACAATTTTAACTATCTCTGAATTAGGTCGGACTACAAACAAAGCGGATCACCTTGTTTAGTAAGAGATCATATATGTACACTGGCGCTCACTACAATAAGACAGATTAATAATTTTTAGTGATTAAAATATTCCAAAAAAAGGCTCTAACTCCTATTGAAGCATAGGGCGCCAAAGATTAGCAATTTGTTAGCAAATTGGATTTCTGAAGATGTGGGCTGCTAGATTGGTGATAGGGCTGATATCTTCGCGTCCAATTCCACGGTTCAACCATGTTTTAGCGAAATCTCCTTATTTTTCTGAGACGATCATATGACCATTCAGGATACATGACTATAGCGCCTTCGAACTCTAGCTAGCTTTAAAGCGGAAGTAGTAAGCTGATTGAGCAGTTCACAAAGGATTCATCCTGGCCACTCCCAAGTGAATGGCAATCAGAAACTCTCCACCTCTGCGAAAAGTCTTTCTGGATCATCTCTCAAGTAAAAACCTCGTAGTTGTAGCTTTAAACGATACCCAGCATATATATGCTGAGAACGTAACACTACTATGACAACAATAATAAAATCAAGAATCTCTTACAATGTACAGTGGAGCAGAATCAAAATATTTTGGAAATAACTCAGCCATTTTTACAGCGCTAGACCGATTGATCCAAAATTTGGCATCAGCATAGGAAAGGAGTATATCAGTTTGAGTTTTGACGGTGGACACCATCCACTTGCCAGGGGTGGCGCTATGTGGTCTCAAATTTTGGTACCTCAGCCCTGCAAATCCTTTTAGAACTTGGCATTTCCTCAATTTTGACGTATATTCTTATAAAATATGCTAAAGACGTCATATTACTGTCCAATCTGCCGGTATTGAAGTTGGCTTTTTTACAAGATTTTTGTTGTTATCAATTTTTTGTAAGCAGGAAAATACATGTTGTTAGCTACCTAAAAATAATAGAAAAAGTTAACAATTTATAATCACACATGAGTCTGACTAGCACTTCTCTAATTTATTATATTTTATTATTTAAAATCCCTATACATTTTAGTTACAGATTTTTCTCATTTATTTCCTCTTTTTTCTTCTTTTTTCAGAACAATTCAATGTAACGTTTGAGAAATGTTTTGTGCCAACTTTTAATGCTCAACAGAGCACAACAGGTAAGTCGAACAGCACACAATGCCATCTTGTAACAGTTTTTAACTAGAATTATTTTGTTTAACTTTTCAGCACCCGAAGAACTAAATAAAGTCGACAAGACTCACCTCTTGTTGCCCACTGAAGTGGATGCCGCTTCATCCGACAATGAAACCTTTGTTGATTGCAACGATGAAAAAGATCCCTTAGCCACTCATTGTGCTGAACCGGACGTAACAACAGATTTGGAGTCTTTTCGTAGTGCCGCAAATAAAAGTTTATCCTCAACCTCAAATAATACCATGGATAACATAGCTGATCTAACAATAGAGGCTGAGGACCAACCTTTAAAAAATATCAATCAAACTCAAGTGGCGGCCAAACAGTCTGAAAATGAGCATAACCAGACACAATTTGAACCCATGGATGTGGATGAGCCCATGGATGTTGATATTAGTGTAACAATGGAAATTATACACAATACCTCAAATAATATACAACATGTTGAAAATGTTTTACAACATGCTGAAAATATTCTCCAACACTTAGACGATAAGAAGCCATTGGAAGAGGGTAATACCGAAACTATAACAGATTTGAAGAAAAAAATAACTGAGTCATCTCAAATAGCTTTAGTAGCTAATGCACCTATTGAAAGTCCACAGTTAGAAATTGAGCATTCTAGATATGAATCAGATTTAAATAAAAGCATTGAGCTGCCAATTAATAATTCAAAGACGGAATGTATTATTGAAAGTGTCACGAAAGACGTAGCTCAAGAGGAAAATAATGAATTCGAACAGGCAAATAACATGTCCGATAATAATCTAAATTTAACAAATGAAGGCATTAATTCGAGCTCTATAAGTAGTTCATCAGCCAAGTCGGCAGTTGAAAGTAAGGCCGAAACAAAGTCAAATTTAAACTTGAGCTTGAGCTTGAGTACTTCAATGAACTCACAGAAAAGTTCAACACCAAGTTCACCCTCATTTCCTGCTAAATCTAATCAAATAGCTGGTTTTCCACGTTCTCCAAAAGCAGTGGCTGAAAAGTCAATTAAACCTTCATTTTTAGAAAAATCCGATTATTTGGCAACTCCCGAAACTCAAGCAGAAGAGATGCAATCTCATAGTAATTGTAATGGATCACTTGTCGAGACACCTTCTAACACTATGGCAAATAATGTAGATGTCACAAAACAGGTTGACGAAAATAAACGTCTTACCTTTGGAGTGAATACTTCAGTGATAAAATCTACTGAAGAACAGCACGCAAATGATGCAGAATTTACCAAGAACAAACGTCAAACTTTTTCGATAGATACTACTTCAAGTGAAGATAAAAAAGTTGATCAAAAGCGTCGCACTTTTAGCGTAGACGAAACAAATAAATGCGGTAATTTAATTGTAAATGATACTGAAGAAACTCTATCAAATGAGGCGATAGCCGAAATTGAAATAAATTCACGTCGCACATTTAATATGCCTTCGGTAGTAGAAAATCCCGCAAATCCAACCGAGCAAACTAAAGTGAATTCTCGGCGCACTTTTAATTTGCCATCGGATGAATTTACCCCAAAATCATCAGAACAAACTGTCTTAAATCCAAATACTGAACCAACGGAAAGTGATAACGATGATGTATTAAAAAATACCACAATTCTTGTAACAAATGTTGAACAAATATCAGAATCTTCTGCAATGTCATCACAAATGCAACTAAAAGCTCAATCTCGACCTTTGCCAGCTACACAAGAAACATCACAATTATCTTTGCTAACCAACCAATCAAATACCCAATCACCTGCTCCACAAACCATGGGACCAACTACCCAACCAATTCCATTGCCAAACATACAGCCCAGAACCGCAACATCCCCACCGCAAAACATGGAACCAAGTACCCAACCAATTCATTTGCCAAACATACAACCCAGATCCCAATCACCCCCTCCGCAAACCAAGGGACCAAGTACCCAACCAATTCCTTTGCCAAACATACAATCAAGATCCCAATCACCCCCTCCACAGAACATGGGACCAAGCACCCAACCAATTCCTTTGCCAAACAATCAACCGAAATCCCAATCACCCTCTCCGCAAACCAAGTCGAACGTCAAACCTACTTCTCAACCTCTACCAGATCCCACTCAATATGAAACTGTCAAAATTAAGGAAGAACAAATATCACCGCCATCTTCTGAATCAACCAGTCCTCCATATGCTTCACAATCTCTGTCCAAAATTATACGAAAAAGACCACCCATACGTGATGGTCGCGCTCTTGCTACTGAGACACTCTCAGCAAAAGAACAATCAAATATAAGAGTAAAAGATGAAAAAGATATTTTAACACCAACATCCAACGAAGACATATTTACTGGTGTCTCTACTACTTCAATTACTTTAACAAACTCTTCTGGCTTTTCGGAGTTCGATCAAAATTCATCGTCAGGTTCTTCAATCACAAATGCTGGAGAGCACCAAACTCAACAATTTGAAGATGAATTTAATGGAAACAATAATTGTAAGTAGAAAAAATATTTTTTATAAAAAAACAATAATCATCAAAAATTAACTGCTGATTAAAGTTTTTATTTTATAATTTATGTGTGAGTCATTAATATTTAGTTTACAACACATATTACCTAACTTCATCTACAAATATGTAACAAACTTTGTAAATCGAAGTGTTTTTTCATGCAGTCATCAAGTCATATATAAATATTTTTCTAATTTTCGGGTATTTTTAAATTGTTAGTTTTGTGGAAGAAAGTGTGTAAAATTTTTTTTCTAACTATCGAAGCGTATAATAAAAATAATTGATATTAATATTTTGAATTTGTGATAAAGTTACGCTTAATGATTTAGTACGGTTTGCTATCCATTAAGCGTAACTTTATCGCATATTCAAAGTATATGCATATATCAATTACGTTTAATGGAATGCAAAGTGCTAAATCGTTAAACGATCTATGCTGTGGTTTATTTATTTATTAACGCCCAGTACTTATCGACTTATTATTGTTAAACGTCTAGCAATAAAGAAGAGAAAAACAAAACAGTTCATGTATAAAAAAATAATTTTTATTTTAAAAACTTGTTTTTTTTAGTTTTGTATAAAAAGGCTTCAGGGACATCTAGCTAACCTGTAACTTTGCACAGAAAGTTGGCACTCCTAAAATTCACTCCCAGAATATGATTTGTCTGATCTCCACAGTATTTATCTTATGTTTTTAAATGGCGCTGCACTACGTAGCACAGTGGCTGAAAATCGATTTTCGTTGGCCAAAAGTAAATTTTTTTTTTGTCACCGATTTTTAAAATTTTTACGTCATTTTGTAGTTAATATATCCAAATTAAGGTAGCCAAAAAATTATGTTAAAATATTGATAATTGTGGGCGTGGAATGCTGTCAAACTCAACTTTTTTTTTAATTTCAGAAAAAGGTGTTTTTCTTTGGTTTTTTATCAAAATTAAATGGTTACTACTCGCAAGCTATCATCGATAATGGTCTGCGGTTTTTTTTATAATGTTGGTAGGATTATTGTCTTTAGTTGTTGTAAGTAGACACAGCTCTAGCGTTTAATATTAGGGGCGTTATGAAATATTTATGAAACTACTATATTTTCCTCAAATTTAAACTTTAGTGGAATAGAACTTCTAGGGAACAAAAGGGAACAAGAAACGTAAACAACCACGAGAAACGTGAAAGTGTCCTCTTTAAGGCTATATATACTTTTGCACCCGCCACGAGCCGCCTGTAGAACACTTTTTTCATTTTAATGAAATTACTCGAATAAAATTCATATACAATGGTGTATTAAATTTTCACTTTTTTGCCTAAAAGTTGATTTTTTTTAGTTTAGGCTACGTATAACTAAAAAAAATAAATATAATACCTTCGAAAGGGTTTAATGGCTTTGTTTTGATCAGCAAAAAATAAGTAATAAAATTATCACAATGGGCTCTACAGGAAGCATATGATCTCTTTCTAAATTTACCTGTTATCAAATGTTAGGGTCAACCAAAGTCATAAACAATTTTATAACAATAATTGCGACATTAAACCACTAAAGTTAAAAAACAACCCCATATTGACGCATGAGTGCAGTTTTGTTCAATTTAAGCGCTACCTGCTATGAAATTAAAGATCAGTGTGTGAAGAACATGTATCTAAAAATTTATAAAAGTACGGATTCGTTTAGGGATTACTCAGTAATAATTTAATCCTTTAAGTGTACGGATAAAACATAACAAACGCAAATAAAAATATTCAAAAGAAAATGGAGAGCTTCAGTTATAAAGAACTGGCCGAAGTGTATTTTAGAAACAAAAATCAGGAAGATGTTCTTAGTTACGTTCAAATAAAATTAAACTTAAATGCGTGTAGCACCGAAATGCAAGAGCAATTATATAATTTCGTCAAAGCACTAAAAAAACGCTACAAAGAAGTTATGTACAGTAAACAAAAATTTTATATAAAAAGTGCAAAGTGGTAGAAGGTCAACTTACTGTCGCTGCAGAAACAGCAAAGCAAGATAAGGCTGGAAGACCACGCAAATCATTAGTGGACAATTGCAGCGATAGATCTAAGAGGCGGATGCTTAAAGATATTAACGATGTCTTTGGTTCTACAAATATAAAAGAATCTTTCCTACATCAATTACGATCACAGAACCAATTTATAAAAGTGGATATCATTAAAAAAGTTGTTAAAGCTAGTCCACCGAGAACAAAACGGATTCTTAAAAGTATACCAACTCCGAATGATGCAATACAGTACACAAATGAGGAGGTATTAACATTATTTCTGGATTTGAAATTACAAAACAGCAATATATTAAACTCAGACAGCGTGCGATTGAAAAAGGCTCAAATATATATCCAGCATATCATCACATAACCGCTGCTAAAATGGACTGTTTGCCATCAAAGGACACTATTACAATCACACCAATTTCGGCAGAGGTACAACTACAATCTCTACTTGATCACACTGCCGCACGCTTGCTGCAATCAATAACAGGAAATGAGTTGAAGAAATACGGAAACACAAAGTTAATTCTTTTTTGTAAATGGGGATGTGATGGTTCTTCGGGACAAAAACAATATAAACAAGCTGTATGTGAAAATATTTCTGACTCAGATATGTTCATGGTATCATTTGTACCATTGCGATTGAAAAAGATTTTGGAAGATTCAAAGGCTTCGACTAGTACAACGCAAACAATGGATATTTGGAAAAATGAGACACCATCTTCTACGAAATACTGCAGGCCAATCAAATTTCAATTCAAAAAAGAAACAAAAGATGTTATTAATAAAGAAATTAGTGATATCAAGGCCCAAATTACAGCACTACAGCCATTACAATTACAGTTAGATGGGCAGCAAATTGAAGTAAGCTACCAGTTAGTCCTGACAATGATAGATGGAAAAGTGGGTCAGGCTTTGACTAACACGAAGGCTGCATCCAGCTGCATTATATGCCAAGCAACATCAACCCAATTAAACCAAGTCCCAGCAAAATCATTAGATAATACCGATGCATATGAATTTGGATTATCACCACTACACGCAAGAATACGACTTATGGAACACATACTAAAAATCAGTTATGATTTGGATTTCGGGTCTTCAGGATCAATAAGAAACAACGTGACCAACAAAGAGTTAAGAAGTTCAAAAAAGAAACATGTTCAAGATGAATATCGCAAACGTGGACTGATTATAGATCAGCCAAAACAAGGGTCAGGCAATACAAATGATGGCAATACCGCAAGAAGATTCTTTTCAGATCCAGAAACAGCATCTGAAATAACAGGAGTGAATTTCAACCTTATTTTCAGATTTAAAATAATACTAGAAGTACTTGCGTGCAATGAAGAAATTGACTGTAGAAAATTTGGAGATTATGCTAAGGAAACTGCAAAAATATATACAACTAACTACCCATGGAGAAATATGTCTGCAACAGTTCACAAAATCCTTTATCATGGTGAAGATGTCATTAAATATCATTTGGTACCACTTGGAGATCTATCAGAGGAGGCTCAGGAAAAAAGGAACAAGGATTACATATTTTATAGAGAGCACAATACTAGGCAAATTTCACGGAATTCAACAAATGAAGATCTATTTAATATATTATTGGCAACGTCAGATCCGTTCATATCCAGTATTCGAAATCAATGGAAAGTGGACCATCGGGATTTATGAATGATTTATGATGAAGAAGCCAAAAAACTACTAAAGAACAGAAATAGCACAGAACAAAATATGGAATATTTGCAATTAATATTTAAGTCAAATGAATAAAAATTATATTTTCTTGTTGCTTAACCAAACCATTTTTTTTTGGGGGGGGGGGGGGGTTGAGGTGAAGGTAGCGCAGAAGATCCGAGTACATTTTCCATTCGTCATGAAAGCTTAAAAATTAATTTTTTATGCAATCTAGGCTTGGGTAATACAATTTGTTAATTATTGACACTATTTTTCATATAATATGCTATATAAACGCCCACAAAAAGGGGGCGGGGTCCAAAAATAAATTTTTATGAATTTCTGGCTCCAGGGTAAAGACCTTGAACCTTCTTTGACATAAAAATGTTTCATTTGCTTAACAAATTTACAAAAAAACTTGTAAAAATGTGTAGTTTTTCAGGGGTTGCTTTAGTTCTTCTTAGGGGAATTTTTTTTCCCCCTGGTCCGATTTGGCCCATTTACGAACTTAGCCTGCCCTATCCTTCAAGATATATATGTCCCAAATTTCAAGGGTCTAGCTCTTTTCGTTTAGACTGAATCGTGTTCATACAGACAGGCGAATGGACGGACGGCCGGATGGACAGACGGACGTATGGACAGACGGACATAGCTATATAGTCTTAGATTTCATCAGTGATCAAGAATATATATACTTTTTTGGATCGTAGAGGGATATTTTACTATGTTACACACAGAATAAACCCATATTTCACTCTAAAAGTTAAAAAAATTAAAATGTTCAACTTTGACCTCTAATTCCTTAAAAAGTCCCCAATCAATTTTAATGTAATTAAAACTGAATCAAGCTGAGCTAAATATCTATCCATTAAAAAAAAAATTATTTCAATATTTTGATTGGTTCAAAAGTTACAGAATTTTGGCCAACGAAAAACGATTTTCAGCCACTGTGCGTAGTGAGGTTATTAGTTTGGTGCTTCACCGTGTTCTTTTATCCAAATGTGTACTAGTTGTTATTTCTGTTGCTATTCTATCCAGTTTTTTTTTTTCTTTAGTTTTCTTTGGTTCTCCACCAGGTTCCTAAAAAGTGATTTCTAATCATTCTGATTTTTCCAGTTGTTTATTTTGTTTTTTATTTTTCATTATAAATTAATTACTGAATCTTTAATTTTGGAGTAAAATGACAATAAATGATTAAATCTTAATACTAAAAACTTATTTTATTAAGACCAGTCAGTGCTACACAAAATGTGATAGTTGGCATCGGGTTTATTATGTTCGGCTGAGGGCTTCAATGTTCCTCTTTTTGGAACGAGATATTGTGGGTAAGAAGTAAGAAACAGCGTATTTTTTAAACTCAATATTTATCAAAGGTACATTGAAGTTCTTATGTATATTTGAATTTTTCACATATTAAGGAGCGAGGCTATCATTCTTAACATTTTATTTTGACGCCTATAAATTTTTATTTAAACATTTGCAGCTAAGGCACTACGCCATATTTGGAGTCCGTAGCACCATATTGGTTTTCAAATTGAATTGTAAAACAAGAATTTCCAAACTTAACCATATCAAGATTTTTTCATTAAAAAACCCAGAAAAAATAGAATTAAAACTAGTAAATTATATTTATATCGATATTTACGATATTGGTAAATCCACCAGAACAATTGCATCGCCAAAACCAAAATTTGATCGCCAAATAAGATTGAAAATCGCCACGTTTTTCAAGAAATCGACATATGTATCTGAAAACCCTGATCCAGTCTGTATTTTGCTGGTTTATGCACATTAGTATGATGTTGGCTTGTACAAAGTTTCAAGACTCACATATTGTAGTTCTCTATACACGATAATAATTTTTTACCACGCCAACACTGGCCAAATACAGTGTTTCAAGACTCTACCTATTTTAGTTCCCTAGTTGGACGATAAAAATTTTTCACATTGTATATAGACGGTACTACGCCTGCTGTCCCAATCCAGTCTGTGTTTTGTTAGACTATGCAAATTAGTATCAGGATTACTTCTGCAAAGTGTCAAGACTCTACCTATTGCAGATCTCCAGGTAGACGATATTAATTGTTCACTTTATATGGGAGGTACCACGCCTACTATTCCAATGCAGCTAAACTGTGTTTCGCTATACTATGTATATTAATAGGGGGTTTACTGGTGCAAAACTTCAAAGATGTAGCTATTATAGTTCTCGAGCTACTTAAAAAGTGGGCGTGATCAATTTTTCTTTCCATAAAAGCATAAGTTGGGTTACGATGAAGATTTAAAAAAAAAAAAATGGCCTAATCGGTGCAGCTGTTCTTAAGTCTGTTTTAGGTCGTTATTTTATTGGAACACCCAATTAAAGAGTTTTTTTTTCTTCTGCAAAAGGTTACATTATATTTTCTAAAATACCTTTTTAAAGGGTGATCCATTTCGAGGTAATTTTTTCAATAGCCTTTTTTTGACAGATCACGTGTGAGTCGTGTCATGCTGTCATGTTATTTTTGTTTAGTATTGTTTGGCATTTCATAATGGAAAGACTTACGCTTCGCTCTATGGGCTCTTGAAAAGTTCCAAGAAGATCCGACGTTTTCCAGGCAAACTTTGTTTAGCGATGAGGCCCATTTCTGGCTCAATGGGTACGTAAACAAACAAAATTGCCGCATTTGGGACGAAGAGCAACTTGAAGAGATTCAAGAGCTGCCACTTCATCCAGAAAAAACAACGGTTTGGTGTGGTTTGTGGGCTGATGGAATCATCTTTAAAAATGATACCGGTGCGAATGTAACCGTCAATGGCGACCGTTATCGTGCCAAGATAACCGACTATGTGATGCCTGAAATTGAAGCTCGTGATCTCGGCGACATTTGGTTTCAGTATGACGGCGTCACTTCCCACAGATCGCACCAATCAATGGACTTATTGAGAGAACATTTTAATGAGCACATAATTTCACGTTTTGGGCCGTTCGATTGGCCACTAAGATCGTGTGATATCACACCGTTAGACTTTTTCCGGTGGGGATATGTAAAGTTTAAAGTTTATGCGGATAAACCCGCTTCGATTCAGGCCTTGGAGGAAAACATCACGCGTGTCATTCGCCAGTTACCAGTCGAAATGTCATCGAACGAGTCATCGAAAATTGGACTCAATGGATGGACCATCTGGGACGTAGCCAACATTTGATAGACATAATCGTCAAAAAATAAATGCCAAAGAATGTTCTTTCAAATGATAATAAACATTCTCCATTAAATTTGAATTTTCTGTGTTTTTTTTTTTTTTTCTTTAAAAAAGTAGGGAACGTCAAAATGGATCACCCCTTATTTAAACCAGGTCATGGTACGTTCATGATATAAATTGTAGCAACACCATGATATAAACAATATTCCTTTACCATATACTATATAGCTACCATAGTGCTGACCGTCTTTTTTGTAAAGCGTACTTTGAATTATTTATCCGAGTAAAATAACATTGCAATCGTTATCTATTCCAAATAATCTTAATTTGGTGCCATCTCTCCACAAGATATGCCATTTCTTTCCATCGATTGGTTCAGACCTACTTACATGGGTTCTTGCAAATAAATAACAGTCTTGCCTTCAGATTTTATTAAAACAAGAAGCTTCTGTGAATAATCGATCTGGTTATTTAGATTCCTATACAATTCCTCGAAACGCCTATATCAGGAATATTCCTAGATTATTTAAAAGGAAGAAGGACGACTTAATTATCCTTGCTTGTGGGCGACTTCTGTGGTCTTCCGCGCGTTTCACCGTTTAATTTTAGCTTTCAGACATTTAAGACAGCAAATAGTAATCTTCTGAGTCATCTGGCAATTGATCGAAAATTATTTTCTCGTTCCTAAGACTTAACACCCGTATTCTCTTCTCTGTTGTACAATGTTGTTTTCGGACCGTCTATTAATATACATTTATTAAACCTAATAACAGTGTGTACTTATTATTTTGACCATATGTGTATGTACATACATATGTGTATGTTTGTAAATTTTGTTATTATTATTATTATTCATCACCATCAACGTAAATTAAAGGCATATCTTTATTTTCGTTTTGTTTATTAATTTATTTCGAATTTATAAGACATCACATTAAAATTAAAAATATGACATGCATGCAACAAAGTCAAAAACAAGAAAACATACACATATACATATAATATATACACACAAACACACATGTATACATAATACATCACATAAAAGCTGTAGTAAAAAGAACAGCAGGACAAATAAACAAAATGAAAATAAAATACAACAACAAACAATAACAAAAGTATGACGTCAATTGAGTTTGACAAAATACGATATGGCAAAAAAATCTACGTGTTTATCCTAGAAGCTAAGGATACACAATTAATCGATTATTCGAAAATCTTGAAATTTTTTTTTATTCTTGACAAACATCTATTACTCACGCAAAATGATTTCCTTAACATTTATTTACTCGAATTAATTTTTATTGTCATTCCTAACTCTAAGAAAATGTACATATTTTTTAATTTTTAATTTACATATAAGAATTAATAAATTAAGAACGTATCCGAATCATCGAACGTTCATTAGTCATTTAAATGAGAGTCCGTTTTTTTTTTAATGTGAACACATGACCTCCAATGACACGCCTATGTTAAAATCATTCGTTTTTCACCTATATTGGAACCATTGCTAGCATGTCTTTTTGCTGGGATAAGATTAAATAAAAACCATCAGTTTTTCATTATACAAAATTCGTTGCCAATTAATTATTTAGAAACTTTAAATAATTTTGTATCCTTTTTAAATGAAATTTTTTTTTTTTAAAGAATTAATTCTAGGACAAAATTAAATAAACTAATAATAATAATATTAAATGTGTAGAAACAAACTATTTATGTTTGTATGTATCAACTGTTCATTTAAACTTGAACGCATTAGCCTTTTGGTAGGTTAAGCAATGTTGGAAGGATTAACTATAATCCTTAACTCGATTACCTAATTATTATTTTTAACTCTCCTCAGATTTCGTCCAAAGAACTCCCCAAGTTCTATTATCTTTGTAAGCTACTCTATAGTTAGTTAAGCCATTCGATTGTCATTAACTTTTTCTATATTCTAGGTTTCTTAGAGTTATCATTATTTAAATTTAATTATTATCAAAAAATAAATCATAAATTCGATTAAGCGGTATGTCTATTATTCGAAAATTTACTTTATTAATCGATTATCTTTGCACTAATCTTCAATTAGAGTTCATGCAGAAAAACAAAAGGGAACTGAAAAGTAGAAACAATTATTTAATTTAAAACAGCCAGCATGCAGTCAGTCAGTCGTTGGCGTTTGATTGAATACTTTTTTGTTACAACTGTTCTTTCCCCCCTTTAAGGCTGCTATGCAACCTAAAGTCTAACGACCTTTTAAACTTCTTTTGTTGCAACAACAAACATTAAACTCTTCCGCTCTATTTTATTTTTTATTTTCCCAGATTATACAATCAAACCATCTAAAGACTATTTAAATCCTTTTTATGTAGTTTTATTTTCTTTGTGTGCATATGAGTGTGTTATTTTCTTTTTTTTTTTCTAACAAAAATATGTCTGCGTTTTCATTCTTTTGTTCGTCTTTTATATTTTTGCAATATTTTATATACAAACACATACGTTGACGTACATACATACATACATACATACATACATACATACATACATACATACATACATACATACATACATACATACATAGTTTATTTAATCGGAAATGCAGTTAAGGAATTCACAGTGGTATGATATGTACATACATAAGTGTGCTTTCGTGCAGTTCAGGCTAAAGTAATAGCATTAGAAGTTTATTCTTGCGAAAAATGCTTGCAAAAAGCACAAAGGGTCGTTATTAGGTTGTAAAAACCATTCTCTAATGCTGCGAATTTGAGATTTTTTTATTTATATTATTCTACCAAAATAGAAGTTAGAAGTATTTAAAATAATGTGCATAAATAATTACGATTACTTCTTTACAATAATATCCAAAATTCGAAGCCAAAATTGAGTGGGAAAATTTTAAGTTTTCGACTCCATTTATACATACATATTTTGATTACTTATAGGTAGGTAGATTAGGCAGTTGAGGATGATTAATTCGATTTTGAACTGATATTTCCGATGACCCTAGATAACACAATAAAATGGCCAATATGTTGTCAAAATTAAGGATTAATATATATTATACGAGAACAACATTGACAAAAATGGAATTAGCTGCGTTTTTTAACTTTCCATTTTAAATTATCGAATTGACTGCCCCCCCCAATATCGATAGTTTCCCATCATTACGAGAAATACAAAGATTTGATAACAAATTCAAAATTTTGCAAGAAAAAATAAAATACCAAAAATTTATAAAAAAAACAAATGATAATCACCACCCACCCCTATTCTATTTGGCGTCGTCGACACAGTACTACGACGCACACGGGGATATTTTGGCAATCCAGCCGGACAATCCTTTTTTAGTTTATATTAGCTCTGAAAATTTATTGAGTGCCTCTAAATTAATGAAACTTGGCAGAAAAATATTTTATGGTCATAGGCTGTTAAAGCTATAAAATAAGAAAAATCGGACCAAGGAGAAAAAAGTTACCCTTAGAAGAACTAATCAATCCTACCTCTGAAAAATTTATTTTTTTTAAATTTCCCATGCTTTTATTTAGCAAATGTAACATGGACCCTGGAGATTCCAAAATGCCTTTTTTCGCCCCGCCGTCTTATGTGGGCGGTAAAATAAAATATTATGCGCAAAACTAATGTTTAATTATTAAAAGAAATGGATTAATGAAAAATAAATTTTGTTTTAAATTTTCTTTTTGCTAATTTCCAAAAAAATATTAACTTTTATGTCGAAGAGATGAATATAAATAAAAGTCATTTTTGTAATTTATTACTTTATAGTATTTAATTTATCTGAAAGAAATTAATTTGTTCATAACTAGCTGTACCCGCCATTTCGTCAGCGTCCTTATTTTGCTTTGAAAGTAATCCATAATAACCAAAAATACTCTCAAAAAATTTGTACCAAAAACTACTTTTTTCAAATTCATTTTAAAAAAGTTCCAAAATATTTCAGGAATTCCACTAATACAGTTTCATTATGCACCCCTGGGTGGGTATATGGTACCCATCCCTATTTTTCAATAATGACCAAAAAATCCTCTCAAGATATTTCCAAAACTAAAGTCTTTTTGTACCCTTTCTTAAGTTATTTTGGAAATCCTAACATTTTAGTTAAAAGAAGTATCCCTTGGAGCAACATCCCCATTTGTTTTTTATGTGGAACCTTTTCCGATTCAAAGTTGGAGCGCCCAGAATAATTGAATTATTAATTACAGTGAATGTTATACGTATAACAGTGCTCTGTTGACTGCAAAATGAGCTCTGTTAAGAAATGTGATTTTTGTCTCCGCTAGTTAAATTTGAATTTATCTTCACACGCAATAATAATATAGTAGCTGTTAATATAGCCTTTCAAAAAAAAACAAAACTACACAACCTATATTCAACTTTCCTGATTTTAACAAGTGTCCCAAAACGACAAATCTTAAGCAAAAGCATTGAAAATTCACTATACGATGCAGAATTTCGTTGTCTGTCGAGCTAAGTGCACAGCTCGTTTTTACATTTCTTAAATTTAATTTTTGGCATAATGTCCGTAGATTGGCAAAATACCCCTCTGTGCATCGTCGCACAGTACTACGACGTTTTGTGTCGACAGGTTTAAATTGATATTCCCTTTATCGATGTCTGTTTATTTTTATTTGGTATTTTATTTATTCTATTTGATTATTTTGATCACAACTGTTTTTTAAGCTGTGTATATTTGTTTTGACACTATTTTATAACGAGGAAACTAACGTGTTCTTTATATTACGTGACGTTATATCGTTTCTCATAAAAATTTAAATGAATGTAAGTGTAGAATGTAAATAGAGTTCGTACAACAACACAAACATCAACCAGGAGGGAGGAGAGGTTATTCCTCAATTCAAGTTCAAATGTCGTTAATATTTTGTAGTTCATTTTGCATGACACCAACGAAGGCGAAAATTTATTCCAAATAAAAAACAAAACAAAAATGAGTATAAAAAACTAATTTAAATTTTTACTTTGTATTTGTTTTTGCATTACATGCTGCCACCAGGGTATGTTTATTGCTCCTTCTCAAGGTCTAGCGATTAAATGCTGAAAGTAGTAATGAAAAAAAGGTTAGGAAACTATTTCGTAGTAACAATAAGGAGGGAATGTTAACCAAGGAATTAAAATGGATTAGTAGCCACAAAAACTGTTTACTAAGTTGTCAAGATTAAATCATTTCTTTTATTGTTAAATGATGTGCAAGCAATTTTATGTTTGTTTATTATACGAGTATTAATGAATTAAGTTCGGCTGCAATAAGACACTGATAAAGCATGATACAGTGAAACAAAATGTATAAAAAATAGTTTAAAAATACAACATATAACATCCATTTGCTTGTAACTTCAACACTGCGCCATTACACAGTAGATGAGGGTGCTCTAGCTTAAGTGGTTAGCACGTTGACTACTAAGCAATGGTCACGAGTTCAAATCTCAGCCGTGGCAACATCAATTTTTCTGATATGTATTATTTTTCTTTATAATAATGCATATCACAGCGCCCTCCTTCGCCGGTATTACCACATAGCACTAAATCGCCGGCGAAATAAAATAATTATAAATTGGCTATGCTAGCTTCGAACTAATTCGCCTAAATAACACCAGAGGCGCTGCAATACTGGGGGGTTACTATGTAACTCGATTCGATAGTTAAATATTACGGATACGGATTTTTCGTACCAACTAACTCGAATTCGTAAATACATTTGCTACTTTCGAGTTGCCGTATCCGATTATCGGATACTCGTACTCTACTTTCGGATGTGCATCACTATGTAATTCGAATTTAGATGTCAAAGTCGCTCGAAAGTTGGCATTAGTACTCGTTTGATTTTGAGCTAACGGATGAAATATTAAAAAATTTAAATAAAACAAAACATCGACACCAAACGCTGAAAATGTAAGTATTTGTTAAATTTATGTATATTAATAGATAAAAATTAATACAAATCTTTTTCAATAGGGAAAATGCTACGAAAAATATTAATACGAAGCAAATACAATTTGAAATTATGCTCAACTTTATGACAGAGCATCCGCAGTTGGCTAAGGGCTATATAAAAGCTCCGGATGCCAAACAAGCCACCAACAATTTATGGACACGATTGGCAAAAGATCTGAATGCAGCCGGTCCACCAATGCGGGAAGTGGTCGGTTGGAAAAAAGTAGGTAATATATAGTTTACCCATAAATGGAAATAAAATTTTTTTTGTTTAGGTTTGGACAGATCACAAGACCCATCTTAAGGCCAAATTGCGGAAGAACCGCATTAATTTTTCGGGCACAGGCGGTGGTCCGGCAAAAATGTGTTCATTTACCGCACTCGAAGAAGGTGTAATTGATTTACTTGAAATGAGGGAGGCGGTTGATGGTATGAGTGGGGTCCGGAAATTTGGTGTAAATAACAGTATCCCCCCAACCGGCGACGACACTGGTACGGCCACAAGCAATAATGACGTCGAGCAAGATGTTGCACATATCCTCACATGCGTAACTAATGATCTGAGGGAGACGGATGAATTGGTGTCTGATCCTTCCCCAACGCGTTGCTCGTCAGCTGCCCGCACGCCCATCACACGACGATCACCATTCAATCGCGCTGTGCCAAAAAAGCAGACATTGCTGGAAAAGCAAGTAAATGGTCAAATGGAGTACCACAAGCGCTCCACATCACTCTTGGAAGAGGTCAACAGTAATTTAAAATCTTTAGTTAGATATAAAAGAAGACAAGTGGATATAGAAGAAAAAAATTATAAGCTTGCAAAAAGAAAATTCGAACATGAAATGAAGTTGAGCGTAGAAAATCAAAAACTTAAACTTGCAAAGCTTAATTTAAAGAGAGAGATGCTAGAAATTGAAAGAAATCGAAATTTATAAGTTATATCTACCCTGTTGTCTAGTATGTATGTGATATTACTATTTATTACTATTTATATTACTATTTAAGCTTTTTTTTCTTTCCTAAAACCACTATAAATGAATTAGTAAAAACTTCAGTGGAAATAAATGAATTAATATTTTATAAATTGTTTTTTATTTGATTTCTTAAAGCTTGCGCTAAGGCTGAGAACTGATTTCTATCTTCAGAATCTAAAGCAGTTGTTGAGGCCAATTCCATTTCTTCTTCATTATTCACTATTTCTGAAGGTAGTTCGACATTATGCTCTAAACAAATATTGTGTAATGCACAGCATACATTCAATATTTGTGCGACCTTTTCCGGTACATAATGTAATTCTCGTGCTGCGAGCAAACAACGAAATCTCCCCTTTAAAACACCAAACACACGTTCAATTATTGATCTTGCCTTACAAAACCGCTTGTTAAATCTGCTCTCCGCAGAATGCTCATTCGCGCTCCTGTACGGTGTAAGTATCCATGGCTCCAATGGGTACCCAGAGTCTCCTACGGATAAAATAAATTAAAATGATGAATTAAATAATGAAATAATTAAATTACCTATTATCCAAGATGACTTGTCGCCATTAATATATGCGTCCTTCAGAAATTTACGCTCATCCGACAAGTTCCATACGTGAGAGTCGTGTGCTGCCCCTCCATAACATCCATTCACTGCTCTTATGCGCATTGTATGATCACATATCTAAAATATCAAAGAATGTGCTCGTAAAAGGTGGGATGATTGATAGATCTCCTCCCCTCAATAAAACAGTTTATAATGCCACATATTCTACACACGGTGTAAGTATTAATGGCATTATTTTATTTAGGGGATGATATCATTTTGGAAATACTTACGACCATTGCATTTATGCTGTGTTTGAGTTTCCGGTTGAAAAACAAGTGCTCGTTTTTAGATGGCCGCACTATTTGTATGTGAGTACCATCAACAGCTCCTATTATCCCTGGAATTCCAGACGTTGCATAAAAGAAATTTTTGGCAGCTCGTTTTTCGTCATCGCTCATGACGAAATTTATGTGCTTGGGACACAACACCTTCTCTATAGCATTACACACTTCTTTTATGCAGTTTGACACAGTTTGTTGTGCCAAGCCAGCAAACCGGTCTTGACCGATTTGGTGTTGGTACCCACCTTGTCCAAGGAACTTAAGTGTAGCACCTAATTTGATTGCTGGTGTTACAGCTGTTGATCTCTGTGTTGTTGGCAGATGCGCACTAATGCTCTCCAACACATATTTAAAAGCTTCCTTGCTAAGACGGAAATTTCGCACAAACCTACAAACAAAAATATATGGTTATATACAACATATTTAATAAATTGTTACTTACATTACATCCGTCAACTGCATAAAATCTACACCATCGCGTAGGATTCTACGTTCCATTCGCTCGTCTTCATTTTCCATCCAAAGGGCAACCGTATCCATTTTTATAACGCACAAATATTTCTTGTTTACTTTTTTTATTTTTATTTTCATTGTTTTGACATTTTGAGTAATAAATGCTGCCAATGTTGAATAAAACATTCGAAAGTAGTGCCAAAATTATTTCAATTAGTGGCAGCACTTCTCGCTCGATCCGAAACTGTTACATGATAAGAGTTTAAATTCGGATCGAATACAACTTTCGAGCTGTTCATACTTTCGAATCGAGTTACATAGTAACCCCCCTGTTCTAAAAATAATCATAACGTGGAATTGCAGTGTTGCCAGAATCGAAGCTTTACTATCACTAACCATCTGTCTTATCTACTACTATCCCTTTCCAAAGGAAGTACCACAGTTAATGTAGACATTAACTGCCTGAGTGGTACTTCTCTTTTGAAAAAAAAAAATGAATTTAAAAAAATAGAATAAATGCGTTTTTCGTTGTAAATATAAATATCGCATGCCTGTAATGCAGGTGCATTTTAATTTGCGGCTTATAGAGGTCGACTACAATTTTAACCAATACCAATTTCCTATGCTTTATGGTGCTATAGCTTCAGCAGTTTGCATTCTAGTCGTTGTAAATTAACATTATATATTTTATTATACTATTTATATATAGTATATGTCACAGCGTCGTCCTTTGCTGCTAAAGATTTATAATAAATAAAAGTAAAATAGTAAATAAATTATTGAGCGAACACACACACCTACAGAGGGTTCCTTCCGAACCACCGTACAATATTTAACTTTTTTTAGCTAGTTAACAACACTTTTTTTCGTACTCACATTAAGTAAACATTCAAAAATAACATGTATACAGCAAAATAACTCAAAACTTCAATATACAATTCGATGAGCCTGTTCGTAGAAAAGCTATCCGAATTTAACTAATTGATAGTAAATTTTCACGATTAAAATTCGTTAAGTACGATTTAGCGCTCTATGACAACTCTTAAGTAAAGCATAATGTGTCTCGACGATATTGTTAAACGCCCGTTTAAAACATCAGATAAAATAAGTAATCTTGGCGGAGATTATCTTCAAGAAACATATGTATGTTGTATATTTTCTCTTAGAATTGAGATATTTTTGAGGGCAAAAAGGATTCAGTAGTTTTTACTTCATGGTGAGACAGACAGAAAAAAATTCCGAAAATTGTGGTTTTGTATTCCATATCGATTACTATCTGAACCATCACGATACAGACACGGTCCTGTTACAGTTTCATTATCTATACATACAATAAAATGTCCTGTCTGTCTTTTTTTTTGTTTTCGCATCACGTAAAACTACTGGATGGATTTCAACAAAATTTTGTAAGGAAGTACCGTAGTATCCTGATTCCAATATAGAATATTGTTTCCCGAGAGAAAGTGGAGAAAAAGCAGTGAAAGTACGCCGATTTTTTTACCGATTTAAAGATGCTGCATACTTTAAGGCATCTTTTATTTTTGAAACGGTATTATTGTTAAACACGGTTGCGCAACAGATGGCGCTGTTTTATAATAATCACTAGAATGAATTACTTACTGCCAAATAGCCAATTGAATAAAATTTTTATTTTTACATGAAATATAAAAATATTTTAAACACCTTTTACTTAGCTTTACAATAATCTTTAGAATTTTATATTAATTTTAGAATTGTATTCAGGGATGGGTATACCTTTACATAAAGTGAATACATCAGGGTCTTAAAATTTGGTGTGAATTACTTTCAAAGCAAAATCGAACAATATATTGTCAGGACGCAACAACGAGTGTGGGTACAGCTAGTACTATATGAGCTATACATATAGAGCACAAGATATGTACGTTTGTTTGTTTGTCGGAAAGCTGTATCTGCCTTCTCTAGTGGACCGAAATGGATGGAATTTTCAGTTTGTTACCAGATATGCGTTGGGTAAAATAGGGTACATGTTTTTTGAATATTTCACGTGACCGCTGTACTTCCCATACAAAGCAAATATTTATCATCATGTTACTTCGTAACTGTAATAAGGAAAACCTTGAAATTTTGTTCTAACAACTCCCTTATTAATGTTAATAATGTAGCGAAAAACAGGCTTTATTAGAATAGTGGGCGTGGTACCTCCCATACAAAGTGGAAATTTATTAACGTGTATCTAGAGAACTACAATAGGTAGAATCTTGAAACTTTACACACGTAACCCCCATACTAATGTGTATAGTCTAGCAAAACATGAATGGGACAGTGGTCGTGGTGCCTCCTATACAAAGTGAAAAATTATTATCGTGTACCTAGAGCAGTACAATAGCTAGAATTTTTTAACTTTGCACAAGTAACTCCGATACTAATGAGCAACGTCTAGAAAAATGTAGACAAGATTGGGACAATGGGCGTGGTACCTTCCATACAAAGTGAACAATTTTTATCGTGTTAATACTCATAATCTAGCAAAAATCCATACTAATGTGTATAGTCTAGAAAAATATAGACTTAAATGGGACAGTGGGCGTGGCCCTCCTATACAAAGCGAAAAATTATTATCGTGTACCTAGAGAAGTATAATAGCTAGAATTTTAAAACTTTGCAAAACTCTCATACTAACGTGCAAATTCTAAAGAAATATAGACTAGATTAGGACAATGGGTGTGGTACCTCCCATACAAAGTGAAAAATTTTTATCGTGAACAGAGAGCGTCGTACCTCGCATAAAAAAATGAAAAAATGTTTGTCATGAAACGAGGGAAGTAAATTAGAATGTTGAAATTGTTTACTCAAAGAATAGCGGGCGTTTATGAGTTAAAGCTGCTGATTAGAACATGAGGGAGAACTGGGTAGACCCATACAAAGTATTTATCTTATATCTATAGAACTGCAAAAGTGGCCTACTCTAAATTTGGCACAGGATTCTCCGAGAATAAGGTGAGTTGTCGAGTTAAAGCTTGGTCATACTTTTATTTTCAAGTATTTATTGTATTTTTTGGATGGATGTAGCGAAGCCCACCGGAGACAGTTAGTACTATATATTTTATTATATATTGTATATTCCACAATTTTATTGACTAATGTATGATCCGTTCTGACATATCTTAAATTCCATGACTACATTCTATGTATTTTCATATACAATATAATAATAGCATTCCATTATTCATTAACGCTGAGCAAACTTTCCCATTTCATTTGTAAACAAGCCGAAAATTTTCGACTGGAATTCTTTCTATTCCTGCCATTTAGAAATGGCAAATCAACAAGAAAAACAAAAGTTAAATTTTAATAAAACTCAAAAACATTATCAGGAGACTGAAATATTGAAAAAAGGTTTGCAAAAAGTCTAGATTGCTTAACAAAACAAACAAAAACCGGGTGTTTATCGGAAACCAACAATATAAGCGAAAACAAAACAACATTCTCGCTTGCAGAATGAAGGCAGCAAAAAAAGATTACAGACAAGCAACAGCAACAACAGCGAGAAAAATGCATTAAAAACAAACAGTACTGCGAGTATGTAATGCATTTTTCTTTATTTTGTGTCCGCGCTTTAAAAACTACAAAGTAAAAAAGGTAAAACAAAAACTAAAGCACTAAAATATATTACAATCCGATTAGGCGTATGTACGTGCATATTATATCGGTTGGTCAGACAAATAGCGATAACTGACTGATATTGGTAATTTATAATTATGCTTTTGTTTTTTCTATGTTTCACTTTGTGTTCTCTTTCTTTTGTAGTTTATCTAGAGCATTTAGGTATGATGTTTGGTAAATGGGTAGAGTAATCGAATCAAAAGACTCATAATGTTTGGCATGGTATCTCTGTTGTATGTGAGATTGTGGGTTGGGGCGGTTGTTGCTTTTTTAATTGTTTGTTTTTTTACTTTAGTATCTACTGAATTTGTAATATAAACAACTATAGCATATTGTTGCCAAGCAAACATTTTACATTGCTAATTGTTAGATACGATTTATACCCCGTTCAGAAATGTTTTCTTAATTGTGACAATTTATTCTTAATTGAGCAATTGAATTTAGTGTTCACACATGCTCAATTAAGCTTACTCAATTGGTATTTAACAGCTGAAAAAACATTGTTTTTATTATAATCGTGAATATTTTCCGTACCCAAAGGGTTTTTATCCTATTAATTTCGCTACAATGTCTGTCAGTCCCTCTGTCAGCCCCTTTTATCTCTTCAACCTTAATAGATAGACTTTTGAAATTATCACAGCAGATGTATAACTGTTGCCGTTATAGCAACAAATACTAAAACTTATATGGTGTTTTCCGCCAGAGACGTGTTATTCACGTGTATGTGTTTAATTCTTGAACTGTAGGAGGAATACACTTAAAATTTACAAACAGTAAAAAAAAAAAACAAAAAAAAAACTTAGTCCGCCATATAAACAAGTAAAAAAATAAACCTAAAAATTAAAGGGTGACATGATTTACATGTATATGGCCTAAGTTTTGAACCATAATAGGTAGACTCTTGAAATTTGTACAGAAGATGTGTTGCCACGGCCGCTATGACAATTACTAAAAATAAAAGGGTGAGCCGACAGTGTCATGTTTTTCACTTATAGTGACTTATTTTTTTAATCGCAATAGGTAGATTTTTGATTTGTATAACAAAATTAAAGGGTGTGTCGACATAGAGATGATTTGTACGTAAAGAGCCTTGTATTTTAACAGTTTACAGTAGATGTTGTACTTCGGCCGCTGTAACAATTACTAATAACTAAAGGGTGTTCCATCAGTGACATGTTTTCACGTACATTGCCTTATTTTTAGAACTGCAATAGGTAGGCGCCTGATGTTTTTATAGAAATTGTATTACCATGGCCGCTACAACAACAATTACTAAAATTTAAAGGGTGTTCCAATAGTGATGCCATTTTCGCGAATATGACTTTAATTTTAAAATTTATGGGTGCCCCATAAGACATAAAAAATTAACATCTTTAATTTTTTAAGTTGTACCGAACCCTACGTGTGTGAGTCTAACTCGCACTTGACTAATTTTTTATTTGTTTTGTTTTTGTTTCGAACATATTGATAGAAATTGTCCTTTACAAAAAAGTTTGCTATTTTATTGGATACAATTAAAAGCCTCCGGGTTCGCCCATTTTTCTTATAATGGTGTATTGTCGAAATAATTCACTGTGTTGGCAAAATCTAAATAGAATCGGATTAATACATTTAATTACAGTGTACGCGTATTGTTTCATCCCTATAACTTCAAATTTTGTATGTTAATATCACAAAGCTTCATTCTTTCTACTTCTTATTTTCTTAAATGTCACACGTTAGGCTTTTAAGTCTATTTTTCAGGATATGCCAGCAAAAAGAATCTAATACTATTTATTCGCTTTAATGTCACTTAAAGCTAAATACACATAAAATTAGTTAAAACATATAAATACGAGAAAAATATTTAGCTTCAATTTTTACAAGTATGTTCGCTGGGTCCTAAAAGTAAAAGAGTGGTGTATGTTTGTTTTGGTTTAGTGTTGGTGACCGCATTGCAGTATAGATATATTGGTTATTAATGTTATGGAAGGTACTCGTATATGGGTTAGAATACATTTAAATTATGTTATTGTGGGTAAAAGTATTTTATATGCAAATTCGTCTACGAGTAATCAGTAGTCTGTGTTTGACTACAGGCGGGTGTTGTTTTGTCTGTGTAATTGTTGTTATTTTTTATTACACAAATAAATTTTTATCATGATTAAGAACGAAAAGTTTTTCACTACAATTTAATTAAAAATGTTAATTGAGTTTTTAAAAATATATTTCTTTTAAGGGTTCCAACGCATTGCAGATATTTAAGTTGCATGAAAAGTAAAGATGTAGTTGTAAGTAAGTTAATTTAAGATTTGGAAATTAAATGGATCCTTTCGACCTTATTTATTTGTAAAGTCTTCAATGAACCATTATTTATTGAATGTTTTTTTAATAATTTACCGATTAAGTATAAGGAAGTCTTAAGCAGAATTGGAACCCACAACCCCCTGACTGATAAGCTAGCATACTAGTGCACCGCTAGGTCACTTTATTATATGTTATTCTTAGTTTTGAAAAATTGCAGGTTAATAACTCATAACTCGTAACTTTTGTTATTAAAAGGAGCACAAACATATTTTTTTAGCTTTAAAGGTAGTGCTGGCAAACTATTGAGGAAGGGGTACTGAGTATCTAGTATTTGATAATTGTTTTGAGTACTCAATACCCAAAAGTATTAATCGATACTTTTAGGGTAGTATTTTTAGAATTAAATTTAACAAAATATTTAAGAACTACAAATTAAAATTTCCGCTGTTATTATATAATCGTAAGTATTAAGTACTCAATTGAAAAGTATTGAGTAGTATCGAGTAATTCAAATTCGTAGAAATTTTCAGTTGGAATAGAAGTAAGAAGTGGTAAAGATGTAAAGGTTACATGCAAAGATCGAAAGTATTTTTTGCCACTATATCCCTGCTTTTTTATCTCTTACTTTAACAGTTTTGCCGGCGATAGTAGGAAGAGTTTCTAAAGGGAGCGAGAAAGTCATCATAGGCATCTCCAGAGACCAAGCAGATAACAAATTGTTTAATCCCCCTCTTTACGGCATTTCTTTCTGACATCATTGTGATCTATAAACTTTGTTTTCGCCTCTTTCCGCAATATTTAAAATAATTTTATTACTAATGTTCATGAAAACTAATATTTTTCTTCTACTAATAGTTTAATAGGTTGCACGGGTCGCCGGCACCGTTTAGAGGAGAAACCGACTCACTTGGGTCCTTTTGATCCCGTTGTGACGAATAGTTTAGTATAGTATGTATAAATCAAAAAATTTAATTATTTTAAGAATACTGTTATATTGAACGTGAATATTGTTGTTGTCATTGTTGTAAACTTACCTTCCTGATAGTAGCAAAATTTTAGCTGCCTGAAAAAAAATTTAAAAAGATATGAGGTACTAAAAGCAGAAATTTAAGTGGTTCTAGTCATCTTCAAACTTTCAATTGTTTTTCAATAAAAAAAAAAAAAACTTATATTAATAATAACCTTTAATACGCAAACGAGCGCTATTCTCACGACAAAACTGTTCCAGTTTATATGCAAGGTACGACACCCACTGTTCCCTTCTGATACGTAATAATACTATCCTAATCTAGTCTTTATTTTGATAGATTTTGCACATTAATATGAGGGTTACTTGTGCAAATTTGCAAGACTCTACAAGTTGTACTTCCCTAGGTTCACAATAATAATTTTTCTCTTTGTATTGGAGCTACCACGCCCACTGTTCCGAATCTAGTGTAAAATTTACTATGCATATTAATTAGTATGAGGGTTCAATGTTTCAAGACTATCTATTATAGTTTGTTATGTACACGATAACAATTTTTATGGGAGTTACCACGACCACAGTCCCAATCCAGTTTATATTTTGCTAGACTATGCATTAGTCTGAGGGTTACTTGTGGAAAGTTTGAAGACTGCCTATTGTAGTTCTCCAGGTACGCGATAATTTTTCACTTTGTATGTAAGGTACCATACCCACTCACCATCCAGTCTATATTTTGCTAGACTATGCAAATTAGTATGACGGTTACTTGTACAAAGTTTCAAGACTCTACCTATTGTAGTTGTCTAGGTAGACGATAATATTTTTTCACTGTGTATGGAAGGTAGCACGCCCACTTTCCTAATCCAGTACGTGTGTTGTTAAACCATGCACATTAATATGAGGGTTACTTGTGCAAAGTTTTAAGACTACCTATTGCAGATCTACAGGTAGACGACAGTAACTCTTAATTTTGTATGGGAGGTACCAAGCCCACTATTCCAATCCAGCCAAAGTTTCGCTAAACTACGTATATCAATAAGGGGGTTACTGCTGCAAAATTTCAAAGATCTACCTATTACGGTTTTCTAGCTATTTAAAACGTGGGCGTGGTCAGTTTTTCTTAATAAAATAAATGTGGCATTGGCCGGAACAATTTATCCCGGTCATTAGTGGCGAACTGTTTTTTTAGATTCTTCGATAGCCGGATTCTTTAATGTGAAAGAACAGATTATTCTGCTTTATCTCAACTTCTTTGATATCTTTGAAACTATAAGTACTAGACAATGTTGGTTGGCTTTAAAGTTAATTGCAGAGTGAATTTTTGTTAATCCATATGGGTAAAACTATTCTTGAGTTACATTAATATGAGTCATGCAGCCTTCCTTAGTTTTGTCAGATGGTAATCGAGTTTTGTATTCCATCAAAAGAATTTTTGGAATTTTTTTCTGTCTACTTATCTGCCTGTTCGCATCAAGCAAAAACTACTGCATTAATTTTAATAAAATTTGGTGCAGAGGTACCTTGGTTCAAATATATAATACCTTTTCCACATAAAAATATTTCATTTTAAGGAGAAAATAGAGATAAAATAGTGAAAGTACGCAATTATATCGATTTATTAATAGTGAAAATTTGGCAGCACTTTTTGTGGTTATAAGCGGGAAATTTTATAAATTATTTACCATATAGCGCTAAATCACCGGCGAAGTAAAATAACTATAAATTGGCTATGATAGCTTCAAACTAAATCGCCTAACTAACATTAGAGGCGCTTTAAACACTGTTCTAAAAATAATCACAACGTGGAATTGCAGTGTTGCCTAACCATCTGTCTTATCTACTCCTATCCCTTTCCAAAGGAAGTAACACGATTAATAAAGGCATTAATTGCCTGAGTGTTAATTCTCTTTAAAAAAAATAGATTTTTATATAAAACATACGTTGCAACATCCTTAGTAATTACCCAGAGACGGGTAAATCTGTACAAAGTAAATATATAAAAGTGTGGGTCTTTAAATTTGGTGTAGATTACTATCAAAGTAAAAGGAAAATTCGAACAAAATATTGTCAGGACGCTGAAGACGTTGCCGCGGGCACTGCAAGTAGCATATAAATTAGTTCTGTTCTTTAAAATGTTGAAAAAAAATAATTGTTTTAAAAACGCTTTAAAAAATAACGAAATAATTCGAAAAAAAAATAGTTACGTTTTTCGCTAATAGATAAAATAGACACGAAAAATGCTGAAGACCGATGTAGCAATTCAGAAAATCCGGTTCATTCTCCTAAAGCCAGAATAAATATTAATTCGTTTATTAAATAATATTTTTTTTTCCACAAAATGTCTTAATAAATAAATAGGTTTGACGTTAAATATGAACTATTTCCGTTCTTCCTAAAAATCAATTTATTGAATAATTGATAGCACAAAAGTGGACATGTAAAACATTTATAAAACAAAATAAGGACGATAGCCGCTTCAGCCAATTTCAATAATTTTTAAGTTGTAGATTTATTTACTTTTAATAAACAAAAATAAATAAATAAAACATCAAATAAAAATGTAAAGGTGTGTCACATTTTGTAACGATCATTATCAACAATTAGTTTGCACTATTACAACAACACAACCGATACAAAAATAAATTGCTGTTGTAAATTAAATAATGTTGTTGTTTAAAACAAATGAATTAATTTTCTTTTTTACATTTTTGACATATTATCATAAATACTTTTTATTACAACCCTGTTGATTTTAAATAATCTTTTCTCTCACGTTACAACTGTGTTTTTTGACAACTATTTTATATTTTCATATTTCGTATTCTCCAAAATTGAGAAAATTCTACACTACAATTGTTTTTCACCCCCTCACCCTCCCAGAGAGATAAACACTTGCGAGTAAATAAGTTCTCTTTTTAACTCTCACTAATAACATACTCTGACTACATTTTCTTTTCTTATTGGACTTTCAACAAAATTAAAAAAAATTCCTTCCTTATTGCATTTGCCGTCCGTCATGTTTACAGTGAGTGGTGGAGCGAGTGGTGCATGGGTGTGTTAGTGTTGACTAAAGAATATTCAAAAACAAAATTAACTAATCCAATAAGACGACCTTAGCCACGGCCTCCAATCTCCACTTTACAACCACATGATGATGATGTTTTTTTTATTAATGTTGTAATGTAGTAAGTATGTGTGGTATTTATAAGTCTACTGTAGGCAGTTAAAAAAACTGAATTTCTTTTTAGATTAAGTTAAAAGAGAGTGGTGACTGGTTGGTGATTATGCGCCCTCTTTTGCCATTATTACTCTCTGATTTTTATTTATTTTTTTTTTTAGTTTGTAGAACATCTCTGAGTCATTAAATTTATTTATTCTTTTTTTATTTATATCAATAAAAGTTTTGTTGTTACTAGAGCTGTCAAATCTCAAATATACAAACAGTCTTATGGACTCCACTTTATCGTATGGAGTATTGTTGGAGAATTTTTTCAAATATTTCTTCAGTTTCAACTTATTGTGGTTATCGTTACGTTCACTATTTTGTTGTTTCCGTAGTCATCGCTGACGTCGTCGCGTCGTGTATATATTTTTTATTAAAGAAAACAAATATTAATTTTCTTACAGTGTGTAAAATGATGGAAATAAAATCAAATGTAATTATTAATAAAAAATATAGTTTCTTTAAATAATCTTTTACAAGTGTTTCAAGAAATGAT
Organism: Phasia obesa; assembly: GCA_949628195.1. Classification (NCBI taxonomy): domain Eukaryota; kingdom Metazoa; phylum Arthropoda; class Insecta; order Diptera; family Tachinidae; genus Phasia; species Phasia obesa. The sequence goes on along the minus strand of OX451215.1, from coordinate 175,392,377 downwards.
TTGTTAAGAAAAACTGTGAAAATATTTCAATAGTTTAGTGCAGGTGTTTTCTTACAAAAAAACACAATGGAAAAATATTTTTTTATTTATTTTACTTATTGTCGACAGCAAAACTCGTCATACATTTTTTTCTTCAAAATCGTCGATGTCGTGACACTTTAATCTTAACACACACATATACACTCTACGTAGCTCCCTTCCTCTTTAATATTTTGTTATTTTCTTTATAGTTCAACTACTAATTTACTACTAGTCTTTACGTTTTATTTTTTTTTTCTAATTTTTAAATCGTAGTTGCGTACGTGTGTGTGTAAAAGGCTGGCTGTGTAAAAAAATATATTTTCTTCAATAAAGTTTTAATTATTTCAAATAATAACAGAAAGTTACGTGGGATGTTTGAACAAAAGTTTTTATGCAAAATGAAATTTGATGTTTGTTAATATTAAAAAATAAATTACAACAAAGTTTAATTTAGAAAAATGTTTTCTTTTGAACAAGTCTCAAAGTTTTACATTTATATTTTCTGATTGGTGTGTGTGAATCTGGTTTGGATAAATTTATTGTGTGTTTGTTTGTCGTGTCATAGGTACTCCGCTCTTTTATATTTTGTAACGCTCACTTACATACATTCTTACTTACATACATATCTCTTGTCTTACTCTCTTAGTTGGTATTTTTGTTTTGCTTGCGTTAATTTTTTGTAACAATGTAAATTATAAAAGAACATAAAGTTGAATAAAACAAAAAGACAAAACATGAAAAATGCGTTTTCTAATGTTAAATTCTTATACACACTTCCCTATGTTTGCCTAAATATAGTTTGTTCTGTTTTAATCAATATTAAACAAAAAATGTTTGTCATGTAAAATGTTCTTATATTTGTTTTTGTTGTAAATCTTGCATATGCCATCTTCCATAATACCAAGTACCTATTAAGATTTGTCAAAAACTTATGAAAACTTATTATGAGAAAGTGTGATAGTGTGGAAGCAATATGTTATGAAAGTGTAAAATAATACGGAAAGAAATTTGCCATCCCATAATACCAAACCATTTTTGGAAACTTTTCTAAACGATAAGATTTTTCATTTTATAGGGTTTTTTTTAAGCAAAAAACTAAGCTGCGTGAGTCGCAGCCGTTAGTTCGCCGCCGTCGATTCTATTTATTCTTTTCCCTGCAACTGCCTAAAATTTCCTTCATTCTTATCGCCTACGTACGTACTTTCTTTCTGCCATGTCTAGAAATTGTTGAATGTACGTATTTTTTTTTTATTAACCGAAAACTTGAACGGTCTAGCATACTTAAGATCCGGCACCACTGCCGTCCACATGAAATTGCTCAGCCGCCTCTGTTCAGTGTCCACATCAAATTTTTACTCTTTTAAAGTAATCCACACCAAAGTTTTATCCTTTTAAAGTGCTTCAGATATGATTTATGTAATTCCTTTATATAAAGGTGCCCATCCCTGGGTAATTACTCTAAAATTCTAACATTTTTTTAGATTTCTGTAAATTGTGATTAATGAAATTTCCCGCTGACAAAAATAAAAAGTGCTGCCAAATTTGCAATACCATTAAATCGTTTAAATTGCATACTTTCTCTACTTATTGTATATTTTTTCTTAGAAATCAGGAAAAAAATATTCTATATTTGAACCAAGATACTAATATATGTACCTTCTCACAAAATTTTATTAAAATCCACCCGTTGGGTACGTCCTGACAATATTTTGTTCGATTTTGCTTTGAAAGTAATCAACACCAAATTTTAAGACTCTCACTTTTATGTAAAGGTACCCATCCCTAGATAAAATTCTAAAAAGTTCTGATAAATTGTTTAAAATATTTTAAAAGCAATGTAATTCCACCAAGCAAAAATACAAATCAAATACAATGTTTAGTCAATTGGCGCCTAATGTTGCGCAATAGTATTTAAAATATCCCAGTTTCAAACCGAAAATTGCAGTTCCTTTATTGGAATCAGTATGCTAAGTTACCTCCAGACAGAAAGGCGGAAATGAGTTACTATTTTAGTATACATATGTATAGATATATAAAAAATTAAGTGTTTTTGTTATGTTGCATCTCATTTGGTAGCTAAGTTCAATGGTCAGTGGCTAAAAGTAGAGATATAAGAAATTTCTAGCTCTCTAACGCCGTTATTTTAAAATTATTTTTGTCTTCTCTACTTTTTTTTATCACTTCCTTTTTATAGAGCTTTTTGAAAATAATGTGGGTGTTGAAAAAAAAAGAAAATTTCGGATTAAATATTTTAATTGTAGTTTAATTTTCATTCGATGTGGAAAATTTTGTCAGATTAGGGTTTCAAGAAAAAATTGTTAGAAGAACATTGGCGTGTCATTATGCTGTGTTACGCCTTAAATAATATAATTATTTTTTCGTTTCTCACAGTGTATTACTGTGACCGCTACAAATATTTAAAATGTAATCTACATACATATATAATAAAACAGTAACTAATTTCCTATCTGTGTGTCTTACTTTTGTGAGAAGGTACCTTCTAGTATCCTGATTTCTATATACAATACTTTTTTCCGCAAAAATATCTTATTTCCAAGAGAAAGTGGAGAAAAAGCAGTGAAAATACGCCGATTTTTTTTTTTACCGATTTAAAGGTACTGCCTACTTTAAGGCATCTTTTATTTTTGAAAGCAGTATATTTTAAGCAATGTTGCGTAACAGATGGCACTGTTTTAAAATAATGAGTACCTCGTTTCCTGTCGGTTTTTTACAGCGCTTTACAATAACTTTTAGAACTATAGAACTTTATATAATTTTTAGAAATTTTTCCAGGGATGGATACCCTTGTTTAAAGTAAATACGTAAGAGTATTACATTCAAAGTAAAATGGATTATATTCAAAGCAAAAATCGAACAAAATATTGTCAACGTGTGTGGGCACAGCTAGCAATAAATAAGAAAATATAGTAAAATAGTACAAGTAGTAATACTTTTAAATAAAATTCAACTATGTTTCTGATTTTGAATCTTTTTGAAATTAGTTGAAAAACAGTAACAACCCATCATGTCAGGGTTTCACTTTCCCCAAAAGTATTACTTGTATTATAGTGTAAAACGGCCTTTAAGTAGACAAGAAAAGTATTTTTTTTTTTTTTTTTTTTGAAATTTCAATAAATTTTGAAAGCATGCAATTTTTAGATCGCTTCGCCTGTTAGTCCGGCTCACAATTCGCCGATTTACTATACAAATTTTATTAATCGAGGATATTCAGTGCTAAAATTAAACTTATGAATTGTTACAATTTTTAATATTTTCTCTTTTTTTATATCAAAGTTTTATTTTAAAATAATTAACAAAATTGCGTTTACGCACAAAAAACATCATCATCTTAACCTGATATCAAAGTGTATAAATGTGACGTCATTCCTGTAAGGCAAAAAGGTGTAAAAATTTACAACCGTTAAACAAACAAAAAATGAATGTATACAAAAATGTGTGCGAGTGTGAGAAAAATAACAACAACAACTAATTGACATCTCTTAATGATGTTGCAACAACAAAAATAGTGAATGATATGAAAGGAAATAATGAAAATTTTAATAAACAAAACCAACTTGAAATAATAGTGTAATGAACCTTTTTAGTATTTTATAACAAAAAGGAAAAATTATCAAACCTTTAAAAAAATCTAAACAAAAAAATACCTACATATGTGATAAAGAAGAAAATGTCTACAACAATACATACTTAAAATGTTTTAAAATATCACAAAAATATAAAAGAAAATTCCGAAAGAAATAAAATCGATTTTGTGCCAAAAAGGAAAGCATGCAAATAATAAAAAGTTTTTATGAATAAGAAAATCTAAGTGTAGCACCCAAGGAAAAATACATGGAAAAACACAATAAAAAAAATTGGTTTTAAATGTTTGTTCTCTAGTAGCGATGTGTGTCATTTGGAATATTAAAAAACCGAATGATGAAAAAATATATGATTTATTATTAGTGATAAATGTGTGATGGTGATAAAAAGAGATTTACAGTCTTACAAATGTAAATATCTACTAGTAATATAGATAATGAAAACCACAAACTTTCCACCACCATCTTTCCATATATGTACCTAAATATACGAGTTCCTACACAAATAATTATTGCAGTCACATTTGTTATTTATATGCACAGTGGCTCGTTCACAGGTTATTTAATGTGGTGCTTACTTATAGAATAAAAAGCAATTTAAAAAGAATGTGACGACGTCAGCCTCCTGACAATATTTTGTTCGAATGCCTTTTGATTTGAAAGTAATCTATACAAAATTTTAAGACTTAGACGGGAATTAGACGATGATTTAAAAACATGTAATTTTTGTTCAGGGTAGAGAAAAATATACGATTTTTGTTTTTATTTTAGAAAACAAATTGAACCCTTTTTTCTACCCTGAACAAAAAGATATACATATATTTACTTTATATAGATGGGTAATTACTAAGGATGTTGCAATTTCATATTTGTCTGTCTTTTTCTTTGTGTTCACATCACTTAAAAACTACTGGATGGATTTTAACAAATTTTTGTGAGGAGGTACCTTAGTATCCTGGTTCCAATATAGGATACTTTTTCCGCAAAAGAAAGTGGAGACAAAGCATTGAAAGTACGCCGATTTTTTTTACCGATTTAAAGCTACTTCATACTTTAAGGCATCTTTTATTTTTGAAAACAGTATAATTTAAGCAAAGTTTCACAATAGATGGCGCTGTTTTAAAATAATGATTAACTCATTTCCTATCTGTCTTTTACAAAGCTTTACAATAATTTTTAGAATTTTATATAAATTTTAGAATTTTATCCAGGGATGCGTACCTTTATATAAAGTAAATACGAAAGAGCCGTAAAATTTGGTGTGGATTACCTTCAAAGCAAAATCGAAGAAAATATTGTCAGCACGCACACAACGTGCGTGGACACAGGTAGTTTTATATAAAACCTATGTTGCAATCAGTTAGGTGGCTATTACAGAGCATTTATTACTGTAGTCGAACTTATAACAGATTTCCAAGTCCCTTCATCTTCAGCGTTTCTTCTACAATTTGTGACACCAATTTTCGAGATGCCTTCCTCCACTTGATCTTTCCATCGAGGTTTTGGTCTTCCGCCTCTGCATGAACCGCCACCAGGTTCATCTTCAAATGAGTTTATGAGTTTAGAGCATCTTCATTCATTCTCACAACATGAACTAGCCAACGTAATCGCTGTAATTTGATACGTTTAACTATGTCAATGTCGACATATAGCTCATACAGCTCGTGGTTCATACTATACCGATATTCTTCGTCAACGCAGAGTGGTCCATATATTTTGCAAAGAATTTTTTCCCATAAATAGTGTCCAAAATTTCCCGTTTACTAAAATAAAAGGTGCTCCCAAATTTTGAGTAAATCGGTAAAAATTTCTATTTTCTAATGGAAATGTAATATTATTACGTGAAGAAGTATCCTATATTTTAACTGAGGTACTAAGGTTCAAGAAAATACTGTTTTATCATATGAATAGTTAATAATTTACCATTTTTAATATCACTGCTTATTTTATATGATGGGACCTTTTGATGAAATGGTACCTTAATGATGGGGATTTGCTTTAAATTTTATTTTGATTCTTAAAGTGCAATCTCAACGATCTCAATTCTCCAGGAATAAAAAGGCGAAATGGTTAACATAAATGCCTCTACAGCAAAAAGTCAAACATAATCGACATATTTTGAGTAAAATTTTTATTTTATTTTAAGTTAAACCTAATTCCAAAGCTTCCGAAGTTCAATCAGAATTTGTTATCGAATTCCGATTATGAGGCGGAATGCATTTCGCATGAATATTTTGATACGAAAAAGCTATCCGCTCGATTGGTACCGCGATTGCTCGCGATTTAAAGTAATTTTTGCGAATAGTTTTTTCCCATGAAAAAACTCCCAAATTTTCTACCGTGAATGATTCCAATATGAAATTTACTTGTACTTTCCGGTAGAAATTATTCATTATAGAAAATTTGGGAGTTTTTTCATAGGAATATTTCTTCGCGATAGGGGTGAATGAGTTTCCTCATTTATTTTCTTTCTTGAAAGTTATTTAAATGTTTTTTTTTTTTAACATCAAGAAAATGTCTGTAGTATAGTTGTTATTAAATCTTTAAGTAGGAAATATACACTACATAAAATAAGCTGTGAACTGTATATGCTTTTGCTGTTCTATGAATCCATGAATCTGAGTTTTTTATTCAATGAAAAAAATTACCGAAGCGGAATCTTATCAAAACAAACAGTAATTAAACGCAAATTATGTTTATATGATTTTTATTGAAAATTATTAATACAAGAAAGCAATCGATGAAAAAGCTGTACAATATAACTAATATGATCAAAAATTTAGTCCAGCGTTCCAAAAATAGATAGTCAAAATAGACTTTTGTTTCTGTAATGTTTGGCACAAATCTTACCACTCGCCCAATTCTTTTAATTTGGAAGCAGATAACTTCATGGATTTTGCTGTAGTAATGACTACACAGGTATGAACCCATACATTGTCTTAATTATGTCACACGTCGCTCGGATAACTTTTTCATATCCAAATATTCATACAAAATGTGATGCACCCGCTCGGTGAGATAGCGATAGTCTCAGTCACCTCACACACTTTATTTCTTCGTTCGACCAGTACTCCATGGAATACTATCGACTATTCCAGGTGTAAAGAACGATAGGTGTCATTTGAGATTGTACGACACCAACGATGGATACCTTTTAACCATTAAAATTGATAGTGCAAAGTATTTTTTAGGTCGTTCTTTGGTGGTAACAAAATGATGTTTAACCAGCACACTTAACGAGGTCTTCTATCATTGGCTGTCAAAAAAAAACTAATAGAGGTCTAGCTTCCTCAAAATTTGACAGTTCTCCAGTAATTATTATTTTTGTTTATTAGTAATGCAGAAAACAATTATTTTATTTCTTTACGAAAAGACAAAAAAAGTAAAAGAAAAACGGACACTCTGCGCCAATTCGGTCGTCGTTCGTCGGAGTATAAAATGGAAATAAACCTATCGCACAGTAGGTTACGTATGACGAAGTTCGTCGACGCACCGATTGTGTGCATTCTCTTCAGTGTGACCAGGTCCAAAAATATTTTGCAGCTAAATCTGATTTAAAATAATGATAAAAAAGATTTCATACTAACGAAAATAATGTTAAATTTTAAAATTTCTTTTTCATCTACCTATGTCCTCCACTTCGTCAGCGTCCTTACAATATTTTGTTCGATTTTACTTTGAAAGCAACCCACACCAAAGACCGCTACTTTCTTGGTGCACCAGTTATGGTTTATATACTTACTTATACTTATAATATAAAGGGTCTAATCCCTACTAAAATGTCCCGCTTTCAAAATAAAAGGTGTATGCTGCATATCTGTAAAATTGCGTACTTTCACTGCTTTTTCTCGACTTTCTATTGGAAATAAGATGTTCTTGAGGAAAAAAAGTATCCTATATTTGATTCAAGATACTAAGGTACCTTATAAACTTTTATTAAAATCCATGCCGTAGTTTTTACGTGATGCAAACACAAACGGAAAGACAGTCTGGTAGGAAAAGAGTTACTATTTTATTATATGTATAGATTAATATAGCCTTTAACAGACATGGGGTGGGATTCAATTACAGGTAAAGTGCAATTACTAATTACTTATTGAAATCAGGGACTAAAATCAATTACAATTACTTAGTTTGTAATTGAAAAATTTAAATTTGTAATTGAATAATTCGAAATTACAAGTAATTGTAATTTCGAATTGAACTTCTTCCAATTGAACGAAATTCAATTATATTCCTAAAAAATTTAAGTATATCTTAAAAATGTAATTTAAAACAACAAAAATTCTGTTTTAAATTAGCTCTGCCCGCCATGTAGTGGGTGTCTTGACAATATTTTACTAGATTTTGCTTTGAAAGTATTCCACACTAATTGTAAGACAACAATGTAATTCCACAAAGTAAATATACAAATTTTATTCAATTTGCGATTTATGTTGCGCAATAGTTTCTAAAGAATCCCAGTTTTAAACCGAAAATGTCACTACCTTTAAACCGGTAATTTTTTTCCTATCTTTTTCAGTCCTACATATATTGGAATCAGGATGATTGGGTACCTCCTCACAAAATTTTGTTAAAATCCATCTAGTAGTTTTTACGTAATGCGAACACAAATGAAAAGCAGACAGACAGACAGACGGAAATGAGTTACTATTTTATTATATGTATAGATAACGTTGTACGGAACAACTTGTACCATTGAGCTGTTAGGTATTAAAATGTGGAGATGGTCAGGGCAAATGTGATAAACGTAAATCACATGTGATTACATGTAAGCTTGCATGATCAACATTTTTGTGCGTAATTGATTTAGGATTTTTTTTGTATTAATTGTTTTTTGACTTGAGAAAAAACTGATACAAGTATTTTTCTTTGCTAGTGAGCAAATCGTGAGCATTAGTTTTCGTAACGGTCTCAAAAAAATCTCATGTGTTTTTGTTTTTAAATATAATTCCTAATTTATTTATTCAAATAGGATTGCTATTATTTTTTATAATTTATATGTAGTTGATAATTTTGGTAATTAAATATTTTTTTTTAAATAACTACAAAAAAAAAAGAATTCATTACTTAAAATTTTCAATTACATGTAATTGTAATTGAATTTTTTCAATTTAAATTACATGTAATTAGTAATTGAAAATTTCCAATTACTAATTATAAATAATTGTAATTAAAATTTTTCAATTACATATAATGTGAAAATTTTCAATTACAATTACATGTAATTAAGTAATTGAATGTGCAATTAATTACAAATTGTAATTGATGTCGTTCAAGTCTGCTTTATAATACATCATTTGAATAAAACAAAAGTGATTAAAAGGCAATAAGAGGTTAAAAGTGACAAAAAAACTGAGCAAAATAATATGGCTTTATTTATTAATAAGTCTTAAACTAAAAGGTTTTCAGGAGTTTTTAAATGATTTTTCTAAAATGCCAAAAAAGCTAAATATGTAATTGAAAAATGCTAAAAAGAAATGGTAACTGCTAAATGAAAATAAAGGGTGTTTTTTTATAGAGGTAAAGAACTTTTAAGTTGCAATAAAACAACGATGGATTATTCGATTGACATGAATTTTATTTATCCGAAAGATAATCTTGTGGCATTATATTTTAAATATGATTTCTGGCATATGACCGCCACGGCTGGCGCGGATGTAGTCCAATCTGGTCGTCTTATTTTCGATGACTTTTTCAAACATCTGTGGCCGTATATCGGCACAGAAAGTAGTCTAGCGGTGTTAAATCACAAGATCTTGGAGGCCAATTCACTGGTCCAAAACGTGAAATTAGGCGGTCATCAAACGTGTCTTTCAATAAATCTATTGTGGCACGAGCTGTGTTACATGTTGCGCCTTCTTGTTGAAACCACATCTACTGGACATCATGGTTATTCAATTCAGGAATGAAAAAGTTAGTAATCATGGCTCTATACCGATCACCATTGACTGTAACGTTCTGGCCACCATCGTTTTTGAAAAAGTACGGACCAATGATTCCCCCAGCCCATAAAGCGCACCAACCAGTCAGTTTGTCTGGATGTAACGGTGTTTCGACATACACTTGAGGATTACGGCAGTTTTGTTTGTTGACGTAGCCATTCAACCAGAAGTGCGCTTCATCGCTAAACAAAATTCGCTTTTGAAAATCGGGAACAACGGTAAAATAAAATTGCACTATTTGCAAGCGTTGTTCAGGCGTTAGTCTATTCATGATGAATTGCCAAACCAAACTGAGAACAAATCACTTGACAGCTGTTAATCAATCGCCATCTTGAAAAATAATGCCAACTTAAAGTTCTATACCTCTATAAAAAAACACCCTTTATTTGCGGTTAAATATAATAAAAGCTATATATATTTTATTTAAATATATTTTATTTTATTCGACGAATATTTGGAACTAAAAATCCTTCTCCTCTTTGTATTTACCGCATAAAGGGCCATTGTTTTACATATCCAGAACAGAAAATATCCACACATAAATATGTAAATAATTATTAATGAGAATTAATTATTCTCACTGTATTTCTTTTGATTAATAAACTCTCATTCTCTTAAACATTTTAAAATGTGCGTATTCTCTCACAAAATTGCAATTAATAAAAATACAAACAATGATATCAAGAAATTAATGTGAACGAATCGAAAAGATAATGCAAACAAAAACTTGGAAACATGCATACAAAAGTATATTCATCGAAGAGTGTATAACATAAAATTTGTAATTATTTTTTTAGTTACTGTGAAACAAATACTACGAACATTTGTAGTCCCATTCAAGAAATGGGCACACTTCAGTTAAATCATGTAGAAAATTCATTTTGGGTTTCTTTAACTGCAAAAATATAAACCGGAAGGAAATGTAACACCACTAAATACATTTACAGACCTACACACACACACACACACAATATAGGTAGCCATGTTTAAGGCGCATATACTCGCATACACATTCCCATACATTTCAGAGTAAGTGCAAAATCAGTCATATACAATGGGAAGGATTTTTTTTCCTTTCTTTTCATTTTTAGATGTTGATTTTGTTCATTTCTTTTGTTATACAATTTTATTTTGTTTTTTGTCTACCGATTTCATTAACATTTACATATTATATGACTCATTTTTTATTTTAGTAATTTAAGAAAACTGACCAATGCATTAACCACAATTTGTGGGGGTGTTTGAAGGTAGAATGTGACGGTGAAAAATGGAGCTTTAATTGCTCAAAGCATACATGCTGGCTTAAATTTACCTGCCCGGGTTCGTAAGTCAGCCGCGCCAAACAACTATATCAATTTTTCTGATATGTATTAGTTATTATTTCTACTAGTATCATCGGTCTTACTCTATGTCACTAAATTGCCGGCGAAGAAAAATAAAATGGCTTACATACAGTGATGTTCCATAAAATAGAGCCAGTTTCACTTTCTACAATTTACTTTGTGGTCTGACGAATCAAAACTAATTTTATTTAACTCTGACAAGCAGCCATTGAGTACAAAGGCCCCCAAACACCAAACGTCTTCCTCAATACAACTAAAAGACCATTAAACACGGTGGCGGAAATATTATGGTGTGGGGGTATTTTCATATATTGGAACTGGGTCTACCGTATGAGTGGAAGAAAGAATGGATGGCTTACGCAGAATAAGAAATGCCGCTTCGATTTGTGTTTCAGCAAGACAATGACCCGAAACACACTCGAAGTGGGCAAAAAATTGGTTTGAAAAATATGGGGTATTTGTTTTAAGCAGGCCTGCTCCGTTGCTAGTCTTTAACCCATTAAGAACTTGTGGCGAATAGTTAAATCAGCTCTTAAGGGAAAACATGCAATTAATAAAGATCACTTGTGGGTATTAGTTAAAGGAGCATGGCGTAATATTCCAATTGAGACATGCCAAAAACTCGTTGACCCTATGCCAAAACGGTGCTTACCCGTTATCAAAAATAAATTATATTCCACTTAGTACTAAGGTAGTAAAGATAATTAAGGTATATTATTTTATTCATATTTGGAATTTTGTGTTTTCTAAAATCTTGAATTTTGAATGTTTTTACGTATATATTTAATTTTAAGTTTTTTATCAAAACCGGTCTATAGTAATTTAGTTGGGCAGTTATTCGGTCTCACAAAAATAAAAACCTTTATAAAGATTTAGTATGTTTTTTCTCTTTCGAAATATGTAGTCTCTATTTTATGGAACACTACTGTGTGTATAATAGGGTGCAACGAAATACCAATTTTTTTTTTTCAATTTCAATCTGTAAGTTTTTTATCAAAACCGGTCTATAGTAATTTAGTTGGGCAGTTATTCGGTCTCACAAAAATAAAAACCTTTATAAAGATTTAGTATGTTTTTTCTCTTTCGAAATATGTAGTCTCTATTTTATGGAACACTACTGTGTGTATAATAGGGTGCAACGAAATACCAATTTTTTTTTTTCAATTTCAATCTGTAAGTTTTTTATCAAAACCGGTCTATAGTAATTTAGTTGGGCAGTTATTCGGTCTCACAAAAATAAAAACCTTTATAAAGATTTAGTATGTTTTTTCTCTTTCGAAATATGTAGTCTCTATTTTATGGAACACTACTGTGTGTATAATAGGGTGCAACGAAATACCAATTTTTTTTTTTTCAATTTCAATCTGTAATAGTGATAAAACGATTGTAGTAGGGTAAAAGTGCCGCAAACCCAAATACCGCAGATTCAAATGTATTGACATTTAGCTAATTTCGATACATTTGTATCTGCAAAAACTGAATTATAGAAATAAAAGGACCCATTCTAAGTACCTGAAATAAGTTTTGGTCAAAGAAAAATCATTACAATATCATATCTACTACAACAAATAAAAAATTACATTAAAAAATTTTTTTTCATGTTTAGCTATGGTTAAGGTTATAAAATAACGATGGACAACAAATGTTTGCGTTCTGCATTATTTTAGGAATAGTTTTAATAAAATTTAAATAATAAAGATAAAAAACCATCAGTAACATATAAAATTTGAAATTTTGAAAGACAAAAAACTATGTCCAAGGCTTTTGCGGCACCTCAAGTTGGGGTTCTATCACAATAAAACTTTGTGGAATAACTTCTCACATAAAATGACAAATTTTAATCACTATTATAGCGGGTAACACAAATAATTTTTTTTTTTTTTTTTTTTTTTGCCCTATACCAACGTTCAAGCCTAATGTGTAAGTTTCAAAAACTAATACGCTCTAACACCAGAAGCGCTACTACTTGTAGTCTAGGTGTGAGTTCAACTCCATAGAAGATTCGAAAAAATAAATATTTAGGAATGTTCTGAAATTCACTTTTAATCAAAGTGATTTGAAATCACGTAAAAGGTATTCTACACAGAGACCCGAACTGTTATTTTGATTTTAATATTAAATTGGTTACAGAAAAAGTTACCGTATAAATTTCGGTCCTGTAGCAACAATTTATAAACAACCACAAACAAAAGTTGTCTAGCCATAACCATCATAAAAGATTTTTAATTTTTAGATCTTTCATAACCATTATAATTTCAATATTAATAAGGGATTTAATCGTATAAAATTTCAAGACTCTACCTGTTACAGTTCTCTAGGTATACAATAACAAATTTTGTATGGGAGGTACCATGTCCACTGTTTCAATCGAGTCAGTTTTTTTCTTGACTATGCACTTAAATGAGAGGAGTGGAGTTATTGTATGTTGTGAGAATCATCTATTTTACCAACCAAGCTCAGATAACAAAATACGAGAAAATTGTATTTAACTTTCTATCGTCAGTTAGTGAGAATGAAGTCTTGCCTCACCAAAAGCTTCCCTTTAGTTTGATGTAACTTTACGACTTTACAATGAACTCAAGCCTTAATACAAAATTCATGTGTATGTTAAATAAAATCTTTAAGCAATTTATTTATAAACTTTAATAAAAAACACAAAAATGTTTTCGTTTTATAATTTACAATTTCAAAGTATCTACTAAACGTGAGCGCAAGATGTTAAAAAGTGTACAGTATTGCATGTTTTTGAAACGCAAATATTGATTGTATGTGTAGTCGAATATTACTAAACAGTAAATACTGAGAACAAGAGAGCAAACAGTGAAAAAATCAGTGCACCTTATTTGACCGGACAGTTTTATCAAGTGCGATAAATATGCTGAGCATTTCATATTGTTCACTAGTTCATTTTACTTAAATTTTCTAGAGAGTAAAATCTCTGATTTTTGAGAGAAAAAATTAAATTAGATTTTTTTATTTACCAATAAAAGTTTAAAAAATTCAAGCTACTACAATTTACTATTTTCAACCACTCAACGCGCAAATTAATATAAAATAACTAAAATACAAAGTACAAAGTACAAACCCTTGCTTTTAGCATCATACATTTACATACATGTTGTCTGCTATAACAGTATTTCATATCAAGAGACACTATTGAAACAAAATATTCACTACTGAAATTTAATTTCAAACAACAACAAATATTGCATTGGTTGGAAGAAGAGCAAATGCTATTGTATGTTTTTATTTAAGAGCACAACAATATTTGTATACACATGAAATCAAGTGCAAGAAAAAAGAGACCAATTCATTATTGAACATTATGAAGTTAGTCTAACAAGACGTTTTATGCTCACGTTTAGTATCTACCTATTATAGTTTTCATATAAAAATGTAACTTTACACAATCCATCCAGTTTTCTGATATACATACATACATATATATTAATAAGAGAAATATTGGCACAAAATTTCATTATTTTACTTATTACAGTTCCCAAGTAACACTATGATAATTATTTATTTTATTTCGAAAATGCCACGCCTACTTGGAATATAAACAAATATATACCATAATTTAACCATCGCATAACTGGTAACAACCTAAAAAATCTTGGTATAGGCTGACAGACAAACAAATAGGACTTATTTTGTGCCTATATATATGTACATACACACACATAGATAGAACTAGACAGGTCCTTAGTATCCTTTATATTTTGATCGACTTTGTTTTGAAAGTAGGACACACCTAATTTCAATAAACTTAATTTTATAGTGCTGCACATATGGTTTATATATTTATTTTATATAGAGTTACCCATTTCTGGGTAAATACGCAGGATGTTGCAACATAAGCTTTAAATAAAATTCTATTATTGTAAAGTTATGTAGTGTCTAAAATTTACCGTTTACATAAATTATAGGTACTGGCAATTTTTTTTCGGTACCATCAAATCACAGACAAAAATGTCTCTTACAGTTTTATTACTTTAATTACACATATCTGTCGACTTTTGAAAAAACACCTTAAGTCGAGTTAAGAAAATTTTCTAGTTATTTTGTCCTAAAATGTAAGTTTTTAAAGCTCGTATTTTGGTCCAGTCTTCACATTTTTACGACGCTTAGTTATAAAAAATATTGATAAAAAAAAATCAATTTATAGATAGTTTTGTTCAGTATTATTTAAAAATAATTTTTGTTTCCCAAAAAATTAAAAAAATAATCTTAATTTGTTTGTCAAAAGTCACAGATATGTATAGATATATATAATAGTAAACTAATAAATAGTTCTTACTTTTCAAACAAAAATTATCAAAATCGTAAAGCGTTCGCATTTCAAACCAATCATTTCTTTAAGTTTTCAAATAAATTCTGAAACCACTTGCTTTGAAATATTTAAAACATTTAAAAATCGTAACATTTAAATATTTCTTTGTGTTATTTATTAATCCTTTTAACAATTATACTAAATCTAATCTAATTTATTTTGTTTGCTTTTGTTTTTTTCTTTTTCCATTAAATGTTTAACACACAAACAGTTATTTTGAATCCATCCGATTTTGATTATCTGCTAACAAAAGGCAATAACAATATACCGGTGGATCGTAGTTCATTGCTATTGAAATTTGATCCATTGCTTGGTGTACCTGTGCCAGTTAATCAGGGACCGCAACAGCTACAGCAATTACAAATACCAACTAATACTAATAATCCCTGTTTAACTCCACCCCTTGAAGAAGACGAACATAACAACGGTAATTCTTCATTTAATGTTGTAGACCGCAATTCAGGAGCCAGTGCCAAATTATTACCAGATAGACAACAAGAAGTTAAACTGCAACTTAAGTTGGAAAATAAACAAAAATTACCACTAGAAGTGAAAAAAGTAAGAAAATAAATTCCCAGAATTATCTATTGCTGTTTGCTTATTTATGTTTTATAAATCTCATGTGTGTATGTGTTTCTTTTATTTTTAGAAAAATGCCACTATGAGTGTCGGTGTGATTAAGGATATGAGTTTAGATAACGATTCTAATAAAACTTTTGAAAATTCCAAGTATGTTTATTTTCTCTGTATCGGGTGTTTTTTATAGCTGCATGAGGACTATCGATATCGATAACTATAGTTTTACAGCTGAGAATGACAAACTGTGTTGACAGTTCTGTTCAGTGAGATGAGGCAAGTCGTCATGAATCGTTAAACGCCAAAAAAATGATTCCAAAATGCGGAAATTTACTTGGGGAAAAAATAAACCTATTCGCGGAAATTTATGGAGCAATTCGGCTAACTTATGGTCAACATAATCGGCATAGTGAGCAAGCAATTCGTTTTCGCACTAATTTTAGTCTTCTCATTTCAAAACCATAAACAAGAGAAAGAAATGTGCATACCGAAGAGAATATTGCTGATGTAGCGCGAAGTACTGAAGAAAAAGACGTCGAAATGCCGATTCGTCGTCGTTCTGATCTTGTTGGCCTTTGTCCTTCGACTACGTGGAAAATTTTACGGAAGGATCATGGCTTAAGTGTTTATAAAATACAGCTCGTGGAAGAATTGAAGCCAAACGACCATCGTTTGCTTCGCATTATTGATAATTTTGCTCATTTAAAACTGGCTGACGATGAGCATTTTTATTAAAGAATTGTTTTTAGTGATGAACCACAAAAAGTAAAATTGCTGTATTTGGAGCGAAGACAATCATCAAGCCGTTAACGAATCACCATTACATCCATTAAAATGGAATGTGATGTCATCATCGGTCCTAATTTGTTTTAAAATGAGCAAGGAGCTGACGTTATAATGACTGAATTCAGAAATGAATTAGGTAAAAACATCAACGAGATTTGGTTCCAATATATCAATCAATTTGGTGACAACTTTATTTCAAGTTTGTCGGATTTAACGCCTCTGGATTACTTTTTATGGGGCTTTGTTATGTTGTTGGTTTATGCCGACAAACCAGCAACTAGCTGATTTATTGGAAAAAGTAATAAAAAAAATTGGACTGATCAAATGGACCATGAAACTCGTAGCTGCGGTGGATATATGCCGAAAATCACATTAAAAAAAAACAAGAAATCATCTACCAGAGTATAATGAAATAAATAATTTAAACACTTTCGGGTATGTTCTGTAATCAGAAACCGAGTGAAATTGAAATCGAATAAATTTTTAAAGAAAAATATAACTTAGTTGCGCTATTATTTTTAAAGATTAGCAATCAAGGAAGTTATGTGAATGGTCTTTAATCAAATGTATAAAAAATAATATCAAAATATTGTAAGATTTAAAAGTTATGGCAATTTAAAATTTCATTCGGATTCAATTTCACTCGGTTTCGGATTACAGAACATACCCGTTTAAGTTCAAGTTCCCATGCAGCTAAAAAACACCCGATATTTCATCAAATGCCTCCATAAAAATTTTAGTTTCATTTAATTGACCTTAACCTTTCAATGTTACTACATTGTCTTTTTTTTTTCTTTTCTAGTTCCACACAATCGGATAGTAAACAGATCAACTATAAAATGGATGAACTTGAAAAGAAAATCAAGAATGAAGTGTAAGTAAAATCTATTGTTTATTTACCTTTAATTTAGTTTAGTATTCTAAGAAAAGCATTCATTTTGTTTTTTTACAACACTGTTTCCCTAAAGGAATGAAACTGGTTACTTATGATAAAGGATATCTTTGTAAGAAAGTGAATGAGAATTATATTTTATTTTATAACTTTTTACGGTATTTACGAGTATTCTTGCAAAGCACCAAACTATAGAATTATATTCCTATTTTTTAATTAATTCTCGCTAAATTGTTACTCAAATGCTTAACTCCCTTATAAGGGGGTGGTCTAAATAGAAGTATATTTAAATTATATGGTATTTTGACACTGATAGATTTTTTCTATCCGATATAATGACTATTAGTCATTATTATATCACCACGGTACAATATGAGTCGCTTTACGCATGAACATTTGGCCCTATTCCCGTTGGCGTTTTAATTTTAATAGTCGTTTCTATGTCGTTGTCGTTTTTATCGTCGTTTCGTTCCTAAATTCGTATTCTTGAAATATATTGAAACGACGAAGAAACTTTATCGAAAACAAAAGGAAAAATTAAAGTATGGTAGCACTGTAAGTTTTTGTGTTGCTATTTATGACATTTTTGTAAATTTCTGAAAAGTTTGTTATTTCTTTTTAAGTTTTAACAAAATATGGCGAGTACTGAATTTTATTTTTCATGTCCAGTAATGATGATAAAATAATGGATATAAATATATGTACATCGGAAGATGCTACGACGGAACGTTAACATTTTTGCCATCCCAGATTCTATGTACGAAACTCGATTAGTAGCGATCTAACTTCTTCATGGTCGGCGAATACCAATACTTGTCCTTTCGGGTTAATTTGTTTTTTTTAATTTTAATAGTTTTGACACCGTTTTCTCCAATGGTGACAATCGCACCTGTTAATAACATCCTTCCCCTGTTGCTCTGGATTCCTTTTTATCTTGATTTATTTTAATAAAAAAAAAACATTTTAATAAATATTTTCTCCTAATTTAGTTTTACTTACTTTATGCCAACCTTCTCCATCAAGATCTGGATTCGCAAACGGATTTACTTTCTCCCTAAATTTTAGGGTTTTATGCCCTAATATTGCGAAATATTGCACACTTATTTCTAAAGTGAGTACATCGAATTTGGATGACGCACCAAGTCACACAGCTCATCAAATATTTGATATTCTGCGCATCAAGTTCGGTAATTGGCGATTCGGCCTTTAGATTTTTTATTTGTGTACTGTTAAATACCGATGCAATGCTAATAATCTAGATCATCAACAAAATCTTAGAAAATTTACAGAACCAGCTTCGGCGAAGGCAGCTGCGGCAGTCAGATAATTTATCAAAAAAAAAAAAAAAACTGTAAAATGTACCGAATTTTCTTTTTGTTGACTTCCATTTTAACACCCTTTAACTTACAACTTAATGGGCCAAACAAAAAACAGTAAAATAATTTGTTTAGTGTGAAATGTCACCTGGACAACAAACATAAATATGAAATTGTTTAATTGATACTTTACGAGATATAGATCACTAAAACCATCTACCGAAAAAAAAATGGATTTCTTTTGCACCAACCCAATGTAATAAAACTGTAACTGCTCAGATAGTACTTGATATGGAATACAAAACATTAATTTTTTTATCTTCATCTGTCTGTCACGTAAAAACTACTGGATTCATTTTAATAAAATTTTATGGGTAGGTACCTCAATTCTAAATAGGATACGTTTTACTGTAAAAATATTACAATTCTATCGATTTCATAACACTGAAAACTTGGCAGCACCTTTTGTTTTTGTAAATAGCAAATTTTTGACGTTTGCAAAACTCCAAAAAATAGAATTCTATATACGACCTTCCTTGGTATATCTTCAAATTAAGACTAATTCAAGCAAAGAATTTTGTGAAAAGAAATTAGGTTTAGTTAATTTAAGGGTATGGGCCACCCTTTTATATTGTATGTATAATTTAGTTTTACAGAAACTATGGTGCCTATTATGAGCAACTTTCGATCTTTGACTCTGGTCGAAAGTGCTGATCGAAGCAATTATCATTTGGTATTATTGCGTACATGCGATAAAAATAGCGCTGTTGTTAATTTGACTAAATTGGATTATTCACAATAGTACATATGTATTTATCAGCTGCCGCTATAAATAAATATCGTTTTACTGATTTATAAAGAAAAGAATTAATTAATTATTAATTAATATAACTACGACGGAATTATGGTTCGATGATTCGTATGATGAAGATGAATGTTCGTTCAAGCTTCCCATTTTTTGCCGATTGAACTTTTGTGAATATTCTTTTTGCCAGTTGAGGGTTTTTTTCCATTAGAGAAACGAGCCTTTTCAAATATTGTTTTGTACTTTCTTTAACTTAGACCTGTATGAAATTAAAATAAAATAATTTACTGCTGGCATTTAATAAAAACACAATAGAAAAATGGACAAATACTTACATCATCAATATGTTTTATAAACTGTCATACAGCATCGAAAGCAAAATTGTGTTCGATTGATTGTAGCATTTGTTATTCAATGTTCGATAGCCAACGAAGATCGAAAATCGAATGCAACTCATAATAAGGCCCTATAACTACAAGAAGAGTTTAATCGTGTAGCAAAAAGTAAATGCGCTTTTTTTATTCGAAAAGATGTAAGGTTTTAATTATAAAACGAGAGTATCATTTTTAGAGTTTCGTACCCAAAGGGTAATAACGAAACCGTATTGTTTTCGCTACAATGTCTGTCCGTCTGTCAGCGCCTTTTATCTCTGGAACCGTAATAGGTAGACTCTTGAAATTTTCACAGAAGGTGTATAACTGTGGTCGCTATAGCAACAAATATTTAAAGTTATAGGGTTTTCCGATAGAGAGGTGTTACTCACGAATGTTTGTTTATTTCTTAAACTGTAGGAGGCATACACTAAAAATTTACAAACAGTAATTAAAACTTAGTTCGCTTTATAAACAAGTCTAAAAAAATAAACCTAAAAACTAAAGAGTGTTCCGATAGTGGTGTGATTTGCATGTATAAGGCCAAAGTTTTGAACCATAATAGGTAGACTCTTGAAATTTTCACAGAAAGTGTATAACTGTGGCCACTATAGCAATGAAAGACATAAAGGCAAATAACACCTCACTTTCGGAACACCGAAAGTGAGGTGTTATAGGAGGCAACCACTTAAAATTTGCAGACAGTAATTAACACTATGTTCGCTTTCTAAACAAATATATAAAATTAAACCTTAGAATTAAAGGGTGTTCCTATGGCCTAAGATTTGAACGATAATAAGTAGACTCTTAAAGTTTTTACAGGAGGTTTATTACTATGTGAACATTAACAAATAATAAAAATTAAAGGGTGTTCCGACAGTGACCTGATTCTCATGTATAACGCCTTATTTCGTGAACAGTAATAGGTAGACTCTTAAAATTTTGTACAGGAGATATGTTGCCACGGCCGATATGACAATTACTAAAAATTAAAAGGTGTTCCGCCAATGACATGTTTTTCTCGTATAGTGACTTATTTTTTTTTAACCGTAATAGGTAAACTCTTGATATATGCATAGAAAAAGAACTTCCATGGCCGTTATAACAAATAACAAAATTAAAGGGTGTTGCGACAAAGACATGATTCTTACTTAAATAGCCTTATTTTTTGAACCGTAAATGGTGGACTCTTGAATTGTTTACAGTAGATGTTGTACTTCTGCCGCTGTAACAATTACTAATTTCTAATGATCGAGCAGTGACATGTTTTTCACGTATATTACCTTATTTTTTGAACCGCAATACGTAGGCCTGATATTTTTATAGAAAGTGTATTACCATGGCCGTGATAACAACAATTCCTAAAATTTAAAGGGTGTTCCAATAGCGATGCAATTTTTGCGAATATGACTTTGATTTAAAAAAAGGGTGCCCCATAAGATAAGACATGAAAAAATTAACAAATTTAATTTTTAAAGGCGTACTAAACATAGTAAGGTACCCTACGTGTGTGAGACTAACTCGCACTTGACTGATTTATTTATAAAATTACATAATAAACACCGGCTTATTATTCTGTCTTCTCAAGAATTAAAACAATTTTATTTTATTACAGTTTTGTTTAGAACAAATTTTCTTTAAACTTGGCTGTTTTATATTTAAATCATCTTTGAAAGTCATAAGCATCATTAAATATTAATTATGGATGCAAATAGAAAAACAAAACACTGGTAATTTGATCGCAAGCCTTTCAATAAAAAGTAACTTATGACCAATGTTTTTGGCAGATGAAACAGTGTATATTGCAACAAATCGTAAACACCACTCATTCACTAGTTGTTTAAAAAAAAAAAAATGAATCATTCATTATTGATTTTTTATTACTTTTCTATTTAGAAAACCTTTAATAAAATACAGCACAATGTGTTTTGCATAATAAGAATTTTTTCTTTTACATAAATAAATGCAGCTTAAATTTAAATATATTTATTATTTTTTCTAGTCTTAAAACAGATGATGTTGAAAAGAAACTTAAAGATGCTGAACAAAGAGAGGAGGCGTTAATCAAACGTATCACAGAAAAAGACAAAACAATAACAAAATTGAAGTGAGTTTTCTAATTATTATTATTACATTTATTTATATTTTAATTACTTATTTTTTATTTGTTATTTTTTAGTGGTGTCATTGAAGCCTATGAAAAAGCCATAGCAGAACTAATTGCTGACAAAGAACAATCAACACAACAATATGAGAAACAATTGGCTGAAGTAAAGGCCGATCGCGATTCATTTTATCATCATTTAACATCGCTGGAAACAACATTTTCTGATTTGCATGTGTAAGTAAACAAACATACAAATTGGGAAAAAATTTTGGAAAGTAATAAAAAAATATATATTTTATTTCTGAATGCTTTTTTATGTATAGAAAATATGAAAAGAGCAAAGAAATGACCTGCCAATTAAAAGAAACCGAAGAAGCTTTACAAGCGGAGAAACGCAGATATTTAGAAAACCTACGTTTACAGGAGCAACGATATGATAAAATGAAAAATCATGCAATGCAACAACTTGAAATGTAAGTTCTAATTTTTTTTTTTTTAGTTTATCAAATTGGGTTATTTTACTCGTTTCCAAATACCCTTTTAAACAAAGTATTGCGAAAAGGGTTTGGGATTTCAAGGACTTTTTTATTACAAATTTCAAACTTTCTTCATATACAGGCATTTCAAATGATTCTGTCAAATGTCCTTTATAGAAAAAATACAATAAATCTTACAAAAATTATGCGAATTTCATGAAACTTATGAATACTGCTTTTGACTCACGTTTACGCATACTCACGCACGATAACGCGCAATCATCGCAATCGCGCCACTACTTGAAACGCTCTCTTCATCATTAACGACACTCTCTTTTTGTATATATTTATAAATATTTTCAAAATCTATATTATTTTTAATCTTATGCCCCTATCGCCATCCTCAACTCAACCAACCCGACTTTGACTCAACCAAATTATTTTTTGGTGTTGTGGAACAACGATTTTTAGATGTGTTTGACTAAATTGCTAAGGGGCATTTCACACTATAATACAAGTATTAATACATTTGAACAAAATGCAACTCTGATCTAATCGCTGTTTGAATTTTTTCAAAAAACAATAACAATTCATCATATCAGGGTTGCATTTTTTTCAAAAGTATTAATACTTGTATTATAGTGTGAAAAGCCCTTAATAAGCAGTTGTGTATATTTACCGCAATACCATTAAACACAACCAAAAAGTCAACAGCATTTAAGTTGTGAATGGCATTACCGATTTATGAAAGACGACCAAATTATTAAAAAAAAGTTTTGAACCGCAACAGGGCATTAATATTCCCTATTGCAAACATAAATGGATCTGTTGATATTAACAAATGAGTCATCAAATCCTTATGCGTCTCTATTCGAGAAGTTTTGGAGTATGCAACAACCGTACTTTTCTCACATTTTTGTGATTTGCTTGCTTATAGCCCCTTCCGACAACCAGCCTAAAATGTTTTTTTTTTTTTTTTATTTAATTATAACTTGAATTTCAGAAAGGTGTTATAAATCATATGTACCTATTAGCAAATTAAAATATTACATTAATTCCGTGGATAAAAATTGCATTGACTAGACCACAGACACTTACTTGTACTAACATCAGAATACAGTATTTGGCCCATATTCATAAAAATTAAAGCTTACTTAAAGTTTACTTTATATCAAATTTTTTATACAAATTACTTCAAGTAAAATTTATTTTTTATGAATAAGGGCAGTGATATTTTTAAATCATTCTGTTTTATTTAAGTATTTATATATATACAGAAGATTATTTTAATAATTGACTAAAATAGTATTGAATATAATCTCAAAAAAATGAAAAATTAGCTTTTTTTAATTAATTTTGTTTAAAGTTCCGGTTCGAATTTTATATATTTTTTTTTTTTGCCGATCAATAGAAGTCATTATAAGAGAGTACAAAAACCGGAAAAAAGAAGACCTAATTTTTCCTTTTTTTGTAATGTTCAATAAAAGTTTAGGAATTTTTAAGCTTCAATTAAAATAAATGCTATAAAAAATATTATAAAGAAACAATTTGTGACTTCAGTGCCCTCTTGCAGCAAAAAAAAATGGGACAATTTCAGTATTTTTTTCTTCAGAATTTTCACGGCTGTGGATTTTATAGAATACAGTAAAATTAAATTTGTATTTTGTGACGTTTGTAGTTTTTTCCATTAAACTCCTTTAAAAACTAGAGAAATTAAATTTTTTTTTTCAAATTTGCGTCAAAATTTTCAGAACTTTTTTTTCAAAGCTGTTAGAAAACACAATAGGAAAAACCAGAATACCATATTTTTCTTTTTTATTTATTATTTCATTAAACTTAAAAGTTATTTTAATTTGAGTTATATGACTTTTTACGTGCAATAAGAAGTCACTTTAACAAAATATTTGCAAAACATCCAATAACTTATTATTCACCCCAATCACGAATAATTATTACCATGAAAAATCTTCCAAAATTTCTATCGTGAATGATTTCTACCGTAAAATACAAGTAAATTGTTATTCGATTCATTCACGGTAGAAAAATTTGGGAATTTTTTCATGGGAATAAGTATTCGTGATTGGTGTGATTGCTAATAATGTTAGCTATCAGAATAACCAATTTTCGATCTTCTGCTTCCAAAATTTAAATGTGTGCAGATTTTTTTAAGAAAGTGTCAAAACTAAGTCTTATCTTTAATAATTAAAGCACATAATTATCTGATTTTTGCGCCCTCTGGTGCTGTCAATAGTAGCTAAAACTTAAAATTTCTTTCACATTGTTTCGAATTATGGTTTTAGCTGTCGAACAGTATTACTTTCGTTAAATTTACAATATATAGTTATTTTTTGTATTTTTGTCTATGGAACAAAGCGTGCTTTCACCTATTATTTCAAAGTTTTTCGCAGTTGTAGCAATAGCCTTATTACTTGCCTGTATGCTTAATTTCCAGGCCAATTTACAATTAAAGATTGTGCCAAAGTACTTCCTAATCAATCAGTTTACGCTAAAATCTAAACGAAAAATCATTTTTATAGACATATATGTATATTGTTTTTAATATATGTTTATGCAATCAAACTAATCAAATTTGAATAATTATTTCATTTTTTTTATCTTTTCAGCGCCAACAAAAAACTGGAATCTCTTACACGAGATAACGTAATAGAAGTAACAAAACTGAAAGCCTTACTTAAAAAAGAAGAAATCGCCCGATCATCCATTTATGAGCAACTGGCTCATAAAACTAAAGAAAATGAAGAACTCGTTAAGATATGTGATGAACTTATCTCGGGACAAGGAAGTAATTTATCGTTCGAACCTTATGATTCTAAAAAACATTAATTGATATTTTAACCTTTAATATTTTTTTAACTCTGATTATTTATTTAATTTTTTCTTATTTGAATTTTAGTTTCCTAAATAAGAATGAATGATAGAATGATAGCAAACCCTAGAAAACTCACTCTCACACACACTCAAAAGCGCACACACCAAAAACAAAACGAAAACAACCAAAAATCCCTCAATAATTAATTTTATTATTATATAATTTAATTAATATGTTTTTTGTTGTTGTTGGCGAGCATCCGGTTGTGTTTCTTAAAAAGGCGCTTTAATTTAATGTTCGTTTTTAGTTCTGAAAATATTTAAACAAAATTAATAAAATAAAAAAAACTACGCAACTCATTAATTATAATGTTATTTTAAGTAACAAATAATAATTTATAATAAAGAAACAAAAACATTACTAAACAAATACTTTATTCATTTAAAATAAAAAAAAATCATATTAGAGTAAATGAAAACCAAAATGCATCCTATAACTAAAGTGACCAAACTTCCCACTCTTGACGGGAATATCCATCCATCCATCCCTCTTTTTAAGGTCGATCCTAACTAAAATTTATATTCCGCTTTTTATACCAATATCCCACTTTTTTAAATTTTATATTTATTTTTTTTTTATTTTTGGAGTTTAAATAAATTTGTTAACTAAATACATAAATGCTCCGAAACATTTAGATTTTAAATTTATTGGTTTATATATTTATATAAAATAAATAACACGCAAATTAAATACAAAAATTATTTTTTTTTATTTGCACTTTGTTGATATTATTTTCCTTACAATTCCGTTTTTATCGTTCTGGTCCCTCTTTTTGTAAAAAAAAAAACTGGTCACTTTACCTTTAGTAACCCATTGCCCATTCTAAAGCTGTTTTTGTATTGTTTGCTCTATTATTTACATTTGTTTTTGCCTTTGTTAGGTTTTGAAATAAATTTATATTTTTTTCCATTTGTAAACTCCTACATCCTTTTAAATAATTTATTTTTCTTTAAGTTTGTAGTTTAATAAATTATTTTAAATATTTTTTTTATCAGCTGTATTTTAGTTAAGTTTAAATTTAAATAATAAATTAAACACAGAAACATACGAATTACTAATTTGATTATTTAAATAATTATAATAAAAAGAATAACAAACATGATTGTAATGTAATGTAAAACTTATGTAATTTTATTTATTTTATGAAAAATTTTTTGTGTAACTTTTTTTTCGTTTAAATTATATACTGAAGGATTATTGTCAAACATATAAGATTTTTTTATTTAGTCTCGAAACTCAAACTAAAATAACTGTTTTAATATGACTGAAATGTAGACGCTTTACAACTTCAAGCTGATAATTTCTACTACTTTCAATTACTCGATATTACTTTTAATACTTTTCAGTTGGATACAAAATACTTCCGTTTAGATAATAGTAACGGAAATCTTTCGCCGTAGTAAAAAAAAAGGGTATGTGTTAACCAACTGTTTTTCTATGAAACAGAAAAAATAAACAATTGTTTTTCGTTTTATTAAAAAAAAATTAATTTTATTGCAAAAAACCTGTGAAAAATAAAAATTAAATATTGTGGAAACATTAATTATTAAATAAACAAATAATTAACTATCGAAAGACAAAGAATCTTCAACATAATTAAGAGGAATTCGTGCTCGAAGCATTCAAGTGTAAAGAATCCTATAGCGCACTGGCATCTGGCACTGTTGCCAGATTTGCTGATTTTTCAACGTAAAATTAGCTAGGTGAGATTTACCGATTTTCTTCCTCAAATTACAGATTTTATGAAATGGATGTGTTTAGGTCACTCTGTTTTATTGATCTTTGTCAACTTCATTTCGGTTTGATTCCCGCCAAAGCCTTTGGGTGTTTTCTGCATACAAGCAAAAAGTTTTAAAAAAATATTACGGCCGTTGAATTCATCGATTTTTTTTTTGTGATCTCTAATTATATATTTATGTAAAATTTAATCATAGTTATATTTTTCAGTTGTTTGTATTTTTTGATTCTGAATATTTATTGTTTCATTTTATGTTACATAATTTTGTAATAATTTTCTTTAAAAAATTCTTAAAAGCCTCATACTTATGTTTTTTGTTATTTTACCAGATTTTTTTCGGATTTAAAAAATTTTACCCAGATTATGCAGATTTTTTAGCCTAGTTTTGAAGATTTTATAGGTAAATTATTTAGCAATACTGGCCGGGGGTAATATTTAAAATGTTAATATATCATTCTAGCACATAATTAAAGTTTCTTTGTTTTAATAGATCCACAAGCAATATTATCCTTCGTTGCCATTCAATTCGCCAGCTGCTGTTGTTTTCGACCAATAAATGAAATAAAATGTTCAAATCTTAGTACAAAAGCAATTAATAATTAAAAAATGTTTATTGTATTTCATATTTATGTACCAGAGAATGAAAAAAGTATCATTTTTAGTACTTATTAAGTATTTGAGGCGAAACATTAATAAATGTGTATAGCTACAGCTCAAACAACATACCATACACACATACTCATATCAATTTAAATAACTACAATTATAGGCAGAGAATAAGTGTTCGCATACTTGTTCAATATTTTACGCAATCCAACAAAGTAAAAGTTGGATAAAGTATTGACTATACCCATACTTGTAACTATAGAGTGGGAATAAGTACAAGTATGTAATTACTCTAAGTATACTTAGAGTATTTTATAAATATATGTAACTATATGTATTAATTATTTCACAATTTAAAAATACGTTCATTCATTCCATCATTCTAATATAAAAATTACTTTGGTTACCCATACTTAACCAATGTTCGGTTATAAACAAAATACATATTGCCAAACATCATACACCTTTTTATACACACAATTGCTAAAATTAGTTGTCGTACTAATAAGCATACTTAGAGTGTTATAACTACTTTTCCATACTTGTAAGTATTAGGTAGTTATAAGTATGGGTATGACAGATACCCATCACATCTACCTACAACCAGATGTGCTCATACATGCATTACGTATACATTTTTAAGTTCGCTGTGTATAAATAATGTTTGTTATAAGTATTGAGTACACCCATACTTATTTCACTGCAAATGAGTATGTGTAGGTAGTCAGCCTTATTAAGTAAGGCGTTGTCGTATAAAAAATCAGGCGTTTTGAAAAATGCGTATTGTGTAAGTCGATAACGCCAAATTTACGACACAAAATGTAAATTACTACAATTTTCCGTACCGTGGTTGGCGTTCTTGCCTTTAAAATACGACAAAAACTGTCGTTGGAATTCTTAATCACGACTGAAATAAAAACAGCAATTAAAAACAAGAACTAAGTCATCCAACCGTATTGGTTTTCCTCAAAAGTATTTTCTAAAACTATTTTGGGTGAATAATGCGGAGATTTGGTTAAGATTCTTGAATTTTTTTTAATTTTTCCGTCGTGTAGGCAATATACTGAACACTAAATATGACATATGTACATATTTACGCTCCAAGCAACTCATGGCCTATTTGAGTTATTAGCAAGGTGAAGCTCTCATCTAAAGAAGTGGAAAAGTATAATACAAAAAGATTCAAAATAGAAGAAGAAATGTTCAAAATGTGTAAAAATTAAGATAAGAAAAATGTTGAATTTATTTATATAAATAGGAAATTGAAGAATAAACATGAATTTAAAAAATAAAATATAAAATTTCTTTTTAAATTTGAATTTGTTCTATTACAAAAAATTTCTTAGGCGTTTTTTTTACACTGTACGGAAAAAATTAAAAAACGCCATCGACTGTGCTAGCTGACGTAAAACGACAACGCCTTACACAATAAGGCTGATTTTCTGTGTTATAAGTATAGGTATAACTAATACCCAATAATATGTGTAAATACTTAACTACATTTATTTTATAAGTACTTTTTGTCAGTCTCTCTTATGTACATTTTTTTTCATTTACATATTTTAATCTAAACATGCAAAAATCTTGAAAAAACGTAGCTACGATTGTAATGCAGAATATATGCAATCGTAAATATTTAAACGAAACGGAAAACAGAGTACCATAGTTGCCAAATGAGAAAGTTTCGACTCGAAGCTAAACGCAGAATGTGGGTGAATGTTTTTTGTTTCTTCCTATATCAAAATTTTAAACATTTTATTAAAGGTGCCGTGCTCTACTAAGCAGTACTTAACTCCGCCTTAAGATATGCTACATACCAGTTTATGTATTTTCTTTAATTTATATTTGTATTTTTTACTTTATAAAAAACAAAGTATTCATATCCGGTTAGTTCAACTGTGTACTTTCACTACTTTTTCTTCACTTTCTCTTGAAAATAAGATATTTTTGCCTTTGGTTTATGGAGATGAAGAGCTGTATACATTTTGGGCATAATCGGGAAGCGGCAAGGGTAGTTTACTTAACACCCCAAACCGAAAATAATTAATTTTTCGATTCGAATATACTTTAAACTGAAATAAAAGAAAAATACGAATATTTGAAGACAGACTATCAACGTATTGAGTATTTAAAAACTACATCTACGCTTGCCAATGATACTGCTTCCTTTTTTAAACTATTTGAGTCAACACTGTTGTTCTAGCTGATCTAGGCTCTTTAGGTTCTCTCACTTTAAGATATTAAACAAATAAACAACTATTTTCTAGTGCTTTTAACAAATTTAAAATCACATACAGAAATACAAAAATATATATTCCACGAAACCAAATGTTCCGATTTCGTAAAGAATTCGTAACGACTGGTCGACAAATTCTTCCAATTTTGGAACCGAAATATTCACCCCTATTTTATTTGGCGTCGTCGACACAACACGAGGACGTTATGTGTGGACGGTCTTAAATTGGATGATTAGATGACTGTTTGTTTTTATTTGGTATTTTGTAAGAAAATGTGACGTCGAAGTTATGTTGATTTAATAAAATTTTGGTTTTAATTTACTTACATATGTATACATACATACATAAATCAGTTTTTTATTTGTTTTTTTTTTTATTTGTTCAGACAAACAACCGAAATAAATTCGAATTCGTCAAGACGACTCAGTTTTTAAACAAACTACCGAAATGACTTAACGAATTCGTTACGACAAGTGTGATTTCCGACAAACTATCGAAATGTCTTTACGAAATCTTTGGTTTGTTGATTTGAACTCATGTGACATTCATAAGTCCCCTTTTACAATAGTTGGAAACGGAGCAGACAGACGAGATTTGTAGGCAAGGGGTTGAGTGTGTATTTCATGAGTATCGTACTGGACATTTTTTCGTTTCTTTTCTGTGCTTTTCGCTTTTTTCTCTATTGCTTTACATTATGTTTCTCAAGTCGGCGTCTACTTGCTTAAAATTTCTCAACAAACTATTATATATACCACAAATTTTCAAACGCATACACATGTAAAGTAAATAAATTCGCAAATGGAATGTGCAAAAATCTGTCTTCTTGTTTGTGTCTAATTGTAAAAGGTTTAAGACAGAGCAATAGAGAATTCAAAAAATGTCTTCCCTGTTTCTGTCTATTGTAAAAGCATTTTTTTGTTTTCGTATTGCAGAAATTTGAAAAAATATAAATATAATAAAAAAACGAAATTGTTACATTGATAATTTTCTGCTAGATGATAATATATTAGCATGATTTTTTTTTCTATATGAAATCAACACTTTTCTAATACTATTTTCCATTTCATGTCTAATAGTGTTCTACCTTGCGATGACTGCAATTAAGTGCACGTCAGCACTATTATACAAAACTTATTTTTTACGATTTTGCCTTGAGTTCGTGTTATAATTTTTTCGATTTCATTTTAATAAGAGTTGCAGAAAATGAAAGTTCTACAAATACCTTACATTAGTTTTATTTAGTTTTAGTGATTAAAAAAATGAAATAAATTTCAGTAAAAAACTTTATAAAACCAAAACAAAAAACTAGAACTTTGTTTTGCCAGATATGCACGTTGATGAAACTTGTATAAAATTGTTATAATTGAACTTTAACTTCATGTAAAATTATAATACCTAATGGTATTATATAAATTTAAAAATATATGTATACTAGCTGTGCGCGCCTCTTTGTCAGCGGCAGAGCCTTATACCGACAAAATATAATTCGTGTATAACGCATATTCGTATGTTTTTTTTCGATGTTTTTTTTTATAAACCATCAGTGAAAGTAGACCTTTCGAACGCATGTACTCGTGTGAAAATCGGTTAAGTGGTTCTCGAGTTATAAAGTCACGAACATTGGACAACTTATTTTTATATATACACGAATATGTATGTTTGTATATACATATCTCACACTACTAAAAAATAAATAGTCACAACTCAAAATTTAACAAAATCGTTTTTTTCATAACATAGATCATCATCACTTCTTTAGCTAGAAAAATACCTTTACCATGGAACTCAGTTTGATTATAAAATTACAACCACGTTTTTAAAAACAGCAACTCCTGAATAGTTGTGAATTTTGAGTGTTGACTGTTTATTATTTATTTATTATCTAGTCATAATTCAATGGGATATTAATTGTAAAATTCCAACTACATGTAATTTGTAGTTAAAAAATGTAATCGCCCCCTAGAACCGCTATTAAAAATGAAAAAAGTATGTTGGTGATTTTTGGTGAAAAGAAATATTAACCAACACGAATGTCGACTCAGTTACAATGCTAGAATTGCGTTTTAAAACGTTATCGTACTGTAATCTCCAAACTTTTGCAGATCTGTTTTCGATTTCCGTCATTGTATGTTTCATAAGACGAATTGTGCCCATTCCTTTCCAACAAAGAGCTCCTCTTCATTATGTTTTCACCACTAAACTTGACTATCATCAATACATACATAAAAAAATAGTAACTCATTTCCGCCTGTCTGTCTCTCTGTCTGCTTTTCATTTGTGTTCGCATCACGCAAAAACATCTTATTTCCAAGGGAAAGTGGAGAAAAAGCAGTGAAAAACGTAATTTCCGGTTTAAAGGTACTGAAACTTTCGGTTTAAAACTGGAATATTTTCAACACGGGTATATTTTCAACACATCTTTTTATTTTTGAAAGTGGGATATTTTAAAAACTATTGGGTAATATTAGGCGCCAATTGAATAAAATTTGTATTTGATTTGTATTTTTACTTTGTGGAATTACATTGTTAATTAAATATTTTAAATACCTTTTACAGAGCTTTACACTAATTTTTAGAATTTTTTATAATTTTTAGAATTTTTCAGGTAAAAGTAAAGTAAGAGTCTTACAATTGGTGTGGAATATATTTAAAGCAAAATTAAGCAAAACATTCTCAGGACGCTCACAACGTGGCGGGCACAGCTAGTATTTGTATATTTTCCTTCGGCCGTATTACAAATATTCGCCCAACACTGCCTCTTATAGTGTATTTGCACTGATCCAAAAAATGGACAACATTCCATTTTTCGGTTCTTTTTAGTTATAAGAGGGATTTTTACTGGGCAGTAGCACTCAAGACTAGATTCGTGTGCCTTGCGACTAACAGTTCAAGAACAAATTTTTAATCTAAGATTATTGGCAACCTCCCAGGGTGTAATTTTCGGAAATTAGTAAACTCTTGGTATTAATTTATATTCTCTTGGTGTAGTTTTACGGGGTATATTTCTAAAATATTGCAATTTTAACGTACCTCTCACGAATTTTTTATTAATTTTAAAGCTGAAGTTTTATCAATTTAAAATCTATCACAATTAATTAATGCAGCACTAAATTTTTTTGATTATTCTGGATTTTAAGTTTTAGCTGATTGTAATTCTTGCCATTTTTTTAAAGATACATTTAAAATTTGAAAATAACGGTAAAAAAAATGAAATATTTTGCTTGTTTTTTCTATTCTTTTTACTATAGTCATCGTTCTTACAGACCTATAAAAGGACCCATTATTTTGCCAATGCGTTGAAAATAACTACTCTGCATTTTTATTATAGCGGATTTCAGTGTTCGATGCAAATGGTTTTGCAAAAGTGCAATTGCTTTTTTGTGAAATATAACGCATTCGCACTTTCGCAAAACCATTTGCATCAAACACTGAATACCGCTTATATTTTTTTAATCGAAATGATTGGAAATGCTTAAAGTTACTAAATATTAATAAGAAACCTAATAAACTTATATATTAATTTAAATTATTAACCATTTGACAACAAGTTATGATAAATCAGGAATTTTAATTTTCGATAATAAAATGTTTTATTTAAAATTACAAAAAAAATTATCGTAGCCTATAAACGATATATAAACGCCCAACTATTCACTTTTATATAATTTGTAAAAAGAGTTTAAAAAATTATTGTTTTTTATATCATAAACAATGAAGACGAAAACAAAATTATATTTATATCAAAGTTATTTTGAAGGACACGTTGCATCTTCCAAAATCGAAATTACTAAATTACGAACCATTTATGTTAAGTTAAGATTATAAACAAAAATGATATTAATATAATCGAAAAAATAAAGATTTTTAAAAATACACTACCTAAGTTACTCCATTGTCCCAAAATGGTAATAATTTAAAGTTATGTTACTAAAGTTTTGCACTCTTGATCAAAATTTTACTGTATGAAATTACCGATATTATCCGATATCCATTAGGTTGTGTCGAAGACGAATTAATACTAGGTGGTTGCAAGGGCAACCACCGCTCTTGTCGCTCTTCCAGTGACAAACCCAATAAATAAATAAAATAAAATTCGTGGCTTTTTAGAAAATGTGCATTCCGCTCGTGCTGGTGTCTAAAAATTAAATTTTTCAATTTTTCTTTAATATTATCACCTAATTTGTAATTTAATTAATTCTTTCTTAGAGAGAATAAAAACGAACTTAAGCTTGATTATAAAATTTCATTGTATGTAATACATAAACAGTTCGACTAATAATAATTAAAATTTTCAAAATTAAAATAAAATTCGTTAAAATTTTTATATATGGTTGCATTAAAATTTGGAACTATGGCATTCGATCAATTACATCTCGAAATAAATAGACAATTTAGAATTAATTTTTTGTTGTTACGCCATATTTGGAGTTGGAGAATTTTTGAATTGCCATTATCTGCAAAATTTTTTTGAACAACAAACAAATTGAACTCATAGAACGATGAACCACCACAGCTAGGCTAACGTTTGGTTCTACTGTAAATAATCACCAGTATGACGGAATTATCTTTATTTTTGAATAGTTTTATTAGATTTACTTTAAATTTAATATATATATATATATATATATATATATATATATATATATATATATATATATATATATATATATATATATATGTCCGCACTGATTAAAACCACAACGCTTAAAAGAAAATTTTGTTTAACAAACAGTCTATAAAAATCCCGCAGTGAACCATACGAAGAACAATATTCATTTACTTCCATTTAAAGTGCAATAAAGAGAAAGTATTTATTTTCTAAAAAAATACAATATACGCAAGTTATTCAATCACGAATGTGTCAATTTGGCCCCTGACTAAACATTAATGATTGATTTCTCATGTTTACAACTACCATTGATGGCTTTGCCGCTTATTAAAAAAACATTGTTCAATAATTGATTAATCGTACATTCCCAGCATAAACAGTAAATAAAAACTTCTGATTATAGTTCTCTTTGGTCCGATTTTTCTTATTTTATAGCTTTAACAGCCTATGACCATAAGATAGTTATCTGTCAAGTTTCATTAATCTAGGGGCACTCAATACAATTTAGGAGCCAATATTCGGCCCTATTTTCGTTGGCGTTTTAATTTTAATAGTCGTTTCTCGTTTTTATCGTCGTTTCGTTCGTAAATTCATATTCTTGAAATATATTGAAACGATTAAAGAACGTTATCAAAAACAAAAAGAAAAATTAATAAAGTGTGGTAGCACTGCAATTTTTTGTGTTGTTATTTATGACATTTTTGTAAATTTCTGAAAAGTTTGTTTTAACAAAATGTGGCGAGTACTGAATTTTATTTTTCAAGTTCAAGTGATGATGATAACATAATGGATAAAAATATATGTATGTAGATCGGACGATGCTACGAGAACACAGTAACATTTTTGCCATCTCAGATTCTATGTATGTACGAAACTCGATTAGTAGCGATCTAACTTATTCATGGTCGGCGAATACCACTACATTTCCTTTCGGGTTAATTTGTGTTTACAATTTTAATACAGGGTGGGCCAAAAGAAACCAAGGGCTCTCCAAAAATTTGTCTTAAAAGTGCCATTGTGTCTCGGGCAGTATGGGCAGTGACTCCGTCCTGCTGAAACCACATACCAGGTCTGTTTTCAAGAGCAGGACGTAAAAAATTTTCTATCATAAACCGATACCGCTCTCCATTTACGGTTACAGCACTTCCATCTTCATTCTCGAAGAAGTAGGGCCCAATGACATTTTCAGATGTGATCCCACACCATACTGTACACCTGATGGGGTGCAATTGGCGTTGATGAATGGCTCTTGGATTTTCAGAACCCCAGAACCTACAGTTCTGCTTATTAACAAAGCCATTCAAATGAAAATGAGCTTCATCACTCATAATCAAATTTTCAATAATGTCGGCGATATGCTCTTTGCGTTAAAATAATTGATCTCTGGTTTAAATAATACAATTCCAAGTGTTGTCTATATAATCTGAAAGAAAAAATAAAAAAAAGTTAATAAACAAAAAAGTTATTAAACTTTTACACCCCTTGGTTTCTTTTGGCCCACCCTGTAGCTTTGACATCGCTTTCTCCAATCTTGATTTATCTTGATCCTTTTTATCTTGATTTATCTTAATAAAAAAACATTTTAATGGATATTTTCTCCTAATTTACTTTTACTTACTTCTACACCAACCTTCTACATCAAGAAGTAGAGGTCCAAACAGTTTCGCCTAAAAAATCACTAAATTTTAGCGTTTTCTGTCCTTTCGAAAGCCCTTAACATAAGCGGGAGGTTTTTTAATTTAAGAAACTAAAATTTCGAACTTACTTAATGTACTTTTTTTCATTTTAAATTTTTTTTCTTGTAGTCGTTTGAATTTCCTTGCCTACAATGAAGACGACAGAAAACGAATCTTTTATTGTCGTTTCTATCTTCGTTTCAAAATAGAGAATACCGTTATATTTACGACGAGTATCGTTAACGCCAACGGTAATGCCAATTTGTCGTTTATATTTCGTTTTCAAACTACAACGCCAACGGGAATAGGGCCGATTATTTAAAAAAAAGTAATTTCCGGCTAGATTGCCAAAATCGTCAAGTTACGCAAAAAAAATCGTCAAAATCAAACCTTTTTAAATTGTTAAAAATTCAACACCGCTAAATGAAATTATTTTTAATAAATCATAAAACATTAGTGATTACAATGAATAATAATTAGCACTCATGATGACTCTACTCCATAAGAGGCAAAGAGTACGCCGTCAGAATCCTTCAAAAGTATTTCAATTCATTTGTATGTCTTTTACATTGTAACTCCCCTTGGCTAAATAAATTTTCTTTGTATTACATCGAAGGAACTCAAAACTAGTCCATGTCACTTTTATTAGTTTCAATAATAAAGACACTTAGGGAATAATTTATTTTTTAATGAGGTCCATGCACATCACATTACATATTGTAACGACTCCAATTTAGCTGCCAACTAGTCCAAATTCTTTTGCAAGGTGGTATGTTGTACAGTGAAGACTCGCACTATATAGCCAGTTAGGCTTTTTGTTTTGTAAGCAACTCGAAAAAGTTTAGGAGTTTTCAGTTTGTATTGCCTAAAGTTATAGTTAATCAGCCCAACTATGAATATTTCCGGCGAAATTTTTACCTTCCCAATGTTTTGTTCCCGGGTAAAATCTCCCTTATTCTAATCTTTCTGGGAGTAGCAAAAAAGGGAGTGAGAAAATCGGAAGCAGCCGTTTTGCTTTTGACATTTTATTTTGAGTTTAATAATAAAAAAAACAAGTAAGAGTGCTATATTCGGCCATGCCGAATCTTATATACCCTTCACCATAGTAAAAAAAATAAAAAACTAAAAAAGCGCGCAAAAATGAAAACTGACAGCTGTTAGCTGCTTGGTTTATTTCCAATAAAAAACCGATAACATTGGTTTCTGTGACACCTAAAACCGACACTAATTCTAGTTCGAACACAAAACCAATAACATTGGTTTCTATTACACCAAAGCATTTTTTCTTGTCGGTTTTAAAACCAATTCTGACAATATTGGTTTCTATGACAACCCTAATGTTAAATATTCCCTTACTCTGTTATACATATTTCCCAATTTCTTAATAATATACACTCGGTTTTTACTTTTAATATTTCAACTTCATTATAACAAATATAATACCTATAAAGACTTTTTTTAAATTTTATCGAAAATGTTTTGTAAAATTTTATTGAACATTTTATCTTATGTAAGTTAGGATTTCTCACCCTTGAAAACATCCACTAGCTATACCTGCATTTTTTATATTGTGATCAGCGAATGTTGCAGCTGATGTCTATTTGTATTTTTTGCCTTAAAAACAAATTTTAAATCACTGTTTTATATTTATAAATTTAATACTTACATTTCCGCGCTAACTCCCTTTCAAAGAGGAAAAAAAAACTCCCAAAAAAAAGTCATTTATTTTCCCCTTTTTAATATTCATAATCAAAGGCCCCCAACCAAAAAAAATGTTTAAAATGAAAATGCATTGGTTTGCTAAATATTTAGCAAAGTGACATAAACCTACCTTGTTGAAAGCTGGTATGCTATCAAAGAGAACCCTTTGTGATGCTACTGATTTAAAATTTTTACATGTTTTGTTCTCTTTGTGAGATTCTGGTTGAGACTGTGTATGTGTTCACAGACCCTTAGGGGTTTGCGTGGGGGCTCTTGTTCATAATACATATTTTTTCCCTCGGTAGAGAAAAGGAAAAAAATCCCGGGAAATTTGAATTTATAATAGCAAGAATGGGAGAAGGGCAAATTTTCCCGGGGAATTGTTATTCATAATTGGGCTTATAATGTATTTATCATTTATCATTAAAATAAAAGATTTTTTATAAATAAGAACGAACAAAGATTACTTAAATATTGAAAGAGCGAATTACAAATAAAGGCTGTAGTGGAAACAAAGTATAAAAATCATATTTAAAAAATGTTTTACTCTTAAAAGAAGTAGGACATATTTATAGCTTTAGGCACTTGCTTTTATATCTCTCCTTTCGAATTATAAACCTTTGTTTTACATGATCATGTTCTCTTTATTATGAAAAAAGGAAAAAGTTGTTATAGTTTATAAATGAAAAAAAAAACTAGAATTACCCAAAAAATAATAATAAAGCCAATAAGGAATCAAAACAATATAAAATAAAGTATATTTTTTTAGCAAATAATAAATAAAAAAGAATAAACTCCTATACTCCTAAAAATCCAATACCATTTGTAAATTTGCATATGCTTTTTAGATGATTTTACTAAATGAAAATAATAAACGAAAAAGTCCTCTTTAGCTTATTTTGTAATTTAATAAAAATGTATAAATAAATGTACTAACTACATACATACATACATACGTATATATAAGTAAGTAAGTATGTATATTCATACATACATGCAGATGTAATTCTTTTTTAGTCCACTTCTTATTTTATACTCCATTAATTAAGTTACAATTTTATTTACTTAAATTTACTACAAGGAAACATAAATCAATAACAAAACCTTTCATTAAGCACATTTAAGAAAAAAAAAAAAAAAACGTTAAATATGTTATTATGAATGTATGTATTCCATGAGACAACGCTAACACGGCAAAGAGAAAACCACATGCAAAAAAAAAACAAAAATTAAATATTAATAATAAAAATTATTACATTATATACTAAATCATTGGTTTTATTTAATAATTTTAACGACTTGTTTTAAGAATTAATAAGCTAATTTACAATATGAATTAATGTCCTGCTTTTAAAACTGCTTATAACCGTCTATGCATTCAATCTACTAATTTGTTAGCGCTAATTAAGTGATTAAATTTAAATTAACAGAGCTTCTAAATGGACTGAGATATCCTTAAAAAATTTTAAACTGACATAGATAAGAGATCTTTTAAAATTATATATTTTAACACATTAAAGTCCTAAAACCGAAAAGATATGTTTCAAAAATATTGGCCCACTATTTTTGTGGAGTCTCTACAGGTCATACCGTTTGACATATGCGAATGAAATTCAGCACGTGCCTTAGGTATATGGAGATGAAGAGGTGTATAGTTTTTGGACATAACCGGGAAGGGTCATGGGGTAGTTTACTTCCACCCTAAACTAAAAATAGTTAATTTTTCGATTTGAATATACTTTGAACTTTTATTTTTTATGTAATATGTTTATCCATAAAAATATCTGTTGTATGGTAAAATTGAATGTAGACCATTCCACATTTTGTTTTTTTTTTTTTTTTTAATATATAGCCAAGAGATAAGGCTCTAAACATGACCTTAGGTTTTTTTAACTGGTGCTTTGCACTCCGAAGAATTTTACAATAAATGAACTGCTTTTTTTGAAAGTGGTATAAGTTCATTTTTTCATATACATATTGAGATATTTAAGGGTTTGTGTTTGAAACAATTTAAAAATATTGGCAAACTATAATCAATACGTGTGATGTTTTTTATACTCTATACCTTTTAAATTTTATTATGAATTAATAATTACGAAAATTATTTAAAAATATAAACGTTTGTTAAGCTCCACATGGACTTACACCACCTTCAAAAATAACATATTACAAGAAATAAAAACAGGAGCAAATTTAAGTCCATATTTTTTTTAAAATAAACTTTACCGAAATGGGTTTTTATGTAAAAGGTAATAGTTAAAATTAAGACCAAATTTATTAGGAGTTTATTTCAGTTATATTTAAAATGTAAAAATGTAAATTGCTTCGTTAAGTTCTTTAAATAAAAAAAAGATATTTTAAATTTAGTTTTCTTTTACAGTTACGTAATATGTATATTGAAGTATTTATGGTGAATAGGTGGTATATAAGATAACAAACTTATCATATCATTTTATTTCTCTCTTGTTTTGCTCCTTGATGTTTTATAAAGTGGCAACATATTAATTTTGCGGAGGTTTTTTGGTCTTCCTTTTTTCAAACAAAAAAAATTAAAAAATTTCTCAACCGCCGCTGTTCAATGTTTCGTCTTTGATTTTTGATCTTTGATTGAACTTTAATTTTATTTGAAGTTTAATAGTGTAATGTTTCTTTAGATTTTTTAACAATCACAGAAACTCTTATTTGATTTCCAACAAAAGCCAATCCAAATCTTAATACTCAGTATTATAGTGTGAAACGGGCCTTAGTAATAACTGCAGCAGCGTGCACTGAAGTAGCATCAATCAATAATAATTGCAATAAGAAAGTTGTTTTATTTATAATTAATAGGAATGGAGTTATTCCACTTTCAAAAAAATATTTTTGCGATAGCACTTTACAGAAAAACTGTTTTTGTTTATT
Source organism: Phasia obesa (assembly GCA_949628195.1). Classification (NCBI taxonomy): domain Eukaryota; kingdom Metazoa; phylum Arthropoda; class Insecta; order Diptera; family Tachinidae; genus Phasia; species Phasia obesa. The sequence goes on along the minus strand of OX451215.1, from coordinate 175,351,446 downwards.
TTATGTGAAAATAGAACTCTATTGAAATTTTTTTATACCAATCGAAAGAAGGTGTCCATAGCTCATTAAAATTACCGTTAACTTAGTTTTTTGAGAAAGTGGATTTATACCACTTTCAAAAAACCAGCTCAAATCATAAATTTTGTTTCAATATTGGCTATGTTTGTTTAGGGGTGCAATTTATGACCCATTTGTTTCCTTTTATCGTATTTGCTTGCTATAGGTTGTTTTTAAAATAGTTAAAAAAAAATTACTAGAATCGAAGTAATTTTAATTTATATAAGCAAAAGCCAGACCACCTTTTTGGGGAAAATCCTGAAAAATCTCAAAAAAGCATTACATTCTGAAATATAATTATTCCTTGTCTCATTGTAATAATGCCTGTAATTAAGCCTTAAAGAGAAAAAATTAAAATTTTATAAAATAGTTCAAATAAAATTATGTAAAAAATTATATCCCTGAACATTTTTACTTATTGTAACTCTGCTTACGTGCAATCTATTACAAAATGCCTGCACACTAGAAAAATATGTTACCGTTGTTACTTTTACAAGAATATATTTTTAACAACTTTACAATATGGTTTAGTATAAAAGAATATAAAATAAATGCATCGTTTAATAAACACCTTAATGTATTTATCTGGGGCACATGGCATGACGTCCACCATCAACAGCTAAACTTACACCTGTAGTAAAAGTAGCTAAATCACTGGCAAGGAAGCAAATAGCATTGGCTACCTCATCGGCAGTACCAGGGCGACCCAAAGCATGAGTATTTTTGGAGTGCTCCAAAAATTTTGCATACGTTTCAGTGTCCATACCACCACGTTTGTGTAAATTAGTTACGGTTACGCCAGGATTCACACAGTTGGCGCGCACGCCCTTCGCAGCTAATTCCAATGCTACACAGCGAGTAAATTGGTCAACACCCATTTTAGAAATGTTATAAGCCAAGACACCTGGGAAGGAACGTATACCATTTACACTTGAAACATTTACAATATTCCCTTTAGATTTGATCAGTTCTGAAGTGGCTAACATAGTCAAATGATACATGGAACGAAGATTCGTATTCATAACGCGGTCATATTGCTTTAAGTTAGTTGTCTCGATACTGCCAGTCTCAATGATACCTGCATTATTTACTAAAACATGCAGTTTCTGTTGATGCTTTAGAGTTTCGTGCCACAATTTAGCAGTGTCCTCGTCTTTTGAGATGTCTGCCACTACTAACTGAGGTTTTTGTTTACCAACTGCCTCGCACTGTTTAGCCACTTTTTCCAAATTCTCAATTTTGCGACCACTAAGTGTAAGCACCGCTCCTAATTTAGCAAATTTTACTGCAGTAGCTGCTCCTATGCCAGAACTCGCACCTGTAATCAAAACTACCTTGCCAGCAATGTTCATGTTTCTATAAGAAACAAAAGATAAATAGAAACAAAAACAAAACAACCTTATTTCGTTTTCCTACTTTGAATGTTGCGTAATCGCTTAGATTTTTAGTGCTCCGGCATGTGGTACCCACTATCAAGTTTTGTTATATTTAAAATAGCTTTTTTGGTTTGTTTTTTTAATTTATTCCTCTTTAGTATATACAAACATATCACCTTTTTTGTTTTGTTCTCCGAATTCGTTAGTTATCAGATTTCTTCGGTACAAATCCGAGTAAAGAAACCTTTATATTGTATAGGGCCTAAAATTCATAAACCAAATCGCCGAAATTCACAAATTTTTCCAAGGCAAATTAATCAGGTAGCCCATTGCATAATAATACAGGTAAAACTGTTTAAATTTGCTTATCTGAAAACGTCAAACCTTGTATAAAACTCTGTTCCCGCACTTAAAAATTAGTAATAATTTCAACAACAAAAAAAAAATAAATTTTTTTATCACTCAGTGCATTGTTAACATTGCTGTATACTTTATTTAACTTGCAATATTTATTTAAAGAAAAAAAATGCATATTTTTAAGTAAAACTTTTGAACTAAATTAAAATCAGTTCTCAATTGCTTAGGCTCGTTAGATTTAGTTCACAAATATTGCATAATTATTTAGGTGTCTTTCCTATATCTGCAGGGTTCCTGTATATTTACAGAGTCTCTTAATGAAGGCGAAACCTACTCAACAGTCGTGTGTGGAAACCCAAAATATAAGGGCTCTTTGGGCCTTGGTAATCTTTATATTATGGCTTCTACAGGTAACCAACCAGAATAACGAGGAAAACTAAACTTAAGCAATTTTAATCTTGATCAAAATGAATTATTGGAGATTAATCTTTATAAATGTTAACTTTTAAATGAAATATCATTACTTATGTTAAACAAATATGTATCTAAAATCTTTTTATACTTCTATTTACGAAATGAATATTTAAAACTTTTTTAAAGATGCTTCCTTTTACTTATAAATTTATTTTATTTATTTAAAGTAAACTAGTTTTATTTTTATTATAATATTTAATTATATTTTTATAATAAATAATTTGGCATTGAAGTGTTTGCGAACACAGCTCATGTTATTTATATTTTTCTTTAAAATTTAGTAAAATATTTTGACACATTCGGGCTAAAACAGGTTGCTTAGTTTTTTTTTTTGAATTCGCCTTGCTTATATGTACCTGTATTATTATACCATGAGGAAGCTAACGGCACATTCATCCGGTAACCTCACTACGAAGGGGATATATATACCAAGGCGAATTAATACTAGGTGATTGCACGGGCGAATTCAGGCTTTTTCGCCTCCTTTGCAGTTGTCAAATTTCATATAAAAAATTGTTTATAATTTTTTTTATATGGAGTTTGACTTTTCGCTTTCATGCATATGATGAGCTTTTTCGCCACTGCAATCCCCTGTTATGGATTCGCCTTGAGATAAACTTACAATGTTTCCCCTTAAATGGAAGTGGAACTATCAAACTCCATATGAAAAAAATTAAAAATTTTCGTCTTAATATTTCCCCTTCGTAATGAGGTTACCTGATGTGCCTTGAGTGTAATTCAATTTTTAAATGGCGAGTTCACAGTCCTAAAGTGGGTTCTCTTTGGTTTATAACCTATAAATTTTTATTTCAATAAGTCGGACATTGGTGGAGCACCATTAAACTCAATTTTTAACTGGAGGAGAACCAATAAACTCAAGATTTTCACTTGAGGAGCACCATTAAACTCTCATTAATTTTACCTAGCTGAATTTGGAGTCACACTTCCTATACGAAGGTATAGATAGCTCTGCAGATTTTGGAGGAAGCTAAGGCAATCATACCCTGGTGCTTTGGTTTCGTACCTTTGCCATTTACCAATTTTTTTGGGCAGAATCCAAAAAAAAAAAAAAATGGCGAGTTCACCTTATTTTTATTATTTTCTAATATAACAGCCCAATGGGCCATGAATAGTTCACAAATTGACTGCTAGCTAATATGTAAAGTAAAATTTATTATCCAAGTTACATAAAAGCCTAATTGAAATAAAATGAGTTGCAAGGCCAAGTCTATTCAAATTCGTGACAAAATTGCTCCATAGATTAACCAGGAACACTTTGTAATGGCTTTCAAAAAATTCAATGAATAATATTTTATTGTAAAAGACTCAATAAGTACATACCTTTTAACTTTAACTTTGTCTAAAATAAAATTTAAATATAGTAGGTAGGTATGTAGCAAGGCTGTAAATGAATTATTCATTTTTGAATTAATTCGCGAATCATTCATGCATTGAATTACCAAATTTTGAATTAATTCTTTTCATACAAAAAATGAATTCAATGAAATTTGAATCAATTCAAATGAATTAGGCAGACATGAATTGCAATTCGTTTCCAATTCAAATGAATTTGTAAAATGAGTTGCAATTCATTTTTCAATTCAAATGAATTGCAATTCATTTCCAATACAAATGAATTTGCAATTCCTTTTACAATTTTGGGTGGTGGGTCACAAAATTTAAAAATTATTAATTGTTGCTTGAATATTAAACGTATCTTGTCGTATAGCTAATTTTAAAATAAAAATCAGTTCTTCTTGAAAAAGTAAACTCCAAACACCATGTTTTCTTTGATCAGACGCAGATCCAGGACAAGGGATTTCAATTATTTTACTAAATATTTTCATTTTGGTAGCAGAAATTTCCATTTTTCATTCCCCCAAGATTTGCTTTTGAATTTTGTTGATTGCAACTCATTTTTGATTTTATTCATTGAATTGCAATCATTATTCTAATTCATTTGAATGAATTTAAAACCAATTTAATTCAAACGAATTGTAAAAGGAATTGCAATTTACTTAACAAATTCATTTGAATTGGATATGAATTGCAATTCATTGTTCTAACTCTTTTGACTGAATTCAAAATCAATTCAATTCAAACTAATTGTAAAAGGAATTGCAATTCATTTCTGCCTAATTCATTTGAATTGATTCAAATTTCATTCAATTCATTTTTTTGTATGAAAAGAATTAATTCAAAATTTTCTAATTCGTAACGAATTAAAATCAAAAAAGAATGATTCATTTACAGCTCTGGTATGTAGTTTATTAATAATTTAAATTAGTTAATGTTAATAAAACTTTAACATGGACACAGAAATTTCTATAAATTTAAAATACACGCTTCACGTTTAAGTGCCAACTTATGTATCAATGTATGCATATTAAAAATTTATCTCGGACACATAGCATGTCGACCACCATCAACAGGCATATTAACACCCGTTATAAAGCTTGCCTTGTCACTAGCCAAGAAAGAAATTACACCTGAAACTTCATGGACTTCACCCGCACGTCCCAAAGCATGCGTTGATTTACAGTGTTCTAAAAAGTTTGCATAAGTTTCTTCATTCATGCCCCCACGTTTGTGAAGTTCTGTCACAATAACTCCCGGATTAACAGAATTACAGCGAATACCGTATGAGCTCAACTCCAAAGCAACACATCTAGTTAATTGATCAAGAGCTGACTTAGAAATATTATAAGCCAAAACATTTGGAAACGACCTTAAACCACATACACTTGATATATTAACAATATTTCCTTTGGTTTTTTTCAATTCTGGCACTGCCAACATAGTCAATTGATATATCGAGCGAATATTTGTATTCATAACACGGTCAAATTGTTCCAAAGTACTGGTTTCGATGGAACCATTTTCTATAATCCCTGCTGCATTTACTAACACATCCAACTTATTAAACTTAGCTATAGTTTTCTTGATGATATATTCCACTTCATTTTCTTTACACATATCCGCTTGTAACTGAAGATGATTGCTGGAGTTAAGACATTTTGCAGCAGTTTCCATTAATTTTTCAACATTGCGTCCTACTAGTACTAATTGAGCTCCTAGTTTCGCAAACTCTTTGGCTGATGCAGCTCCAATCCCAGAACTGGCACCAGTAATAAGTACAACTTTTCCGCTGAAATCCATTTCCTGTGCGTGCTATAATTAATCTGTGATAATTACAGAAGATCCCTAACTACTGTAGATTTTAGTTAATTAGCGGAGTTTAAAAATTAAATGTTTTGGTCTGTTATTGCAAAAATGTTCAGGCTGCCAGATTTTTAGATCTAGCTCCAAAAATTAAAATAATTAACATTTGTGACCACGCAAATAAAAAGGACCAAGGGGTAAAAAAGAAAATTTTACTGGAGAGCCGTTTAAAATTTATTTTTTCACTGTTTTTACTGTTAACGTAACTGTTATGACTCCGAAATAACTGATCATGACCGAAAATGTTAACGTGAGTTCATGTGCAGTTCCGTGAGAAACCTCAACATATCCTTTAGTTCCTTTCGCTGTATGAGGCGACATAAATTTTGTATTCCCTAATCCTCGCAGCATTTATTTGGTATTTTTCAGTTAATATTTTATTTCAGTTTAATATTTTTAAGATTTCTAATAGGAAAATTCAAACAGCTCACATCTTCTTTTTTACGTCAAGTCTTATTTAAATCCAAGCACATTTAACCGTCCTTTTTACAAAAATCGTCAAAGTTTCGATAAATTGCAAAATGTGGCAATAGCCTTATATTATTTAACATACATACATACATATACGTACCTACATATTTGTATATACCCTATAAGCAACTTAACTAACTTTTAATGCACTTTAAGCCAACTATTTTGCAACCAGTAGTAGTTGATACTTGGATGATTTTTATTAAAAATAACTGACTTTTTTTAACATTGTGATGTCCTAGGGTGTAGTCAATTGTCTTACTGACTACTACAGAAGTTAGCTTAAAGTAAATCAAATTGTAGTTAGATATAAACTGAATATATATCAGTTATCTATAAAGCGAATTTGTAAAATATGCACTAATTTTTTTCCCTGTTTATTATTATTTCCAGCATCTTTGCTTGAAGGCTTCTTAACTAAAAATGTTAATACATGAAATGCTCGATATTCAGTAAGATATTTCCTACCAAATAACATTAAGATCATAATTTAATCATAATTGAAGAACACAAAAGAACGCAAGGGATGTGACACCAATTTTCATTTTAAAATTTTAGAAAAGAAATGAAAAATATTTAAAACAAAATTGTTAAAAATAATTTTATTTTGAGGAGTTTTTGCATTTAAATTGTAGTTAGCTTATAGTTAGGCCATAAAAGTTAACTTAAAGTGTGTTATTTTCGTAGTCGACTACCATTTTGCTTGTAGGGTATTTTTTGTATGAATACAAACAGGCTGCATCATATAAAAAGATTTCAATGCCACAATAGCTTTTTTAGTGCCAATTTTAAGCTTATCTCGTTTATGAAATTGCTTGATCATTTACCATATTTACCCTTGAAATTCCTCTGCATTTAAAAACTCGTAACATCATAGGTGTGTGTTGGAATTATGGATTTTACTGATAAAGTTATTATTGTTACTGGATCAAGTTCTGGAATTGGTGCCGCGGCTGCAATACATTTTGCCGAATTGGGAGCATTGCTAACATTAGTTGGTCGAAATGTTGTTAGGTTAGAAGAAGTAGCCCATAGAATCCAGAACATCAAAGGGCAACCTCCGCTAATCGTTCATGCCGATATGACCAATGAAGAGGATGTAAAAAGTATTATTAGCGAAACCCTAGCCAAATATAATAAAATAGATGTTTTAGTTAATAATGCTGGTACATTGGAGACGGGGTCAATTGAAAATACCAGTTTGGAACAATACGATCGTGTTATGAATACAAATATCAGATCTGTTTATCAACTTACCATGTTGGCAGTACCGGAGCTAGTTAAAACTAAAGGTTCTATTGTAAATGTATCCAGTGTTAATGGTATACGTTCTTTCCCAGGCGTTTTGGCTTATAATGTGTCCAAGGCAGCTGTTGATCAGTTTACACGTTGTGTAGCTCTTGAGTTGGCAACTAAAGGAGTTCGCTGTAATTCAGTAAATCCAGGTGTTATCATTACCGAAATTCACAAGAGAGGTGGAATGAACGACGAAGCTTATGCGAAATTTCTTGAACATTGTAAAACAACTCATGCCTTGGGTCGTCCCGGTCAAGTCAATGAAGTATCTGGTGTTATTGCATTTTTGGCTAGTGACAAGGCTAGCTTTATCACTGGTGCTAGTTTGCCAGTGGATGGTGGACGTCATGCCATGTGTCCCAGATAAGTTGTTTAAGAATGGCAGATTTTATGTTTTCTAAACTATGCATTTGTTTTGTTATTTAAAATTAAATTTGTTTACGTAGTATGACGTTATTTTTGGACCTTAGGTGTCTGCCTACACTTTAAGTTTAGAATATCTACTAGTTATAACAAGTATCTAAATTAAAATTAATAAAAATAAAGTGGTGTGTTCTCTAAGAGTAACGATTTTGGATTTATCTTTGATCGTTATAAAAACAAGTATAAAATATAATCAAAAAGTCACGGGTGTTCCCATAGAAGTCGTAAATATGCTTATCTTTGGAACCATAACAAGCTCACTTAAAATTCATAAAAGTCGTGAATAATTACTGCCTATTTCACGTCACACGAAGTCGTTCTTTCGCACAATTGCATTTAAAACAAATTTACAAGTGTTGTTTTTGTTTTAAATGTTATTGTGCGAACGAACGAAATTATATACATATATTGTTCTTTAAGTTATATATTGAATAGGACTACCCTACGTGTATTTCTCTCAATTGTAGTTGTTCTAATTAAGAGATATTATCAGCCCAATTCTGAATAGATTTCGGCTGATAAAGAAAAATTCCCCGGTAATTTTCTCCCTATTCTAAATAAAATTTTTCGGGGATATTTTTCCAATTCCCTTATTCTAAATGAACTTCGAAAATGAGAAATTACTCCCTTTTGAAAAAAGTAGGTATAACGAATAGCAATTTAAGGGAGAATGTGATAACAAAATTTAAAGGGAGTTGTAAAAAAATTGATGTACTTGATATTTTTTTAAGAAAATTGTGATAAATATCGTAAATTTATTCATACTTTTAGGTCAAATACAACAAACAGTTTTAAAAAATAAATTTTTTAACTCTCCTTTTAATTTTTTTTTGTTTTCTTTTAACAAAATGTGATAAAGTTTACGAACTCATTTCCCGGGGAATATTTAGAATCGGGCTGTATACATAGGTAGGTGATCAGAAAAAAATTCCATTAGATTTATTAAAAATTAGAGTTTATAAACCAAAGGCAATGTTAAGGCTAATAAATCAATAGTAATCGCATCACATAAGAACGTCTGCACCGATTTGGCCAAATTTTTTAAAATTTTCAAAATAACCCAACTTGGCGACAGAATTATAATAGGTAAATATTTTAAATTTTTGCACCCCCTTATAAATATAAATAGTTCGGCGAAACAGGCTGGAATTGATTAGTGGATTTGGTACCTTTTATAGGTACAAAGTGAACAATTATTATTATCGTCTATCTGTACTGTGTATTTCGATTCGAAAAGGAAATCATTCGAATTTGTACGACTTTAACATTGTTTCGAAAACGATTTCTTTCGAATCGAAATACGCAGTAGCCTCCCAGGATTAGGATAGTCGGAGCGATACCTCGCATACAAAGTAAAATATCATCGTGTTAATACCCATTCTAGCACAAAATAGATTGGATTGGTGTGTGCTTCATACCTTGCATATAAACTTAAAGTTTTGACGTGAGAATAGCGTTCGTTTTCGAGTTAAGTGAAAACTCTTTTCTTCAAAGTGTTTATTAAATCTTCTGTGGATGGGTGTAGCGATGCACTGGGAGCAGCTAGTGAATACTATTATTAATTGTATGTAATTTAGTATATTATGACCGATTATGGCTTCTTGGCTAGGTTTATACATATGTTTGAATGAATAAATGAGACCTTCCTTTTTCACAATATGCAACGTAAAAATGGTACCTACCTATTTAGTTGTTCATTTTATAGAGGAAAAAACTCTTAAATTTCTGGTCGGAAAGCAAATATCTTTTCTTGGCTGTACCTATTATATCATATACACCGCTAGTTCTAATCAAACAAAAACAACACCATTGAGGGTAACGTAATTTTTTTACATTTTTTTTATTTAAAAATGTACTTATCAGTTTTAGACCACCCTCATTTTTTCAAAAACAGGATTGTTTCATAAAAGTAACTAATTTCACAAAACTAAATTATATAGAAAAAAAGAATACGAAAATTAACATTCGTAACCATACGACTTTATGATCTTGTTGAAAGGCTCGGCTTGTTTGGCAATGTTTTCGCGAGCTTTGACTGTCAATTTTTTCATGAGTCTGTTGTGCTTCAAAGTGACTTGCAACTTAGCCTTACGTTTGCGTTCCAAACTCTTGACAACGTCACCGTGGTGCCAGCCAACTTCGTTAGACAAACGACCCAATTGACAGTATTTGCGGTCAGAGCGCAATGTCAAGATGCGCATAGCAATTGGAACACAGACACGACGGCGCTTATCGTAGGGCGATGGAATGCCATCGAAGACACGGAGACGAGCCAAAGCAGCTTGTCCGCGCTTTGTTTTGTGTGGGACCATGCCTGCAAATAAACAATAAGTTTTTTTTTAATGTTGTGTCTAAGGGAATAAACACCTAAAGTGTTGCTTTGCTAGGAGAACAATCAGTATTAAAGCTTGTTTCATGTTTTAACATCAAATAATGTAGGTAAGAAAATGTTTGTTCATCACTGTAAATACCCCTAGTGATTTACTTCTGTAGATGCAGATTTTAGCTTTTAATACATACCTGAAAAAAAAAAAATTTTAAATATATTATAAAAACTGTTTTGCTATTTATAATTTGTTTAATATATAAATTATGGATTCAGTTGAAGATTTATTACATTTTTTAAATTCAAATAATGTAGGTAAGAAAGAATTTAACATCATTATATGTAGATGACATTTAAAGCTGCTTTATGAAAAGTTTTGTGGTTTAATTAAATTTATAATTATCCACAATAAAATAGGATATAGGTACAAAAGAGAATAAAAATTTTAAGATTCCTGGGATTTTAAATATTTTTTTCACAAAACCAACAAATTGAAATAGAACAAGTTTGTTACCTATTTTAGATTAATTCTAATTTAGTGGCTATGCTCAAAATAAAAAGTTTCCTAGGGAGTGTAATGATTATTAATATTAATGCAATACGGGTGTCGTTAATATTATAATTCATGTAAGATACTAGACAGATGTCTAGGAAATTTAAACCAATGCGTTCTTTTTCACGCAGTTCGCAGATATCGAGGTGTTTTTGTCATACACTTAGTGCCTTGTAATGTATGGAACCTCTCTGAATTTGTTTTTAATAAGACTTTTAAATACTATTCTCACGATACAAATATTGGCTCATTCCACGATAAAATAGTCGATATATGCCATGTTCCCTAGAAATTTAGATGGCCCGTAACTCGGAGACAACACCAATTTTTAATTTTAAGTATTGCCATCAAACTACATTTGTTAATTTACTTTTTTAACTTACCTCTAACAGCCTTATAGAATATTCTGGAAGGAGCGCGGAAATGGTATGGGCCACGAGCAGGATTGACATTACAACGTTTACGCAAGTAAGCCAAGTATTTGATTTTGTTTCTGTAAAAATGACCAGACAGGTTCAATTCTTCGCAACGCACAACAGCAACTTTGCCACCTTGCAAGAGGTATTTGGCAACAACGGAAGCCAAACGGCCGACCAAGTGGCCACGTCCATCAATAACAACGGCCTAGAAAAAGTAAAAATTATCAATTACGAAAAAAAAAATTTTCAATTTAGGGATAATTTTTGTAAAACAAAACAAACTTAAATGAATGAAAATAAAACTGATTGGATACAATTCCAAGTATTTGTTTTACAATTATTAGGGAGTTCCCTCCATTTATGCTTTTTTTTTTTTTTTGTTTTAAACATTTTAACATGAATTCATTTCCAAATTTGACACCCTCTACTTTTCACAGCACGTGAGAAAACGTTTCACAAATTTACACTTTTTGTTAAAAAGTTTTGCAACTTTATACACATGTTCCCTCGCATTTGTTTTATTCGAGACACATTTTCATTCAGTTTATTTTTAATTTTACTTTTTAGCTGGCGACAATTAAAAAAATATCACCACTTACCCTATTCGTTAAACCAGTCATGTTTAAGAACCGCACGAAAAGAAATGGACGAGCGTTTGTTGCTTTGGCCGGAAACGGCCATATTGTCATTTATGACATTTTCTTGTGCTTGTGCAAGCATTGAAATGACAAATTTGATGCAGTCTTGTAATTCGACGTTACATAGTTGTATTTTAAAATATATAACATATCTGTATTACTACCGGCTGTAAATTAAACAAAAAACAATATGAAAAATAGGGAAAAGAAAAAATAAATTAGTTGACAGTGGAAATAGAACAAGATAATACTTACAGAAGTTTTCTCTCTAAATTAACAAAATTTCCAGTTTTTTTTATAAAATAGTCTATTAACTCTGGCTATTAAAAATTTAACTATTAATAACTGCTTTTAGCATTTCAGTAAGTTTTTATTTGATGGTACTACAAGCATAAGAATCCAAAGTATCTGGTTTGGGATTATATTTTGACCACTCCCCAAATAAAGAAAACAAGTGTAATTTGTTGAGTGTATGTTGGCAGGTCTTTGTTATCTTTCTTTATTTGGCCTAAAAATTTCTTTTCTCGATTTTCTTTATAAATTTTAGATGACTAATTATTGTATTTAATAGCATATTTAACAATACTATTATTTTTAGATAAAGAAACAATTTTAGAAAAATGTGGAAGGCCACTGCCGGTTTACAGATACAAAATACCAACGCCACAGAAGATGACGATTGGGAAACTGATCCCGACTTTATTAATGACGTTAGTGAACAGGAACAAAGATGGGGCTCCAAAACCATAGAAGGCAGTGGTCGTACAGCCGGAGCTATAGAGTAAATATTACAACCAATACACCTAAAAACGTTTTCCAAAAATAACTTCATTTTTTTGTTTAGCATGGATAAACTACGTTTTGAAACTGAAAAGGCAGATCAGGATAAAAAACGCAAGGAAATTGAAGAAATCAATCCTGGCTATGGTTATGGTGGCAAATTCGGTGTACAAACCGATCGCATGGACAAATCAGCTGTAGGTCATGATTACCAAGGTAAGGTAGAGAAACATGCCTCACAGAAAGATTATGCCACTGGATTCGGAGGTAAGTTTGGTGTTCAATCCGATCGAGTTGATAAATCCGCCGCCGGTTGGGACCACATTGAAAAAGTGGAGAAACATGCTTCTCAAAAAGATTATGCTACCGGTTTTGGTGGCAAATTTGGTGTACAGTCTGATCGTGTGGATAAATCAGCTGTTGGTTGGGATTATCAAGAAAAAGTAGAGAAACATGAGTCACAGAAAGGTGGGTGGTTTTGAAAGACATTTTAAAGATATTTTATGTAACGAATTGTTTTATTTAATTTTAGATTATTCCAAAGGTTTTGGTGGTAAATTTGGTGTTCAAGAAGATCGTAAAGACAAATCGGCTGTCGGTTGGGATCACATTGAAGCACCGCAAAAACACGAAAGTCAAGTAGATCATAAAATTGTAAGTCCTAATAAATAATATTGAGGACAGTCGCAAAAGATTGTAATTTTTTATCGTAACTTTTTTATAAGGGCTTTGGTGGCAAATTTGGCGTACAAAAAGATCGAATGGACAAATCAGCGGCTTCCTATGACGATGGTGGCAAACAACAAGTTGGCACAAACTATACTAAAACTAAACCAGTCATTGAGGGAGTTAAGCCTTCAAATTTACGCGCTAAATTTGAGAATTTAGCAAAAAATTCTGAAGAAGAAAATCGCAAAAGGGCTGATGAACAAAAACGTTTACGAGAAGCTAAAGATAAAAGAGATCGCGAAGAAGCCGCAAAAAAAATTGTGGTAGAAAATAAACCTCTTCCAGCAGCTGAAGAAGCTAAACAGCCACCACCTAAGGGTCCTCGTTCTCACATTGTGACTGGACGTGAGGGTAGCATAGGTAATGCTATAAACGTATTTAATCAAATGCAATCACCTACAAAAGATGAAGCAACCACAGTACGTAAAGAACCAATACACATTCCAAGAGAAGTTAAAACAGAGAAAAAAGAACAAGAAGACAATATTAAGGAGGTTAAAGGGCAACCAGAAATAGTCGCAACCGTTAAGCAGGAGACACCACAACCAGCTCAACATAAAGTTTTACCACCACCTCCTGATCTAATACCTTCTATAGAAATACACTCTGTTGCCACACCACCTGAAGTGCAATCACCTGAACCGCCACATACTGTTGAAGCACCAGTATTTGCTGAAACTACCACTACTGTAGAAGAATCTGAGCCTTTATATCAAAATCAAAGTGAAGTTAAACAACATTCTGTTCCTAAATCACCAGAACCTGCTTTGCAGGAGCAACAACCACAAGGACAACAAAATCAAGCACAATCTATGTCACAAATTGAAACAGTGGATTCCGAAGCAGAACTATCTGCTTTAGAAAATTCTGATAATTTAGCCGACTATATTGAAGACACTCATATTCATGCCATCGCTTTATATGACTATCAAGCTAGCGACGATGATGAAATTTCATTTGATCCCGACGACACTATAACTCATATTGAAATGGTAAGAGAAAATAGCATAAACTTTTATTTATATAAAAACTGCTTCAATGATTAGATATTTTGTAGAATACTGAATTTTTATTTTATGAATATTTTTGTTTTTATTTCTAATATTTTTTATTTCTAAAAATTTTCTTGAACAAATTCCATAAATATCTTTAAATAGCTAATATTTTCAAAATTAGATAGAGTTTAAAAAATCAGTCAACTGCGAGTTACACTCATAAACGTACATAGGGTTCCGTACTATGTTTATTACAACTTTAAATTCAAGTTTCTCATGTCATATGTTATTTTTTTTATAGCGTCCATGGTAATACACATTCTATAAAAATATCAGGCGCCTACCTATTGCGGTATTGTGAAAAACACTGATGGTACACCCTTTGGTTATTAGTAATTGTTTCAGCGGCCGAAGTACAACATATACTGTAAACATTTATAGGCTACCTATTGGGGTTCAAAAAATAAGGCTATTTACGTACAAATCACCTCTTTGTCGGAACACCTTTTAATTTTGTTATTTGTTATAGCGGTCATGGCAATTCTCTTTCTATGAATATATCAAGAGTCTACCTATTACGAACAAAAAAAGTCTCTATACGTGAAAAACATGTCACTGTCGGAACACCCTTTAATTTTTAGTATTTGTCATAGCGGCCGTGGCAACACATCTTCTGGAAAAGTCTAGCTATTACGTTTAAAAAAAAAGGCGTTATACATGCAAATTACGTCACTGTCGGAAAACCCTTTAATTTTTACTGCTTTTTATAGGGGTCTTAGTAATACAACATTTGTGAAAATTTCAAGAGTCTAACTATTATGGTTTAAAAATTAGCCCATATTCATGCAAAACACGTCACTGTCGGCACACCCTTTAATTTTCAATATTTGATATAGTGGCCATAGTAATACACCTCCTTTCAAGAGTCTACCTATTATCGTTCAATTTCAAGAGTCTATCTATTATGGTTAAAAAATTAGCACGTATTCATGCAAATCACGTCACTATCGGTACACCCTTTATTTTTTAATTCTGAATGCTTGCTTAAAATGCGAAAATAGTTTTCATTACTGTCTGCAAATTTTAAGTGGTTGCCTCCTACAGCTCAAGAAATAAAGACATAACTGCAAATAGCACGTCACTTTCGGAACTTAAAAAAAACAAAAAAAATTTAAAAAAATGAAGAGTTAAAAAAACTTATATTTTAAAACCGTTTGTTGTTTTTACCTAAAAGTATGAATAAATTACGATATTTATCAAGTACATATATTTGCAAAACTCCCTTTGAATTTTGTGACGGAATTATTCCCAAAATGTCTGATCTTATTTTCCCTTAAATTGCCATTCGTAATACCGACTTTTTTCCCAGCGAAAAATTTCCCATTTTCGAAGTTCATTTCCTCGGGAGATTTTATTTAGAATAGGGGAACAAGGAATAGGAGGAAAATTCCCAGGGAATTTCTATTCAGAATTGCACAGTTATTTACTATTATTATTAGTACCTATTATTATTTACCAAGTACACATATTTATTATTTCTTTCCATGAATAGTTCTTTTTTAGAATTAATATTAATATTTTCTCATCTCTTTTAGATCGATGAGGGTTGGTGGCGAGGCTTATGTAAAAATCGTTATGGTCTGTTTCCAGCCAATTATGTGCAAGTTATTAATATCCAAAATTGAGTTCTGTTACCAAGGCATGACGGCTAACAACAGCTATAGAAAATTTTATTTAAATCAAAATTTGTTTAAGTATTTTATTTTTTTATGTTATATAAACACAAATATATGGGTACTAAACATTCTCTTTTGTATGTTTTAAACATACAGATGTACTTTTAGCAATTAAATTTCATTATAAACATTTTTAATTTTTATATTTTTTTAAATTCATTTTATAAAATTTAAAATAAGCATTAATTATAAATTTATACAATTTATTATGAAATCATTACGAAAAATCTTGTTTAAAGACGAGGTCCGGTCAAATTCTTAATGACTTAGTTACCGAAATCTAACTTAATCTATAAATTATACAGGCTGTATTAAATTTTTTAATAAATATGAAGTTGAACCCTTAAATACTACTATAATAAACTGATTCATTTGTTGCACTAAAAAGAACGTGAATTGAAATATTTTTTTATAATAACATAAATACCTTAATAACATTTATGAAAGATAATGGTCTTTCATTTTTATATTTTGATTTATAAATAAATTCTTTTTTGTTAAATCTACCATTTGGTTTCTGAGGTATTATGATAAAAATTGTGTGTCAGCAATTATAGTGAAAACAGGTCGATATCTCAAAAACATGTCAATTTGTCAAGATATCTAGTCTTTTGTTTATAGTTAAAAAAAATTTTCAATACCTTTAAAAGGATTTTATAATAGACACGTTAAGTTGGACAATTTATCATTTTGCTTTATTTAAATATTGAATTTAATATACATATCTTCAAAATCTAAGTTTAACTTCATGTATTCATATTTTTTAGTTTGTCAGCATAAAACGCGGCGGTATCTCTTGAAACGTATCAGCTAGTAGAGGTGGCAACAAAAGCTTTTTCCGCCGAGAAACTTTCAAGTAGTCATAAATATGTAAATCAGTTAGTTTTTTCACGTCTTATGTGGTACCCTTTGAATTTTTATTTATTTTTTATTCCAGAGCATACCACTAAATAAGAATGTTAGACGACAAGATTACGTCATGAGCATATTTTCCCGTTAGATGACGTTGATCGGCCAATGTAAGGCTTCCAAGTCTGTAATCAACAAACTGCTTCAAATAAGCACGTACAAATAAATCTAAAAAGAAGAAAATCTCATCATTTACATTAAAAACTCTCATAATTTATAGTTATACTCTCAATCAGACATATTAGCCAATAAAAGGACACTTTCGTGACGTCATTAGGACGATATGAGCAGAAAATTTCAATTTTATTTTCGGGTTGGCGTAACCTTGTCTTCTATCATCTTTGGCACTAAATACCTAGTGTAAATATCAAGTATCTGCCTATAACGTTTAAAAGAGAAGGCCAAATTCGCGATATCTTCATTTTTATTTATTTTCCTTACTTTTTGTTACTGTAGATATTTTAACTGCCAGCCTCTTACTTTTCAAATATAAGATCCGAGCAAAATCGTCTCACTATAGAAACACCCTTTAATTTTTGTTAATTTTTTTACTTGTTATAGAGCCTGTGCTCTCATTCCAGTTCAAAAATAAAGCGAAAGTGCGAAAGTGACAGAAATTTACGTATATTTGCGTCACTTTCGCAAAATCGTTTAATTTTTATTCTTTATATTTTTTGCTATAGCGGACATAAGTTTAAACACTCCATAATTTTACTTTTAAATATCAAAGTGATTTTTGCGAAAATCACTATCGGAACATAGCGGTCGTAGTAACACACTTGCCATGAAAATATCATAAGCCTACCTAGTGCGTTTCAACATCATGTTTAATTTTTTGTAATTGTTATAGCGGCCGTGGCAATACTTCTTCTGTAAAAAGGCCATATATATACGTACAAAACGTGTCACTGTGGAAACACCCTTTAATTTTATTATTTGTTATAGCGGCTATGGTAATACACATTCTATTAATACATCAAAAATCTACCTTTTATGATTAGAAAAATAAGGCAATGTACGTGAAAAACATGTCACTGTCGCAACACCCTTAAATTTTAAGGTTTATTTTTTTTTGTACTTGTTTGTATAGCGAACATAGTTTTAATTAATGTGCCTCCTACAGTTTAGAAATAAAGACATACGCGAATAACACGTTACTTTTGAAACCCCCTTGTACACCACTGTGAAAATTTGAAGGGTCTATTGCGATTCCAGAGATACATAGACGGTGCTGACAGATGGACAGACATTGTAGCGAAAACAATAGGGTTAAGTTTTTACGGAACCCTAAAAAAGGGGCTGTAACCTCACCAACCGATCTATTTTCTTTGCTTTCTTCGTTGCAGATACACTTGGTAAAATCTATTGCATTGACTGTTGGTAAGATCACCTTTTTTGCGAAATCTGGTTAAATTTTATGACAGGCTAACAATGCAAAAACTCTAGCTCAGAGCCGAAACTGGCGAATTTTTTGTCGAATCGGAAATAGGGCCGATTGTTTAAATTATACCGATTTCAAGTTTGCGGTACATTTAAATCGGTAAAATTGCGTACTTTCACTTCTTTTGAATCAAGACCAAGGCGAATTCATATGAATTCGCCTTGATCAAAAAACCACTATAAAAGTAAGTCTTAAAATTTGATGTGGATTACTTTCAAAGCAAATTCGAACAAAATGTTGTCAGGACGCTAACGATGTAGCGGGCACAGGTAATGAGTAATAAAGGTCTGTCTACCTTGTGTTAAAATTACATTCACGTTGTTTAAAAAAATTATTAGTTTTTTAATTTTTAAGAAATTTTTTTTTTAATTAAGTTTAATTTATTTTTTGTTTTTTAATTGACTTTGAAAAATAGATTTGAATTATTTCCATAAATTTTGTGAAACACTACATTTAAGGTCGAGTTGGTGTTGAGAACTTACGACAACAAACATTTCTACAAATACATATTTTGAGTGTAAACATTTATTTATTTTTCAATTTTAACTTAATTTTCTATTTAATTTATTTATTTATATCTTAAATTAAAATGATTTTTAGTTAGCAACATTCAAGGTATATTTATCTTACTAGGTAGTGTCGTCCGCCCAGCTGATTTAGTAGTTCGACATGTCAAAAGTTGTATGTGTTCAGAAATTTTATAGTGTAGAAGTGAAAAGGCAATAAAACACATACAGGCCTTCTCAATTTTCTCCTATGTTTTTTGACATTTCGAACTACAAAGCAACAACAAAATGCCATGTTGTTCTTGTATTGTTGTATTTGTTGTAGGGACGCCACTACCTAGTAAAATAAATATACCTTGGCAACATTTTTAAAAATGTTATATATTTTTGTTTTTTTTTTCATAATTTTATAAAGTGAAAAATTGTAAATGTGTTGAAATTTTGTACGCTGATTTTAGGGAAATTAAAATTTTGTTAACGCTCAACTTTTTCTTTTTTAAATTGAGTCTTAACTATTTCATTATTATTATTATTATTATTATTATTATTATTATTATTATTATTATTTCATATAATTTTATATTCATAAAAAAAAATTTAAACAGTTTTTTTAAACCAGTTTATGACTTTTAAATAATTTAATTATTAGATCAAAACCAAGGCGAATATATACAGGTGATTGCAGGGCGACAACAAATACAACAATACAAAAAAACAGGCAATTTGTTTTTACAAAATCTATGCCACTTGTCAAAAACGTTTGTTGGGTTTTAATAAAAATATTAAAAGGCAGTTAACAACAATTTGCTTTCGTGCAGATGCTTTATATCAAGGCATATTAATCAGGTAGCCTCACTACTGAGGGGAAATATTAAGGCGAAAATAATCAGTTTTTTTTTATTGATTTTGACACTTAAGCTTACAACTTTTCCCCTTAAATGGAAATTGAACTATCAAACTCCATATAAAAAAAATTTTAAATTTTTCGCCTTAATATTTCCCCTTCGTAGTGAGGTTACCTGATGAATGTGCCTTGCTTTATATGATACAAAGACAACACTATATACAGGATCTAATTCTCTAATGGCCGTATAGGTGGTTGCGGGCGGAATCATATGTAGTTGTAGAAGCCTGACTGGTTTTAGTGAAAACAAAGAATTATGTAGCTTTGAATGATATTAGTTTTTATTAATTAAATGCATATAAAATGTGGAATATGTGGCTGGGTTTATTGGTTCCCTTTCTGCTTAAGAACCCATGACAGTTCGGGGATGATGACGTTCCTCTGCGTAAAATTTATGGCGATTTACACATCCAGTTTTGAGGCAATTTACCTTGTGACTTATTTAAACGTTCGTTTGTATTTCTTCTTCGGTGTCGCCAATTCTAGAACATTGTACATACATACTTATGTATATATAATTTTTAATAAGCTGATCTTTATAGCTGAATTAAAAACAACTTACTTGCATCGGGTTTTTTACACGCCGCCTACACTGCCGCAGCGAACTCAGAGGCACGTGGTAGGTTTCACCGGGATATACAAATGTTTTCATCCAACGCACATTACCAGCAGCAGCCTTAGGAATACTAAATAATGCACTACTTCCGTTAAGAAATGATTTATGTATGTTTGTTTACCACCGACGCAATTTTACCAACAATAAGTTAATCATTCACTTCTAATTCAAATTTCATTGTGTATATTATTTTTGCACAATTTTCGCATATCCTTAACATTTTTATTCTATTTTATTTTGAAATTTCAAAACAATTCCAAATTTTAAAATTTTAATCAAAATTATTTTTGTTTTTATTAAATTTTTTGACATTTCTAAATTAAACAGATGATGGAAATTTTCGCCCGTGCAATCACCTGTATTAATTCGCCTTGGGTACCTCCTTAAAAAATTATATTAAAATTCCTCCAGTAGTTTTTACGTGATGCGAACGCAGACATACAAAAATATTAAAAAATGGTGTTTTGTATTCCATTTCAATTACTAACCGCACAAAAAATTTCATGAACAGAAATGGTCCTTTTGCTGTTTTATTATAATAGACATGATTTTAAAATATGATGTGAATATATTTTTATTTCTAAATCAATTTATTTATTTATGTAAAGATACCGCATGCAGACTTTTGTCAACACATTTTCATTGATTGCAGTAAATATTTTGTAAGCTTATTTTCGTATCATTCCATATGTAAAATCACATTTAAATTTAAAATGTATTATTAGTTTTCTTCGATTCGAGTTTTAAATATAAATATAGGAAAATAGGGGTTGTATATAGACTGCTGTCGGCCACTGTATGTTGATGTTCTTAGCTTTTGATCCGTAGGAAAGTGAACTTACGATTTTTGATTAGTTAAAAAAAAAAACTGGTGAAAAATGTAACAGTTGCAAAAATAAAAGGATTAATCATATACAAATGCATGTACATTTGTAGTTTATAATAAATATATTGTGCAATATAAACAATTATCTATTTAACGATAAGCAAATATGTACAAATATTTATAAAAAATATACTTATGTATGTATCAATTATACATAGCCATATAGATATACTTATTTAAACTTTTAACGATAAAATAAAAGCCCCTCTTTATCTTAAAAATCCCATTTTATGCACACAAAAAGCAACACTGCTTATATACTATTTGCACAACGGTTACTCATTTCTTATAAAAACAAAATTTTAATTCTACACTCTCTTAGTAGTTTGACGTTTGTCGTTGATTAGAGTTTAACTAACGTGAAATTAAGAAAAGTAAACGTACACACACATATACTTGCACAAAAGGAAAACGAAAAGAAAGAAAATAATTTATTAGTTGATTTGCTGGTGTTTTTAAAAAGGAATTTTACTTGTTATTACTTTAACAAAAGAATAATTTAAAGTGATAAAAGATTTAAAATTTCCCAATAAATAAAAGAGAAAAACAAAACAGGCTGGTATATGAAAAATAATAGTGGAAAAGTCTAAACAAATATTTATACATAAGTTATGCATTCTAGCATTCTGTGATTATATTAAAGAAGAAAATTAATTTATTTGTATGTGGGCTTTTAATTATGACAGTTTTGTGAACATACAAGTGTTTCTTCTATTTAAAATAAAACTTTAAAAATTTGTAAACGAAAGCAATGGTTTCTATTGTTTAAGAACTAGAAAACTACATATTTTACAATAAAGAACTGCCAACGTCTCCACGCCAACAAAACGCCAGCATTTAATTTTACAAGCCAGCATTGAGTTACAACACAAATAACAAAAATAAATTTTAATAAATTTAATAAAATAACTACAACAACACAAACAACAACATTTATTTAAAACATATACTAAGGTTTTTAATTACTTTAAAAGATAACAAACAGCCTTCAAAAGTAAGTTTTTGCAAACATTATTCTAAAAAATTTGTTGTTAAATATACATATTAATTGTATTTCATTATTGTTTTCAACAACTTTATTCTATTTGCAACATTCGTGTCAAAATAATACACAGTCAAATAACCATTAGTGTTGCCATTGTTAGCAGAATAATTTAGCAATATATTTTGATAGAAAAATTAAAAAATTAAGAATTTTGAATCTCATAAGTCTGGATTTATAATTGTTGTATTCAATATTTCATATTACAGATCAGATCTACATTAGTATAATTTGAAAGCTGGTAAAATTACCTTTAAACGTTATTAAAATTAAAAAAAAATATTCCTCATACGACTCGGGGTTATTATATATTATTATACCGATATATAGGCGACACTCAGGGTTGTCAGATTTTTTTTTCACCAATTTCGCCAAAATCGATGTAAAAAATCGCCAAAATGGGTTTTTGTTAGATTTTCCTAAGAATATAAATAATTTTTTCTTAAATTTTAAAAATATTTTTAATAAATCACAAAAAAAGTTTATTGCAATCGCTAAAATTCGCCAAAAAGGGGGAAAAATCTCCAAAAATATATAAGTACGTTCAGATTTTAGTTTTTATTTAAAACAAAATAAAATAATTAGAGAACACGAGAAAGATGCAATTTTTACGTAAAGCAATAATAAATTTATTGGTAATTTATTTGGTATATAATTAATGGAATTCTGAAGTTAGAGATTTGTTATATAACGAATATGCTGTTTAGCCCACCCTCAACTTATTTGTCATCATCCTCTTATTTTATAATTTATAGGATCAGGAATATTATTATACATATTTTAATATAGGGGAATATTGAAGCCGACCACTTTCTTTTCGCCCCTTCCGTCCTCTGCGATTATAAGCAACCGAAATAAAAATTACGGCAACCTTACCCTCATAGAGTCACGTGCTACAAACACCCTTCAATCTTGACTTAAGTGATTTCAGATTGACAGGTAACTGTCGCCAATCTGCTTTGGGTTATCATCCACAGAAATTCATAGCAGATCCCCCTTTTGCAGGTTGGTCTGCTGCTTCATTCCCAGCTGTGGGTATGTATCCTTTAACCGTCATCAATGTTACCCCATTAACCGTGGGACATCTGTTAAGTTTTAAAACACTTTCCAGAAATAGTTTGGAGTACACGTTAACCTGCCTCATGCGACAAAATGAATTTCTTTTTCCTCAACCTCTTATTTTCTATTGTGGTTAATCAGCATCCAAAGGTATGTTAGGATTTATGAAAATCTTTGAAAACAAGGCATTTTGTTTGTGATAAGGAATTGCAACATTTTGATATCGAAAGATGTTCCTAAACTTTAAATAAATTTCTATTTCCGAAAGTTTCCGGAAGTAATATCATCTGAAAAATCGCCAAAAAATTCGCCAAAATTTTTAAAAATCGCCATGTCGCCAAATAAGATTAAAAATCGCCACGTTTGGCGAGAAATCGCTATATCTGACAACCCTGGCGAAACTTCGAGTTTGCGAATATATCGATATCGGCGATTTTTTTATTGCCGATATATCGATACTTTTAAAATGTCATAATATTAACATACATACTTTGCAACGCTAATACCATGTTTCCACGACAAAACGAAGCACTTATTTCGCTCTCTGAATCCTGATTGCGAATCATACCGTTTCCACGACGCATATGTGCTTCGTTTTGTTTGGATTTTAAAATTTATTGCACTATTTTGTTTTCTACCACTTGATATACTTTTGTTTTTGTTTTATTTATTAATTTTAAGTTGTATTTGAATTATTTGCTTATTTATTTATATTTAAACATCACTTTTAATTTTATTTTTTTTCTTTGTTTACATTTTTATGTAAAAAAGAGAGCTAGTTCAGATTAACTTGCGATACAAATTAGAGAAGATGGAAATTATTCATGCTTCGCAAGTAGAATCAAATTATATCATCTCAAAATGAAGTGCTTCGCTCTCAAAATTTTGTATGGCGAAGCACGTTGATTTATACATGATTGAAGTGTGAAGCACGAATGAGAGAGCGAAGCATGAATATTAGGCTCCTTGGAAACGTGCTATAAGGGTACTAATACCTCTTTTACAATAGGACAGAAAATGGGCAGACAGGCGAGATTTGTATAGATAGTAATGCAACACACTCTCTACCTCTTCAACCCCTTGCCAATATATCTCGTCTGTCTGCCCATTTTCTGTCCTATTGTAAAAGAGGTATAAGGAGCTTGCTAAAACGAGAATTGTAGTACCAGTCTGTGTGCACAGTAGAATTTAAAACTGAAGAGTGGGTAATGTTGGAAGAGGTGCTGAAAACAAAGTTAATTATCTTAACAGTGATTAATCCGGATTTATTATAATTTTTTATATCGGAATCGCAAAAACTAACTGCTTAATGAAAGATTTATTGGCTTGAAATATAATGAAACATATCTATACATATAATAAAATAGTAACTTATTTTGTGATGAGATACCTAAGTATCCTGATCCCAATATAGGATACTTTTTTTCTGCAAAAATATCTTATTTCCAAGTGAAAGTGGTGAAAAAGCAGTGAAAGTACGCAGTTGAACTAACCGGATATGCATACTTTATTCTTTATAAAGTAAAAAATACATAAACTGATATGCAGCATAGTTTAAGGCGGAACTAAAAACGCTTTCGCGGGTATTACTACCGGCTAGTAGTAGTGACAAGCCTGCGAATAGTGTATGCGCGATATGTTGTAGTTGTAAGTAGGAAAAAGGCCTTGTCCATTCCGCAAATTTTGAGAATATTTTGTTTGTTAAACAAAAATCTTATAACTTTGGAGAATTAAAATGTAATTTTGTATAATAAAAAATAGTCCAAAACAGTTCTATTTATTTTATCGATATTTTTATTTACGTATCGGTGTCGTGTCGGAAAAAGAGCGTATCAATGCAAGTAGAATTTCATATTACTTTAAAATATTATTATTTCATGCAAATCCAGTGTACAAAATGCTAAACGTCCGAAGGCCGGTTGTAAGCAAACATTTAAATTTAAAATATCTCTTATAAATTGTAAAAAATGAATGCTCCTATATTTTTTACAAATGTGTAAATAATGTAATAGTTATTTAATTTTTCCTAGAATATTAATCAGTTTTTTTATTATTTTTATAGAAATGTAATTATTTTTTTTGTTAAACTTGTCTCATTTTCTAAATAAAAATATTAGCAAAAGTACTATTTGGATAAAGTTAAACGCCCAACTAATAAAGTAAAATATAATATTTTTTTAATAATTTTTTTTTAATTCATTTTCATACATCATAAGTATTAAATGTTAAACATTTAAACAAGTATTAAATGTTAAACTTTAATTAATAAAAAAAAATTGTATTGTTTTAGTTCTTGCTAGACATTAACTGTAACTATTTTCCAAGTACAATTTGTAATTTGAGTATTTGTCTATTAAACTGAAATTGAGCAACTTTTTCTTTTCTTAAAACAATTAACTAACGGCTCTAACACCCACACCTTTCATACTTCGTTACTTACAAAGTAATTTATATTTAAAACATTATTTTAGTTTTATAATTAGATATCAATTACATTTATTTATTGTTATTGTTTTCTAATTTTCATTATTAATGACCTCCACTTAAACAATTGTATTTGTTTTCCTTTTTACTATTGTAAGTTTTGTGTTGTATTGTATATTTTTCTTGTGAATTTTTACTAATTATGTTTGTTTTTATCTGTACTTGTTTCATATTTGTAATAATAAAAAGCCTCAATACGTGAGAAGTTCAATAAGTCCTTAGAATTTATAAGAAATATTTCCGAAAAATAGCAACTGTCAAAAGAAAAACCGATTGTTTCCGAAAAACAGCAACTTTCAAAAAGGCAAATTTTAAGAAAAATTCATCCTTATCTTTTTTTTTAATAATTGCATCTCATGGCGATACTGATAAATCGGCGATATTTTTACTGGGCGATATTTTTCCTACCGATAAAACGATATTTTACCTTTCTACATAACATTTTTTACTACTATAAACTTCTTATATAATCGATAAATTTTATGAAGTAGTCCGATGTTAAATTCGGAATTTTCGGTTTTTAATCAAATTTAAATTTTTGATCGGAATTCCATTTTTTTTCTACTATTTCATATTTTAGGTGAAATTTTGATTGTTTAGAAAAATTCTGATTTTTTAATAATCCTCTTTTTAACCATATCCTCATTGTTTATGGACCAATAGTGCTGAATATCAGTAGGAACATTTTAGAAACTACTCCTAACAGATTGGTTGGTTTAAATTTGCTGCACCTTTCTTGGTAAGGTATCAACCTTGTTTTCAACCCGAACACAGACTTGATGTCATCGCTAAATCGACTTCCCTATGTAGAAAGATCCAGAATATATACACTTTATGAGGTCGAAAATGAATATTGTAGAAATAACAAACTTATGTATATACCCTTTCCACCTATGGTGAATTTTCAATACCTAAACATCACTAAAACTTTATTTTCCGAGCAAGAAAAAAATTTATTAAAAAGTAAATTATAACGAGTTGCAATACAAGTTTGTCTGTTACGTAGAACTTACAACGTAAGGATGTAAAAGGTGATGAAATTTTACTTCGAAAAGCCTACAAAGTCGACACAGGTAAGTTATCAGATGCATTCTGTTAGTTAACATACTTCGAAAATTATAGAAAAAATCTGGCGTTTTCGCGTTTTCTTAAATCTCGGAATTGCACAACATACCAGTTGACTTAAGACTGGCTCTTAACCCATTTATTTAACGATATATTACTTTTGTATGGTAATTCATATTGCCAAGGAGTCTGACTTCTTAATAAAAATTATGATTTGGGATTTACTGTATAAAGGTGTTGAATTCGGAGGTTGAATTCGGAGGTTGAATTTATGTATGCGCTTCTGTTTTTTTATATTTACATAAGTGCTTTTTATAATTTTTAGTTTTCTAATTTACGTATAGCTTTTCTTAGCAAATTATAATATTACATTCGGTATTTAACAACGTTTTACTGAAAGGGACGAAATTTTGATATGGTGTCCCCGAGGGGAGCCAATATTGCTAAAACAGTTTTGTTTAATTTTAGCATTATTATTTTAATTATTATTCAGCATTATTATTTTATTGTAAACCGTATGAATTTTTCCAGCAGTTTCGAAAAATATCATATAGAATCCCATTGCCCCCAGTTGAGGACGGAGTTTTTACTCAAAACTGAATTTTTTTTTTAATTTATTGCTGTAAAATATTTAATTTGTCTTTAAAAGTTACGTTTATAAGATTATTTTAAAAATATTATCCCCAGTTTGTATTTAGGTCCAAATGGGTAAATAAAAGATTTATTGGTTTGAAAAATAATGAAACAGATTGTTTATCTACGAGGTCTGTTCAAAATAAATATCAATTTTTTAATTTTCGCGGGATGTGTACATTCACATAAACGTGACTAACCATTTCAGTTGTCAACAAACTACTAATCCAAATTGGCTTATAATGCCAACATATGGCTAACACATGTGTACCAACATAACAAAAAAAATTTTACACAGCCCGCGAAAATTTAAAATTTGTTCTTTTCTTTTGAACAGACCCCGTATATTGCTTGATTTCTCATACAAATTACGATTAATTCAAATAGTCTACTATTTGCATTGTGAAACAGGCACGGTGACTCATCGAACAATTCTCGGAAAACTTTTCTTTATTTATAAAAACCTTGTCTAGACCATTAGAACGAAGAGATGCCGTTATCAAAGAATGTCATTTCATTTCTATCATAATGTAGATTAGATTAGTCTTAATTTACATTAGGAAATTTTTTTTATGGTAATTTCATTTTTTTCTTTTCAAAATTATTTTGAATAATTCGTTTGTTGTTAAATTTTGAACGGTTTGCTACCTATGGACCTGAACAGGAGAAAAAAGGTAAACAAAATTGAATTTTTTATTTTGACCTTGAAGATGAAGTTTTTTTGATTTTATATGTTCACAATTTTGTTCTTTATGACAAGAGCTACAACTTTGCCTCAGAGAGTATATCAAAATTTCAAACGGTTTGCAAAATATGAGCTTGAGGAAATGATCATTTCTTGCAAAAATGACATCGAGGCCCCACATCTTTGAGGGCCCATAAAAAAAACCTGGAGGACTTTGGGCAAAACTGGGAGACAGGGGTCTTTTTTTTTTTGGTCTTTTATGACGTAGTGGTGTCCGTATATGGGTTTTTTGCCATGACTTAAAAAATTACACAGTGTGTAATTTCATTTTTTTCTTTTCAAAATTATTTTGAATAATTCGTTTGTTGTTAAAGTCGCGCATCTTTTTTAGCTTTCTAATGATATACATATGTATACCACTTCCTATATTGCGTTATAAAAAATAAAACTTAATATTTTCCAATTTTTTTCTTTAAAATTAGTCACCTAATTTATAAAAAATGTTCTTTCAACTTAGAACGAATAAAACGAACTAAAACCTGACATCAAAAATTCACAAGGTATATTTATCTTACTAGGTAGTGTCGTCCGCCCAGCTGATTTAGTAGTTCGACATGTCAAAAGTTGTATGTGTTCAGAAATTTTATAGTGTAGAAGTGAGAAAGCAATAAAACACATACACGCCTTCTCAATTTTCTTATATTTTTGTTTTGACATTTGGAACTACAAAGCAACAACAAAATGCCATGTTGTTGTTGTATTGTTTTATTTGTTGTAGGGACGCCACTACCTAGTAAAATAAATATACCTTGAAAATTCATTTGCATTTCAAAATTTATATTTTCATTTATGTTTTCAAACTACACTACAAAACGAACATTCAAAAAATAAAATAAAATGAGAATTTTAACTTAGAAAAAAATATTATTTTATTATTAAACTAATTGATTTTAAATTTTATTACATACCAACATTCTGTTGATAAAGAGAGATGATTTCAATAATGAGTTTTATTGCAAATTTCTTTTGAGTGAATGTAATCACTTTAATTACTGCAAAACTTTCATATGATGCAATTGTCTCAAGTATTTTCACGTTTCTTTGTAATTTTTTCCTTTCAGAGTCACTTAATATTTTGTATGCCATTAACACACTTTCTACACTGGATTACTAAATATAAATATTATTGTTGTTTAAGTCTCTTAAAATATTTGTTCTTTTTTAAATTCCCCTGTTCATATACATACGAGTATGTATGTATGTATTTTGGTAAAGACAAAAATATTTCCTTTTAAATAAATATTTGTGTATAAAACGTTTAATGATCGTATTATTGTTATTGACAACAAGGACTTAAATTTATTGCCAAAACCAATTTATGAAGCAATCAATTATTTAATTATTTGTTTAACTAAATAAAAAAAAACAACGAACGGTTAAGAAGTTATTAAACCAAACGCTATGCGATTGCTTTAAAAGATATACACAGAAAAATATATTTTTGTAATATTAAAAGATTTAAAACTTATGAAATATTCGTAATATTTTGCTCATCGTTTCGAACTGTCTGTTTGATGGAAAATTACTATGTATATAGTTTGAGCCATATATTTATGTAATACTTATTAAATAAGGGAGTAAAACTCATTTAAGTATAATTGTGTCGGCACTGTTATTATGGGCGCCATTTTAATCCGCCTCGTTCCTCAGAGGTTGTAGTTTATTAATTAGCAATTATCGGTATTCTTGGGTATCACCGCCGTCGCACAGTGGGGCAAAATCAAAATATTTAGGAAATAATTCAGCCATTTGTAAAGGGCTAGGCCGATTGATTCAAAATTTGACTATACTCAGATAAGTATCTGAGCTTAAGTTTTGACGGTAGGCACCATTCACCTGCCAGGGATAGCGCTATGTATTCTCAAAGTTGGGTACCTCGCACCTGCAAATTTTTTAGAGCTTGGCATTTCCTCAAATTTTGTTTGATTTTCAAAAATTATACATGGTCTTAAAGATCTTAAATTATGTTTTAGAATGACCGAGTTATAAGCAATTTAAAATTAAAATTTTTGATTTTTCGATACCCTGGTCCGGTTCTTTCAAAATAATGAGTACAGTTTTCAGCAATTTTTTTTTAAATTTGCTCTCTTAGTTAGCGAGCAAAATTTAAAATATTGTGGCAAAATTTCAAGGTTATATCTTTTCTGAGTTAAAAGCTAGACGAATTTCAATTTAAAAATTCTACTGTTAACATAACAGTAGCATAACATAACATAGATCAGTAACATAAACTGATAGATGTGTAATAAATATGGAAATATGTACTCATATTTAAAAGCACGTAAGAAAGATTGATTGAGTTGAATCTTTTTTTGTTTTATAGCAGACTACCTCATCTACATTTATTTATATACAAAAAAAAAAATATAATAATAGGAGAAAATTGAAAATTCGTTGCTGTTATCTGTTATTAAAGGCGTACTCTAATCCTTTCCTTTCGTTGTGGTGTTGCAATCGGATAGGCAGATAAAGGCAGACGATGTTTTTTCTATTCATTACTTTAACACGTCTAGTTTGAAAATTGACCTTTCACATCTCGGAGAAAGCCGGAGCTTTTTATGTATTCATAGCTGTTCTCAATGCTTATTTAAAATCCGTAACTTATAACGTTGTAAAGTACTCTAATTTTTTTTTGCCCAGTTTGACTGGATGTATGGCTTGGTTGACCGTCGTACAACAGGAAAAAAATTTGATAATTTTTTTTCACCCCTTCTATCACTCATCTAGAAAAGTGTGTAATTTGGTCAAACTCTGACAGTAGGCCTAAATTTATAGAAGTACCCTTGAAAGTAGGAAAAAATCATGCTGTTCCTATATCCTCCAGCTTATATAGTATAAGAATCACAAACAAGATAATTTAAAGCAGCGTTTTCGAAAATGGAATTTTTTCGCTATGGCCCATCCGTGCTTCGTCCTTTCGCTTCACTAAGTCAACAGATAAAACGAAAGGACTGTCATCGATAAATGTTGATTTCGACAAATATAATCCCAATACCAATATAAACCTGTCAACTTACCTCCACCATATTTTTTTTGTTGGTACTTTTTTTACTTAAACGATTTTTAATTGAAATGATTTAGTTAAATCATGAACTATGAGTTAATAGTAATTAAACAACAAATTTTTCTTAGTGTAATAACTGTTGGTCACAATAATGAAAAAGGTAATTTAACTTTTTCAATTTCCTTAAATAGTGACTACAACTTCTTCGCTTGTCATTCCTTTTGTAATGAAGTTTCTCTATTTGGTATTAACAGTCAGTCATCTTCAAGGCAATCAGGTTTTCCAAATGCAACAAATACTAGTAAGAAATTAATTGTGCAAGAATGTCTTAGATTGCTTAAGCAATGACAATAATAGTTTTAGAGTTTTGAATTTATTGCGTAAATATGTGCAACTTGTTGAAAATCTACTTTTGCTACTCAAAAGTTTAAAGACTAAAAATGAACTTGAAGTGAATGTTTGCGTGTACCTGCGAAAGATGTTTTAAACAGGTGTAATTATTAAGTTATTAACAAAATTCGGTCAGTAAACCAAACAATGGAAAATCCTACTTATTTTCTGTTTGTACTCAATTCAATCAGATTTTTTTTTAACAGTTTATTGACTTTTAAAATTAATGACACTTTTGCCATTTTTTTGCAATTCTTAAAGTTTGTTTGTTTCGGTATTTTATATACTTCGTAGCATAATTTTAAATACACCTTAATTATTTTAGAAGTTTGTTGACTTTTAATATTAACGATACTTTGCCAGTTTTAACAATTATATCAAGTTTGATTATTTTGATATTTTTTACACTGCATTTGCTTTGTTTCTTACACTGCACAGTGTGGCAGAATCAAAATATTTTGCAGATAACTTAGCCATTTATAAAGGGCTAGGACGATTGATCCAAAATTGCCAGCAGTGACGCTATATGGTCTCAAAGGCCCTGCAAATTCTTTTAGAGCTTGGCATTTCTTCAATTTTTGATAAAGGAAACTCCACAATTCCCAAAATAAATGCCCAAAATCCCAAAATTGGAATTTTTTAATATGTTGCCCATAAAGTCCACATATGGACTAGGGGTAATGAAATACTTTCAGCAATAGTTGGGAGTATATATAGTTTTATTACGGCTGTATTCTTTTCCCGATCCCAGCTTTGGGATTTTAGAATATATAGGCTAAAGTCAAAATTTCGATGTAAAATAGGTCAAATTGAAGGACCTCCATCTTCTACAAAGTTGCTCAATTTTACAGGAAATTTGGTTTAAACGTACGTACGTATATTGTTAGCTTATACAAAGATATACATTTTCTATATATTCCTTCTATTAAAAAATAAGGTTGACGGCTATTTATAGGCTAAAAAACACAAAAATTCAATCACTTTAAAATTTAAATTCGTCTAAAGAAGATATAGGGCCTGTTTTTATAAAACAAAACTTTCTCACATGTAGGTTTTTAAGAGAGCTTTTTATACACTAAAAAAATGATGTGCGTTAAATCAACTGAAAAAATATTATAATTCAAAATTCAGTTAAACCAGAATAATTGTTATTTTTTTAAATGTTAAACAACCAACCGATTAAAATCCGTAAATCTAATGTTTTTTCTTTAATTTAAATTTGCAAAAAAGTAAACTACACGTTCCGTTGGAATCGCTGATTTTGCGTTTGTTTTTTTAAATACCAGTCTAATAAATGTAACAACAAATACCATTAAAATCAACGAAGTTTCTGTCGTTTTTGCTAAATTTCCTTTATTTTCAGTTAGATATATTTCAAGTAACAAAGAAGAAAATTTTCGTTTTTTTTTTCATTCTGAAGTATAGAAAGCTTTTTATACACTAAAAAAATGATGTGCGTTAAATCAACTGAAAAAATATTATAATTCAAAATTCAGTTAAACCGAATAATTGTTATTTTTTTAAATGTTAAACAACCAACCGAATAAAATCCGTAAATCTAATATTTTTTCTTTAATTTAAACTTGCAAAAAAAGTAAACTACACGTTCCGTTGGAATCACTGATTTGGCATTTGTTTTTTTTAAATGCCAGTCTAATAAATATAACAACAAATACCATTAAAATCAACGAAATTTCTGTCGTTTATGCTAAATTTGCTTTATTTTCAGTTAGATATATTTCAAGTAATAAAGAAAATAAGCGAAAAGGTTAATTGCAATGTAAATCGGTTTAAAAATAAACGTTAAAATCAGTTAAATATTTTTTTTCTCTTCATTTTTAATGTTTATTTATTTTGAAATAATTTTACGAAATACTTTTTGATAAACTTCAATCAGTACTTGTAAAAATATTTTGAGTGTAAAATGTTAAAAATGTAAAGCTCTTTTTTGTTACTCACATGAAAAATACTAAAACGTAAATGTTTTTCTTTCACTTGTTTTGCGAAAAAACATAATATTTCATTTTATAAAAACAGGCCCTTATTTAGAAATAATTTTACGAAATACTTTTTTGATAAACTACAATCAGTTATTGTAAAAATACTTTAAGTGTAGAAACAAAAAATAAATTAAAAAATGTAAAGCACTTTTTTGTCACTCACATGAAAAATACTAAAACGTAAATGTTTTTTCTTTCGCTTTTTTTACGAAAGAACATAATATTTCATTTTATAAAAACAGGCCCATAATCTTGAAATTTTTCCAAAATATTTTGAATTTCGCTCACTAACTGTGGGAAAAAATTTGCTGAAAATTGTTTAAAATATTTTGAAAACATTGGACCAGGGTATCGAAAAATCAAAAATTGTAATTTTAAAATGCTTATAACTAGCTCATTTTAAAACATAATTTACAGATCATATCATCATTTTATAGGTATTAACTACACCTTTAAGATCATGTATAAGACCATATAAAATCAAACAAAAATTGAAGAAAAGCTCTAAAAGAATTTGCAAGGGCGATGTACCCAACGTTAAGATCACATAGCGTGGTTTTAAAGTTGGAAGATGACCACAGTCAAAACTAACGCTGATATCTATACTCCTCTGCTATGCTCATGCCAATCGGCCTAGCCTCTTACAAATGGCTAAGTTATTTCCAAAATATTTTGGTGACATTTCAATAAAAAAAAATGTATGCCCGAGGTACCTAACTAACAAGCCTCCATTCACCCTAGAGTACAGCTCTACTCGAACAGATCATGCTTTGTCTCTGTGTAATTTCATTAAAATGTTTTTAGTGGTTCAAGAGCTCGTGAGTTATTTCCAATTGTATAAATTTTGGGACGCCCTTTATATGTTAATTGTTCACCATTTAAAGTTTTTTGTGCATTTTATTATTCAAATGTTATTAAAATTGTAATTATAGTTATTACGATGTTTTTGTCAACATTTGAAAAAAAAACCAATTAGTCTGAATAACGAGTTGTTCAAAAGGAACATATAGAATTTGACATGGCAGTTATGTAGTTTTTTTATATTTTAATCGCTATTTTATTTAATAAATTGATACAAGTCGAGTTGTATCATTTGCAGTACGTTTACTATTTAAAGCACGTTTACACTATCAAAATGGGCATTCTCTTGTGGTCACTAATAGAACTTTGAGTTTATTTTGTATGGTATTTTTCTAGTGGAATATTAACTGTTTGTTGATCAAATGCGAGACAAATGGTTCAGCCAACATCCGACAGCGTTGGTGGTAGTGTGAAGATTAACTTGAGTCTGTCAATTTATTTATTTATTTATTTTTCATTTCCTGTGCAACAAGACTAAGTATTATATTTAAAGCACAGGAACGCATTACGTTATCAGAATATTTATGATAAAGCAAAAGAAATAACATTAATACTGCTTAAAATTGCGAAAAAAGAATACATTTAACATTGATTGTGAAAAGTTAAAATTAAAAAGAAGAAAGAATAACGAAATTAATTTACGTAAAGGATTTAAATAAAAAAGTTTTGAAACTACTAGCATTGCTATTAAGTTGTTGATTCAGTGGAAGATTATTCCAAAGACGCGCAGCATGCACATAAAACTGCCACTTAGAAACAAGATACTGATGTCGAGGTATTATAATGTTTCGGTTGCGTTGGGATTGGCAAAAACGTATTCTATCGAATATATATTTGGGTTTTTGTGAATTTATGATTTTGTGCAAAAAAGTCAACGTGCGAATTTTGAGTAAGCTTTCGTAAAGGTTATAAGAGACAGTGGATATACGATCAAACCTTCTCAATCCATACACATACCTTATAATGTTGTTATATAAAACAGTCAGTTTTCTTTTGCTGGATGAGTCACAGCTAGAAAATAGTTCACATCCATAAAGTAAGGAGGGAATTGAGTATGTTTTGGCAATTAATATTCTTATTCTTAGTGGGGTAAAGTATTGAGTTGGCCAAAGGGCTCTTAACTTTACATAGGCTTGGTCAACTAGTGAATTAATATGATCAGACCAAGTTAAATTGTTGTTAAAAATAACACCAAGATTTTTTGCCGTGTTCATGATTTCAATTTTTTCACCATTTAAAACAACATCACAAGAAACTGAGGGAACTAATCTTTTTTATGAACTATAATACATTTAGACTTGCTCGGGTTTAAGCATAGACCATTAGCAGAAGCCCAGCGGTAGATTTTCTCTAAATCATGGTTGAGGTTGGAAATACCTGAAGAAAAATTTTCAACTGGAGTGCTTAATGTGATTTGAACGTCATCGGCGTACAAATGGACCTTGCATTTATCTAATTGTTGAGGTAAGTCATTTACATAAAGGGAAAATAAAAGTGGTCCTGAAATAGAACCTTGAGGCACTCCTCTATTAACGGGTAAACTATCTGACCAGACATCATTAACAAAAACAGATTGATTGCGACCTGAAAGGTAAGACGATATAAGCTTAGTCGATGTATTCGCAAAACTGAAGAAATGTTTAAGTTTTTTGGTGAGCAAATCGTGGTCTACCATATCGAATGCCTTGGAATGATCCAAAAGCACTAAAAAGTTGATATAACCGTTTTCAAGCCCCTGTGGTATATTTTCGCTCACTTCCACAAGAGCTGTCACGCAGCTATGACCCTCACGAAAACCAGATTGGTAACTATTAAGCAAATTGTGATTATTTATATATGTAATAATTTGCTTGTATAACAGATTTTCTAAAACTTTTGATAAAAAGCATAAAATAGCAATTGGCCTGTATTCTCCGTTCGCTTTCGGTAATGGAATAATTTTTGAATGTTTCCAATTAGTAGGGTAAGTACCGGTCATTATAATTGAGTTGAAGAAATGAGTGATATACGGAAGAATCAGGTGCAAAAGAAAACGTATAAATTTTGGGTGTAAATCATCACTTCCTACAGCATTCGATCTTAGTAAGGTGCACACTGACATAATGTCATATTGTGTAACGTACGAAAATTTGAAGCTTTCCTTATAGTATCATCATTTACATTTAGCGAGTCGGAGGAAAAATTAAAATAACTGGTATTTGCTTGGATTGAAGGAATGTTGGTAAAGGTTTTGTTAAGTAAATTTGAATCCACTTGGGAGTCAATAACATTGTTCCGATTGCCGATTCCAATTTCGCGAATAGTGTTCCACGTTTGACGAGAATTGATGGCATTACTAAAACGATTCGAATAGTATTCGGTTTTTGCATACTTTATTTGATTATTGACGTTTCTTCTGGCATTTTCGAATTCCAGTTTGAGCTCTGGAGTTTTATATCTTTTCATTCTGGCGTAAGCTAAGACCCTTTGGCGTATAGAATTCTTAATGGCACTAGAAAACCAGGGTTTTTGTTTATATTTTACTTTTTTAAGTTTTAAAGGCACAGTTATTTCAAACAGATTCTAAATTACCCGGGGGTTCCAATTGTCACTGCAGGAATATAGCAAATGCTTTGACGCGGTCCACTCGGGGAAAATAGGGGCACCAGACACTAGGGTTCCTAGAGCCTAAATCTGGGAGAAAAGGCCTGTGTGTGAAAACATACGGGTTCTCTTCGAGGCCCGACCAGTGCCCAAAGGACTGGTACCACGGGAATCGGTGGCCCCACAGAGAGCCTATCCTCTCTGTGACTGGTTATTGGTGAGGTCCCCTTCGGGGGTACACGTGGTGGTTGTGGTTTAAGATCGATTAAGTAGGTATAGTGCACGGTCGATCAAGTGTGGTGTTGCACTCTCAACAGACGGAGTTTGGATAGTCTCCAAACCCCTAAGCAAGAGGTTATAATGTGGATATAGGCTTGCCTTGGAAAGGCTTGCCATATTATATAAATTGCTACTCATTGTGATTGTATCACACACAAAAAGCGATTGGTGGCAATCGTAAAGTATTGTTATACTACACAATGGGGCGCTAGTCTACGCCTAAGTTTCACTCGGTGGTAAGACCACCGTGAGGTTAGGCCGAGTAGGCAGGTACTCACGTTAATCTTGTTCCACAGATTCTAAATGCAATGTTCCAAAAATAAAGATTGCTCATCAACAGAGGGCATTAAATAAATATTGCTCCAGGGTATAAGTCTTGAGTTATTACCGAGGTTATTATAGACTATCTGTCTGAAATCACGATAACTAAAGCATTTATCAACTTGTTGAACTTCAAAACAATAACAATAAAAAGATCAGATCGTGCTTGGAGAAACACGGAGCTGATATTTGATCATATAAAAGTATGCGCTCAGAATTTGAAACGAAAAATAGGTCAATCAGTGTACTTGTGGTAAAGGTATGGTGCGTTGGATTTGCCAGGTTGACTGGAAATAGACCTAGCGATAACATATTGTTATGGAGGGTGGAGTTTATCAGGACATTTGATAAGGTCATTACATTCCGAGGCAAGATACTCCAGTATAGTGTATAACACTGTTAGGGGTATTCTCTTATTAGGCCTATAGACACAACCCACCAATAACTTTTTGTCAAATGAAACAATTTCAATGAAAAGGAACTCGATATCTTGATTAACTGAACTGTTTATAACAGGGGATCTGCAGCATATTTTAGCGGAAATATTGATTTTTACAAAAATAGCTACACCTCCACCATGACTTACCCTATCAGCTCTAAAAATTTTATAGCCACATGGGCAAATAAAACCGTCAGGTGTTGATGCCATAAGCCAAGTTTCAGAAACACAAATGACGTCGACGTCGGAGTTTTCAAACACTAATTTAAATTCGTCAAGTTTATTATTTAGGCTTTGCGCATTAATGTGAACTATTTTGAAGCATTTTTATGCTTAGCCAAGATCCTGACCATATTAATTGTTATGTCTTTGGAACTTCCACCTTCATCATTGTTAAATGGCATAAAAACAAATATGAATATAAGCAATGCTAACAGAAACAAGAGTTATAAGTGTAACATGATTTATGCTTAAAAAATATAATGAACATAATGCACATATTTTTATAAAAATGGTATCAAAGGTCATAATAATATAAAATACTGAGGTTTTATAGCTTTATAAAAATGAAAGAAAATGATTAAATGTATTGAGTATGTGTACAAGAATACAATAGATCAGAGAAAAAGAAACAGTATAAAATTTACTCAGTAGGACGAAAAAACGGTTTGAGTTGTTCTGGACGGATAATATTTTTTAGTTCATCATCATCAGTCTTCTTAACATAAACTAAACCACGAAGAGTATATACAGCCTTCAATAACTTATCCTTTTTTAGTCCAAGTGCTGTTTTAAAGATGCTATAGATTTTCATTAATAATGGGTGATTTTTTTGAGGTTAGGATTAGTATTTGACAGATCACGTGAGATTTCAGACATGGTGCCAAAGAAAAAGATGCTCAGTATGCTTTGACATTTCATCATGAATAGACTTACTAACGAGCAACGCTTGCAAATCATTGAATTTTATTACCAAAATCAGTGTTCGGTTCGAAATGTTCGAAATCGACAAATTTTGTTCAGCGATGAGGCTCATTTCTGGTTGAATGGCTACGTAAATAAGCAAAATTGCCGCATTTGGAGTGAAGAGCAACCAGAAGCCGTTCAAGAACTGCTTATGCATCCCGAAAAATGCACTGTTTGGTGTGGTTTGTACGCTGGTGGAATCATTGGACCGTATTTTTTCAAAGATGCTGTTGGACGCAACGTTACGGTGAATGGCGATCGCTATCGTTCGATGCTAACAAACTTTTTGTTGCCAAAAATGGAACAACTGAACTTGGTTGACATGTGGTTTCAAAAAGATGGCGCTATATGCCACACAGCTCGCGATTCTATGGCCATTTTGAGGGAAAACTTCGGAGAACAATTCATCTCAAGAAATGGACCGGTAAGTTGGCCACCAAGATCATGCGATTTGACGCCTTTAGACTATTTTTTGTGGGGCTACGTCAAGTCTAAAGTCTACAGAAATAAGCCAGCAACTATTCCAGCTTTGGAAGACAACATTTCCGAAGAAATTCGGGCTATTCCGGCCGAAATGCTCGAAAAAGTTGCCCAAAATTGGACTTTCCGAATAGACCACCTAAGACGCAGCCGCGGTCAACATTTAAATGAAATTATCTTCAAAAAGTAAATGTCATGGACCAATCTAACGTTTCAAATAAAGAACCGATGAGATTTTGCAAATTTTATGCGTTTAAAAAAAAAAAAAATTCTCAAGCTCTTAAAAAATCACTCGTTATAAAACGAAACATTACTCTGAAATCCTGCATCAGACAAGCGTAGGGGAGATTTCAATTTACGACGATGGGCTGCTGCAATTTTCAGGAAGTAGTTTTTGTCATATGGAGAATTAAATTTTATTATAATGGGTGGGTCATCGACGTTACGGTGGTTTTTAAAATTTTTGACACGGAATATGGATTTAAAAGGTGGTGTGGCAATATTTATGGTGTTGCAGATATTATCAAAAAATTGATTTAAATTTTCATTATTGTTAAAAGGTAAGCCAGTGATACGTAGGCTTTCAATCTAGGACTTTAATTTATCAATTTCTATCACTTTCATCTCCACTTTGTCATTTAATTCTTTTACCTCTCTGTTTACATCATTTATAAATTCATTTTTAATAATTTGAAATCTTTCTTCAATCTCATTTAGTAAACTGCTCTTACTTTCTGTGATTAAATTTTTTATGAGCTCAGTTTGCTCTCTTATATATTCATCGTGTTTTTTAAATTTTTCCACATACGACAATTCCACTTACGACTCCGAGAGAAAGACTCTCTAGGTGATGGAACATTAAGTCTGCAGCAAGGCATATTTAACCAGGTGAGTGCACAAGGCGGAGCAAATATTAAAGATATATTTTTTAAATTTTTTTTATATGGAGATTGACATTAATCAGGTTTTTTAAGAGAGAATAATATCTATTTTAGTGTCAAAATCCATATAAAAAAAATTCAAAAAAATTTTTGCTCAAATTTCCTTTCCCTTACGCTATCACCTTGTTTAATATGCCTTGGTCTGCAGCAACATCATCAGGCAATCCAAAATCTGCTTCATTTGCTGTTCTCCTAGTTCTGCGGGTTGTCATTATTATAGGCCTTTGGTGTTTTTATTGTTGTATTTATGTATGTAAGTAACTTGATGCTTGCACTCTTGCACTCTTGTATTTTTTTATTTTTTGCAAATTTCTTTTTGGTACTGATTTTTGCGAATTGTTGTGATTTTGTTTTGTTATTGTCTTGTTGCAAAATTTTTAAATAGATTATTATTATTATTTTTGAACACTTGATTATTATTTATTTATTTTATCTTTAATTGTTTTTGATCTATTTTGTTTATTTTATTAAAGATTTTAGAAGAAGAGTTTTATTTATTTTGTGGAGCACTAGCAAAAACACGACCGTTTTGTTCAATTTCGTGTGAATTATATTTTAAAATTAAATATTGGGGATGTTAATGAACAGATAGAAAAGCCACACAGCTGATGTAAAAATAGATGTTTAAACAACCTCCAATCACTAATGGAAAACCATGTATTTTGTTTTTTTATAATGGGTTTTTCTATTTATTATTCTATGCATTGGTTAATAATTTCAGAAAACAAAAGTGATAAAAAAAGGTTTAAAAATATACACATAAAATAAGTTACATTTTGCAAAAATTACAGAAACTACTACTAACTAATACTACTAGCTAAGCACTTCTTGAGAACTTTTTAAATTATAATTTTTATAGAATATATTTTCATATTAAACAAAACGAACATATGGTCCGCTAAAACACGAAAAGCTTTTGACAATATTATTTTATAAGAATTTGAAAAGACAGTTGAATTAACATTTAAAAATTAGCTTGATTTCACGTGCAAGTTTGATATTACAGTGGTGCTCAAAAGATAAGTAGGACTTTGAAATCATCATCCCTTTGTTCTCAATAGGGTTGAGTTCGAGGGATTCTAAAAACAACGACACTAAATTGAATTGTTTTTCTATTAATTATTTAATATTATGCTAATTAACCATAACATCTATATACATATAATAAAATAAAAACTTATTTCCGTCTGTCTGTCTGATTTTCTTATGCTTCTCATCACGCAAAAACTACTGGATGGATTTTAAAATTTTGTGAGGAGGTACTTAAGTATCCTGATTACAATATAGGATATTTTTTTCCGCAAAAATATCTCATTTCCAGGAAAAAGTGAAAAAAGCAGTGAAAGTACGCAATTTTCGGTTTAAAGGTACTGACAATTTCGTTTTAAAACTGGGAAATTTTAAACACGGTTGCGCACCTTTTATTTTTGAAAGTGGGATATTTTAAACAACAAAATGCGCCAATTGAATTGTATTTTTACTTTGTGAAATTACATTGTTATTAAAATATTTTAAACACCTGTTACAGAGGTCTATAATATGTTTATAATTTGTTATAAATTTTAGAATTTTATCCAGTATAAAGTAAATACATAAACCATAACTGAAGCATTGTAAAAGTAAGAGTCTAACAATTAGTGTGGAATACTTTCAAAGGAAAATCGAGCAAAATATTGTCAGGACAACCACCCCGTGGCGGGCACAGCTAGTTTTATAATAAAAATGCAGTTTATTTTGTTGGGAGAAAAGCTAAATTGTTTTTCTACAACTAAACTTTTTCAATTTTTTCTCTCTTTTTTTCCTGCTTTTCGTTCTCAGAAATTCGAAATATGAAGCGTTTAAAATATGTATACGATAAGTAAGGTACGTTGAGCTGAGCTCGACGAATTTGTTTTTGCATTTTAATTGGAAACTTTGCCTCTTAGACAGCACTACTGATGCCATTGCGGAAATGGTTGCTTATATAATTTCGCTAGGAATGAAAGCTTTTAGTCCATCAAAGCAAATTTCGGTTAACTATATATATTGAAAGAACTCTTGGTTTAATCAGATGTGTAAAAATGCAGCTTACTTCAGAGAGGAAGCATTCAGTATCTGGCATAGAAACAAAAAACACAGATACCGATGTTCTTCGCAAAAGAGCAAGATCTTCATGTGCTAAGGTACTTAGGCGTAAAAAACATCTATACGAGGAGTGTCTTTGCGCCAAAGTTCTTTTTGCCGCCGGGGTAGCAAGAGCTTTTAGTCATTCGGTTAAAGAGTAAAGGATAATGCTAGTTCCTCAATTCTGACTCATTTAAAGGATGACCAAATATTCCAGGTCTGTGATAAGGCTAACCTTCTGACTGGTCAGTTTGCAAGAAATTCCTATTTGCCGGAAAGCCATCACCACTACCTGTGCTTGACAGAGTATCAGTAAATACGCCACAGAAAAGAAAGCAGATCCTAGCATTACCGAAACCTCTGGACCGGATGGCATTCCAGCACTGGTGTTGAAGCAGTGCTCTTCGACT
Source organism: Phasia obesa (assembly GCA_949628195.1). Taxonomy (NCBI): domain Eukaryota; kingdom Metazoa; phylum Arthropoda; class Insecta; order Diptera; family Tachinidae; genus Phasia; species Phasia obesa. The sequence goes on along the minus strand of OX451215.1, from coordinate 175,308,527 downwards.
CTAGCACTCACATTATCGACTCTTATCAGCACTTTATATCATGCCGGTAATTTTCCAATATGCTGGAAGTTAGCTAATGTATGGTCAATTTCCAAAAAGGGTGAGGCTAACAACCCTAACAATACTGCCCATTTGCAGTTTGTTTTACGGTTTCTAAGGTAATGAAAATTATAATACATTTTTATCTTGTAAAGTATCCGGAATCCAACAGTTTACTAAGCGACCGCCAGTATGGTTTTCCTAGGGGGCGCTCTTCAGGGGACTCCCTAGCTTTCCTTTTCGGAAAAAAGGTGTCAATCCATTTCCCTTTCCGGCGAAAGTAAGGTGGTGGCTCTAGATAGATATGGTGCGCTTCTGTCAAAACTTATTGCTTTTGGTGTCGGTATGGTTTTCCTAGGGGGCGCTCTTCAGGGGACTCCCTAGCTTTTCTTTTCGGAAAAAAGGTGTCAATCCATTTACCATTTCGGCGAAAGTAAGGTGATGGCTCTAGATAGATATGGTGCGCTTCTGTCAAAACTTATTGCTTTTGGTGTCGGTGATAACTTTTCTCGATTTATATTGAGCTTCCTCAGGAATAGCACTATCCAAATTGTTATAGATTGAATTTCATTAAACGAGTTCAAGATTAATTCAGGGCTATTTGTATTCTTTCTGCAAACGGCCAAGCCGTTTAGAGGTTGGAGTTAAGAAGCAAAACTTAAATGATACGCTTAATCACGATCTCGTAGCAATATCTGATTGGGGCCAGGCAAATAGAGTCGTAAGGCTCAATCTTATGCACAGACGTTCAACCACAAATGGTGCTTCATTTGTAATTATGGCTGATATAAGTTTTGAAAAATCGGAAGTTCTTAAAGTTCTTGGTATGAAAATCTAGTGCGATGTTCGATGGAAACATTTTTCAAGTCTCAAAAGAAGCTTTCAAGTGCCTCGGTTTTTTGAAACGGTGTTGATTTCCTTGATTTCCTTACTCTTCATACCACCTACAAAAAAAGAATTCAACTCCCAGCTATGGGCCGGTGCTCCAAAGTCTGTTTTGGAGCTACTCGACCGCTTGCAAGAGTGAGCGAATAAGCTCATAGCTGACAGTAGGTTATCAAACTCTATTGATTCTCTTGATCATGAAAGCAATGTTGGTTGTGTTTGGCTGTTTTATCGTTACTACAATGGAATGTGCTCTAATGAGATTAGGGAATTCCTTCCCTATATCCTCAAGTTTATGAGTACAAGCTTTTCATAAAGAGCTTATCCATTTGTGGTCGATAGGTTAGTGAATCGCACTATGCATTCAAAGAAAACTTTTTAGCCGTACAGTTCGTATGTGGAATCAACTTCCTGCATAGGTGTTTCCTGTTACTTACAATGTGAGAAAATTCAAATCGAAGGTCCACAAACACTAAACTGCTTACTTAGTCCAAATTAGTCCCCTCCCTGTCCCAAAGCTAATGTTTTCCGTCCTGTCTATGGCGGTACCGAGGTAGATATAGTCTCTAACTACCTCAAAGTTGTAATTTTCTACTACTATTGATACCCAAGTATACTAGACGTTTTCTGCCGGGCCCATTTTTGTAAATTCTTTCTAAAATCTAAAATTATATTTCATTTAAAAATTGAAGGTGTCCTTATATAAGAAACATATTTTTTAATAATATAAAATAAATTCTAAAAGCATGATTCTATGATAAAAAGATAAAATGTGTTCAAAATCGGAAAACTTGTCCTAATCTTTAGAAACATTTTTATAACCACAAAAATTTGTCATCGTGAAATTTCACAATCTATACATATAATAAAATAGTAACTCATTTCCGTCCGTCTGTCTGTCTGTCTATTTGTGTTCGCATCACGTAAAAACTACTGGATGGATTTTAACAAAATTTTGTGAGGAGGTACCTTAGTATGCTGATCCCAATAAAGGATACTTTTATTCCAAATACAAAAATTTCTTATTTCTAAGAGAAAGTGGAGTAAAAGTAGTGAAAAATGCAATTTCCGATTAAAAGGTGCTGAAATTTTCGGTTAAAAACTGGGATATTTTCAGCACGGTTACATTTTCACCACACACCTTTTTATTTTTGGAAGTGGGATATTTTAGAAACTATTAGGCAACAGATGGCTCCAGTTGATTAAAATTTGTTTTTTACTTTGTGGAATTACATTGTTATTAAAATATTTTAAACACCTCTTACAGAGGTTTACAATAATTTTTAGATTTTGAATTTTTTATAAATTTTAGAATTTTATCGAAGCACTATAAAAGTAAGAGTCTTTCAATTGGTGTGGAATACTTTCAAAGCAAAACCGAGCAAAATATTGTCAAAACGCCCTCGACGTAAAAATACAAGCAATTTTTAAAGTTCGAAGATTTATTTAACTACAAGTAGTGATCGCGAATTCGTCAGCGTTGTAACAACAATATTTTGTTTGAATTTGCTGTTTGCTTTGCAAGTAATCTACACCAAATTGTAAGATTTATACTTTTAAATATTTACTTTGTGTAGAGGTATCCTGATGTTGCAACGTGGGTTTGATTTAAACTTAAAAGATCCCTTTTAACCTAACCTAACCTAAAATATCCCGTTTACAAAAACGAAAAATGCTGCCAAGTAAAATTGCGTACACTTGATTGATTTATTTTTGCTGTGAATTATACCAAATAATTTTTTGCTATCTTAATTTAAACAAAAAAACCCATGCGAAAAAATAAATTACGAAGAAAATAAATAATTATGTATATAAGTCGTCTGTTTTGACCACTACTGTAAATATACAAAATAGATTAAGAATTTTGTATTTAAGCTGTTTAGCAGTTGAGCCAACGTTATGCATTAAATTTCATATCGGAACTCGTAACAATTTACAACAACAACAACAAAAATGAGAACAAAAAACAAAAGAATTTATCACTCTGGCATTTCCTTTTTTACGACGATAAACACTTTAAACAAACTACTAGGTAAACAAAATAATTAAGCTTGATTTCTTAAAAAAAATTTCTTAAATTATTGTGTGCAAACATTTCAAATGTTTAATAATGTTTGAATGCTTTCATTTCAGATTTTTACTTCAAAGAACGAGTATGTCATCAAATGATGCCTTTAACCGAAGTGAAGAACAAAATGAAGGCAATGGAACCGTTGCATCATTTAGCGGCAACAATGTGGAAACAAATAAACCACCCACACATTTACAACAGCAGGTAGTACCGAATGAAGAAACACACTTAAGGGATAGTTCGCGGCAAGCGTATTTTAGTGATGAAAAAATTCTTATACCCGAAACAGAACAGGTAAGAAAAACAGTTTTACAAGATTTTGCTTTGCAAGTTCTCTCACATCAGATTTCTACTATTAACTATTAAAATACTTAATATTCAAAATCTGGATAGCATATATTTTTTTTATAATTCTTTATTAATATTGCTAAAACTTAAAACCTCCGTTGTGGCGTGTTTTATGTATTAAAATTCACTATTCATTTGTTTATATATACAATCGAATAGGGGTGAATGTGAAAATTTGTTTTAATTATTCAATACATACTCGTTCGATGACAAGTTCAAAAGAGATTAGGAAGCAGGGTAAAAAATGGTTTAACTTATGACTAATGAAAGGAGGACACGTTGATTTATTTTGAATTATTTCTAGAGTGGATTGTTTTCTTGGAATACTATTTTAGCGACTGACGGTGATCAAGATGCTTAAGGTTATATCTGAAACTTGTCAGACTCCTATGACAATGCCATGTTAAGGTGAGAGGTTCTTTTCATAAAAAGTGTTAGAACTGGAACCGGTCACAATCACTCACGAACTAGTCACGTACCTAGTTATGGATCAGTTCTCTTTCCTGGGGGGTATTAATAAATTTAAAAATTCCACACTACATATACATATATTTCCGAGAGTTAAGCTACTATCACACTAATGAACTGTCCAATATGGCAATCCTATTATCAACCTCCGGTTTGTTCTGTAGAGCCTACGTTAATGCTTCATGCCTTTACATACTATCCAAGGCAGAACTGCATAAATTAAATCTATGTATTAGGAGTTGTAATTAATATCAGTAAGGAATCCGGACAAACAGCAGGGAATACGATCTTTACTCGATATCTTATTTCGTAATCTTAGTCCACGTTTCTTAACTTTATGACTTGACTATTCGAGATTATTCCCTAAATTGATTTTTTTCTGTACGTTCGTAATCCTGGGCTAACTGTTAACCTGACTTTAAATTAAATAAGAATAATTAGGTGTTCTTTTGAAGCGTTTGGACAGTTATATAACAAACTAGCTGTGCCCACACACGTTGTGTGCGTCCTGACAATATATTGTTCGATTTTGATTTGAAAGTAATCCACAAAGAGTAAGAGTACGTATTAACTTTATATAAAGGTACCATTCCTTGGATAAAATTCTAAAATTTATATAAAACATACAATGAAATTTATAATCAAGCTTAAGTTCGTTTTTATTCTCTCTAAGAAAGAATTAATTAAATTACAAATTAGGTGATAATATTAAATAAAAATTGGGAAATTTACTCAACAAATTTTGGTTTGATACTAGATTTGTGTTAACTAAAAACGAATGTTGAAGGTAAAACAAATAAACAATAATTCTTGCAAAAAAAACCGACTACAAAACAAATATATGTGCATCAATTCTAAACTAAAAATTTAAAGGGAAGTAATCTGTAAGAAATAGTACTCAAATCAAATAATTTAATACTTGTTGCTCTAACGGATAGATATGACACAGCAATAAAAAGTAACGGTTCCAAATATATGGCAATATAGGTTAAACAATATCACCTAGGGGACACCCTTTAATGTACAATTTTAAATTAAACACTTATTTTAAAGGACAGATTCTTTGTAAATTTCAAATGTCTGTCTAAAACGGTTTAAAAGTTTGGCCATATGCATCAACTTACATCAACTATTGAGACACCCTTTAAAATTTTAAATATTTATAAATGTTATTATACGGGACATAGTAGTGGAGATTCTGTCCAATTTTCAAGTGTTTGTCTATAACGGTTGAAAAGATAGGGCTAGATAGGTGCAATTATATCAATTATGGGGACACCCTTTAGTTTCCAAATTTAAATTATATACTTGATGTTATAAAGGAGTTAGATATATGTACAAGTTCTTTGTAAATTTCAACCGTCTCTCTGTTACTGCTCAAAAGTTTTGCAATATACATAAAATTACATCAACTATTGGGACACCCTTTAATTTCTAATCATAAATATTTAATTTCTGATTATAAATATTGGACATTCTGTCCAATTTTCAAGTGATTGTCTACAATGGTTCAAATGGTTCATATATTAAAATTGACGTCACATATGGGGACACCCTTTAATGTTTAAGTTTATTTTTTATTAATTTCTGTTATTGGCAGCTATAGTAATAAGCAGTTTTCTAAAATTTTAAAAGGGTGCCGTTTACGGTTGATAATACACGCAAAAAACACGTATGTTGTATGGGGACACCCTTTAATTTTCAAAATTCTGAACTTCTTTTAAAACGGGACCAATCTGTAAGCATTTCCTTTCTAATAATGAAAAAAAAATTAAAATCGGTTCAGAAATGACTGAGTTTTGCGGGCACAAACATAAATAAATTAGTCAAGTGCGAGTTAGACTCACACACGTAGGGTTCCGTACTATGTTCAGTATAATTTAAAAATTAAAGTTGTTTATTTTTTATGTCTTATGGGACACCCTTAAATTTTAAAAGTAAAGTAATATTCGCAAAAATTGCATCATAATTAGAACACCCTTTAAATTTTAATATGTAATTAATTTTATAGCGGCCATGGTAATACAATTTCTATTAAAATATCAGAAGCCTACCTATTGCGGTTAAAAAATAAGGTAATATTCGTGAAAAATACGTTACTAATGGACACACTTCAATTTTAAGTATTTGTTATAGCGGCCGAAGTAACACATCTACTGTAAACATTTCAAGAGGGTATCTATTACGGTTTATAAAATCTTGTCACTGTCGGAACACCCTTTAATTTTATTATTCATTATAGTGGCCATGGCAACTTACTTTCTATAAATATATTAAGAGTCTACTTGCGATTAAAAAATAAGTCACTATAAGTGAAAAACATGTCACTGTCGGAACACCCTTTAATTTTTAGTAGTTGTCATATCGGCCATGGCAACACATCTTCTGTACAAAATTTCAAGGGACTACCTGTTACGGTTCAAGAAATAAGGCTTTATACATGCAAATCACGTCACTGGCGGAAAACCCTTTAATTTTTATTATTTGTTATAGTGGACATAGTTATACACCTCCTGTAAAAATTTCAAGATTCCACCTATTCATTGAAAACTTAGGATATACACATGCAAATCACGTCACTATTAGAACACCCTTTAATATTTAAGATCAATTTTGTATACTTGTTTATAAAACAAACATAGTTTTAATTACAGTCTGCAAAGTGTAAGTGGTTTCCTCTTACAGCTAAAAAAAAAGACATAAACGTAAATAACACGTCACTTTTGAAACACCCTACGTTTTAGTATTTTTTGCTATTGTGGCTGCTGAATACACTTTTGGTAAAATTTTCAAGAGTCTACCTATTATGGATCAAAACTTAGGCCTTACACATACAAAGCACACCACTATCGGAACACCCTTTAATTTTAGGTTTATTTTTTTAGACTTGTTTATAAAGCGAACTTAGTTTTAAATACTGTTTGTAAGAAATAAACACATATTCGTAAATAACACCTCTCTATCGGAACATCCTATAAGTTTTAATATTTGTTGCTATAGCGGCCATAGTTATACACCTTTGGTAAAATTTTCAAGAGTCTACCTATTATGGTTCAAAACTTAGGCCTTATACATGCAAATCACTCCAATATCGGAACACCCTTTTAATTTTTAGGTTTATTTTTTTATCTTGTTTATATAGCGAACTAATTTTAATTTAGTGCTTTCATATTTTTAGTGAATTCCTCCTACATTTCAAGAAATAAGCACATATTCGTGAATAACACCTCTCTATCGGAACACCCTATAAGTTTTAGTATTTGTAAGTATAGCGGTCACAGTTATATACTTTCTGTGAAAATTTCAAGCGCCTACCTATTACGGTTCAAAACTTAGGACTTTTAAATGCAAACACCACTACTATCGAACACCCTTTAATTTTTAGGTTTATTTTTTATACTTGTTTATATAGCGAACTAAGTTTTAATTACTGCTTACATATTTTTAGTGTATGCCTCCTACAGCTCAAGAAATAAACACATATTTTTGAATAACACCTCTCTATCGGAACACCCTATAAATTTTAATATTTGTTGCTATAGCGGCCAAAATTATACACCTTCTGTAAAAATTTCAAGATTCTACCTATTATGATTCAAAACTTAGGCCTTAAAAATCAAACTAACACCACTATCGGAACACCCTTTAATTTTTAGGTTTATTTTTTAGACTTGTATATAAGCGAACTACGTTTTTATTACAGTTTGTAAATTTTTAGTGTATGCCTCCTACAGTTCTAGAAATAAACACATATTCGTGAATAACACCTCTCTATCGGAACACCCTATAAGTTTTAATTTTTGTTGTTATAGCGGCCATGGCTATACACCTTCTGTGAAAATTTCAAGAGTCTACCTATTATGGTTCAAAACTTATGCCTTATACATGCTTTTCACACCACTATCGGAACACCCTATAATTTTTAGTTTTATTTTTTTATACTTGTTTATATAGTGAACTAAGTTTTAATGACTGTTTGTAAATTTCAAGTGTATCCCTCCTACAGTTCAAGAAATAAACACATTTTCGTAAATAACACCTCTCTATTGGAACACCCTATAAGTTTTAGTATTTGTTGCTATAGCGGCAACAACTATACATCATCTGTGAAAATTTCAAGAGTCTACCTATTACGGTTCCAGAGATAAAAGGCGCTGACAGACGGACAGACGGACAGACGGACAGACGGACAGACGGACAGACATTGTAGCGAAAACAATAGGGTTTCGTTTTTACACTTTGTGTACGGAACCCTAAAAAGCAACATTCAGACGAATTGATAACCTCCTTCTTTTTTTGAAGTCGGTTAAAAAGTAACTTTCATTGCTAACCGAATGTTGGCTGAAGGAACAACAAAATATAAGGTGGTAAATATTAAAAGTAAACATATTTAATAAGAGGGAAGCTTAAGGTAGTGGTAGACTTCGTTCTCACCTTTCTCGTATTCCTTTATCTGGGTTTGGTTGGTTAAACAGATGATGCTTACAACTAAACACTACTCTAAGTAGATTAGATACAAGAGTGCTGATGACGGACGTGGCTGTCTAGAAAATGTGTATTCCGCTCCTGCTGGTGTCTAAAAAAAAAACAAAAATTTTCCCAATTTTTCTTTAATATTATCACCTAATTTGTAATTTAATTAATTCTTTCTTAGAGAGAATAAAAACGAACTTAAGCTTCATTTATATAAAACTTTTAAAATTATTGTAAAGCTCTTTAAAAGGTGTTTAAAATATTTTCATAACAATGTAATTCCACAAAGTAAAAACGCAAATCAAATGCAAATTTTGTTCAGTTAGCTATTAGGCAGTAAGTAATTCATATTTTGTGATTATTTTAAAACAGCGCCATCTATTGCGGAACAGTGTCTAAAATATTCAGCTTTAAAAATTAAAAGATGCCTTAAAGTATACAGTACCTTTAAATCGGTAAAAAACGTAAAAAAGACAAACAGGAAATGAGTTACTTATTATTTTAAAACAGCGCCATCTGTTGCGCAACATTGCTTCGATTATAATGCAGAACATTTAAATCGGTAAAAAAAATCGGCGTACCTTCACTGCTCTTTCTTTCGGAAATAAGATATTATTGCGGAAGAAAAATATTCTATATTGGAATCTGAATACTAAGGTACCTCCTCAAAAAATGACAGGAAATGAGTTACTATTTTATTATATGTATAGATAATGAAATAGGTGAAAAATAAAGACTGTTCAAGTTTGAGAAATAAGAACACTTGACACATAAAATCATTCCCAAAAAATAAAACTGGAATTATTTTTAAGTTGCCCGAAAAAATTACATTGCATTTTTCATTTCGAATTGTACCAATCAAAATACAATTGTACCAACTTTAACATCCCTGGTCAACTACTTTGTATTGCAATCGTTACAACAATACGCGGGGTTGTGATTTAAACAACTATTATTTATTATTATTTATTTGTTGTTTTTCAGGTTGGTTTCAGTTTGCGTAAATTATGGGCCTTCACAGGGCCCGGTTTTCTAATGTCAATTGCGTATCTTGATCCGGGCAACATTGAATCAGATTTACAAAGTGGTGCAGCAGCAAAATATAAAATTCTCTGGGTACTATTGTGGGCGACCGTGTTAGGTTTATTAATGCAACGCTTGGCTGCAAGGTAAATAATGTAAAACAATTAAGTTATTTTTACAAACATTTTTAACTTATTTATTTTACTTTTTATTGTATTTAATATTTAAATATTTTAATTACTAGACTGGGTGTTGTAACCGGCCTTCATTTAGCAGAAATGTGCTACCGCCAATACAAGAAATTTCCACGTTTTATATTATGGATTATGATTGAAATTGCCATTATAGGATCGGATATGCAAGAGGTTATTGGTACAGCGATTGCTATTTATTTGCTAACAAATAAAGCGTAAGTTTTTATTTCATATCTTAATTTATTTATTAATTTAAATTTTGTGTTATACAGGGTTCCTTTATGGGGCGGAGTATTGATAACAATTGTCGATACATTTACATTTTTGTTTTTAGATAAATATGGTTTACGAAAATTGGAATTATTATTTGGTCTTCTTATCACTGTTATGGCTGTGACATTTGGCTATGAGGTACATATAAATATAAAACATAATTTAGCAAGAATTCGTTCGTTTCAGATTACTTATTTATAGATTTATGATATTTTCATTTTTTAATTGATAGTTATAAATTTACGTATTTTAAATTTAGTATGTACATTTTTTATTACAGCCTATATTTTTCCTTCAAAAAATATACAGCAACTGCCATTTAAACCCACCTTTTCAAAAATTATTTTTATCGCTCAATAAATTGTGGCAAAATTGAGGAAATAAAACAAAATTGTCATAAACCATATCGCTCTGACATGTGCTGAAAACTTAAATCAAGCATTACTAATAAAATAATTTAAAGTTTTTTAAACAAAATGGCGCATCAAATCAAGCCATTACTAAATTTTTGTGAATTAAAATAACTAAGGGTATGTGTGCAAAAATAAAATAATTTTAAAAGGGTGTTCTCTAATGGCTAAACTTAATGTCACAAGTACATTATTAGTTAGGTTAGTTCGGTAAGTTTGACAGGCAGCTAGGCCGAATGAGACAAAAAGGAGACAAAGAAGTATGAAAAGAAAATGAGCAAGAAAAAAGTATATATGAAAATATTTAAAACAGATTTCTCTGTATGAGCCGTAAGGCACATTTAAAAGAGATTAAAAAAGAAGTTGAGCAACAAAAGATGATGTATGTATGTATGTAGGTGAACAGGAACTTAAATGTGTGATTCAAGAAAAGTGATAATAGAAATTATGTAATTTTTTATAAATGAAAAAATGGTCTACACAGTTTTTAGGGCTGTTGAAGCACCAATTAATTTGAGTCATAGGTTCTCCAGTGTATACTAAAGACAGCGAGTAGGGAGAACTATCATTTTCTCATTTTCATTGTTTCTTCAGTTGCCATTCTGAGGGACCTGAGGGTTACAATGAGTTAAATTTTATGAATGATAATTTTTTTATTGAGTACCCTGATAAAATAGATAGTTCTGAGGACCTAAAAATGCAACACTGTTACAACTCTAAAAAATAAAGTACATATGTAAATTAAAGATAAGAAATAATTTTTTAAAAAGCGATCCGAGACGTAGAGTATCTCTGGATGAACAACGTGCGCGCGTCATTGTCCTTATCGCTTTAAGTCAATCAAGCCGTCCTTGTTGCTCAGCCATCGAGTGGTTTGCGTCTCACTTTCACACTGGTTGATTGCCTTCCTCGAATAGCTGTACTGCGGTACTGTTATTATTCGTTGCTTTAATCAGCCACGTGTAATCGTTGTGGTTATCTGTATAACTTAGTAATTTTTATTCAATAAGTCGTATATTGGTGGAGCACCATTTTTAACTGATTTTTTTGGTTTGGTTTTGTATCTCTGCCATTGCCTATTTTTTGTTATAGATTAGGTTGGCTAGAGGTTGCAGATACATATGTACATATTTTACTTGTCTCATGCAAAAGTTTTTTTTTTTTTGTGTTATTGCGAAAGAAGAGAGAAGAAATAGCTAAAGAAAGTAGTGAGTAAAGGTATTGTATAGTAAATAAAGACACAAACACCAAAAATTATCTAGTTGATAAATGATATGGACATCTTAATAAATATAAATTATAGTGTTAGAGGTCAGAGAATTAGTAATCATCACCTTCTCTTTTTCATCGTGACAGTTTATTCTGTAATTTTTTAGTATTTCTATTGAAATGGGTAACAAACTTCTAGACCCTGAGCCAATAATCAACTTGGTTTCTATCATTCAATTTTCGATTGTAAATAATTTTTTTTTTGTATAAGAAAATACAAATTCTTATCGGAGGTATTATGTATAATACTATTTAAATATTTTATATGAACACACATGTCATTTAGACTTTTATTGCCAGCGTTTGTTTTGCAAACATTTAAAGTCAAATTGTTATCTTTACCTTGGAAAACCAGATACAACGTATTTTTAATATTTTAAATTTACTCTGATGCTTGTTGCTAAATAATTTTATAATTATTGCTTGTTGTACAATGCTGGGTAAGGGACGCGTATGATAAGGTTTGGTATGATTTTAAAAAGTCTTTCAGTTTGATCAACTATAAACATTGACGGACAGCTTAAAAAAACAATGATCTCTCTTTTAATGAGTATTCTAAAAGGTTTGCGCATTTAAAGTTAGATAAAAGCTATTAAAATTCTGCAGAAAGACATGCCCTGATTTAAATCGTAAAATATTTCTAAAGCGGCCCACACATTATACAATATTATTCTATAATTTATTGTTCATATTATTGTTTTTTTGCTTTAAACTTTTCCATATGCACAATAAAATATGGCTCAACTTTAATCGCAGAAAACAAGTACAGATATACACCGAACAATGTTGCCAGCATGTTATATAGAATATTGTAGTTTTCTGGCTTGTGCAACAAAAATCAACATAGTATTGTACAATATAAATAATTCAGTGAAGTGCGAGTCAGACTTACACATGTATAGTTCGTTCTACCTTCAATATATAATTTTAAAAGTACAAGTTTAAAGATTTTTTCACGTCTTATGGGGCACCCTTTAATAGGTAATTATTTTTTTATAATAGAGCATAATACTAAATACCCAAGTGTCTGCCTATACCGTTTTAAAGAAAAGGACAAATTATTCAAATTCGCGATATCTAGGGAAATCCCTTTAATTTTTATATATTTTATTTTCATTACTTGTTGCTACAGTAGATATTGTAAAATATAATCTGTATAAATTTTAAGTGTCAGCCTATTACTGTTCAAATAAAAAGTCATATATCGAAAAACCCTTAAATTTTTATTATTATTTTTTGTACTTCTTGTAGGGAATAAATTTATACATACTCTGTGTAGATTTGAAGTGTCTACTCATTTCGGTTCAAAAATAAGGCTACATACATATGTAGATTTGTGTATTTTCGCAACAATCTTTAATTTTACACACTCTCAATACATTTACGGCTAAAAATACAAAATTCGATTCGCGAAAATCGCGTCACTATCGGATCACGCTTTAAATTTTAGTAATTATTATTATGGCAGCCACGATAATACACTTTCTATGAAAATATTAAGAGCCTACATACCTTTTACGGTTCAAAATGTAAGGCCATATACGTGAAAAAACATATCACTGTCGGAAGAACTTTTAGTTTTTTTGTAAAACTAATGAAGCTTATATTTTAGATAAAATTGATCAGTTGTGGAGAGATATGTAGATAAGACTGCAGAGAAAGATAACATTGTAGAGATATATAAGCTTGCAATGGTTTAAGAGTTATACTAGACCTAACTGGAGCTAGACATACTTGTAGGTGTGGGCAAAAAAAATCTTAGAGCGGGGTTTTATGTTCGAGTTTAACTCAAGATTTTTTTCAATTAGCTAATCTTCTACTTAATTTAATCCAATATTAATTGAAGTTGATTTTTTTCAGTGGTAGTTACACCTTGTAGTAGTACCATTTTTTGTAAATGTCAAAATTTGACCAAAAAAACACTGTGTTGTCTAGAGAAGAATAAGAAATTGCTAGTATTTAATATAATTTACAAATAGTTTATTTAAATCCTTAAAATTAATAAAAAATATGTTTGTCCATTTTTTACGTTTTCTAAAAAATAATTTTCCTTTTTGTATTTTTTTAAATGATTATATTTTGTTGACGTATACATATGTATGTAGGCATGCATGTGTGTGTTTTTATTCTATGTAAGTTTGAACCACACATAGATGGCCAACTCTCCAAATGTCAAAAACGTGGCTACAAATGTCTTCACACAAACGGGTATGGTGTGAATTTAACACACTTAGGGGAGTAACATTTTTATTCATATTTAGGCACTATAACGCGATATTCCATTGCACTTTCCAAATATTTAAACAATTTTGAATTTTTGCACTAAAAATTATTTAAAAATTTATTGTATTCTAAAATTTTTAATACAAATTAAATTTAATTTTGTTGACATTTGTTTGGTGAAATTTATTTCTACACAGTATTGTATTTTTTTGTCTTTTAGGGAATGAAAATTTTCATAAAATTTTAATATTAGCATTCAATCTAACTTTTTTCGCACGTAAATATATTAGAAAAATAAAAAATTCATATTTTAATTAAAAGGCAAAATAATTATTTAATTTTAACATCTAAAATTGAATGTAAAAAAAATATTCTGTTTTTACAAAATATTTTATACAACTGTGTGCAGTTTAGGTGCTGTGGGGAATTTTTTTTTAAACCAACACTTATACAATTTTGCCTACAAATACATTCTTAGGCTTAGGTTTTTTGACAAGAGACTTAGGTTTTTGACGTTTCAGTTGACTATCTATGTGTTATCTATGGTTTGAACCACCATCGTTGTCCGTTTAAACTAGCAAATAAAATTAGTTAATTATTATCTTAAAAACTAAAAACAAAGATTAAGCATGACTAAATCTCTGATCTCCATCCTAAAAACCCGCTCTTAGGGTTTAGATAATTTTAATTAATGGTATTTGTTCGGTTAGAGTAAGGATCAGTTTAAGAAAGAACAGGACTACGCATTTGTAATGATAAGTGGTAATAGGAGATTGTGGTGACACAAAGTTCCAAGGTCTGTTGGCTAGGCGAATATTGTAAGATTGAAGATTAGGCGATAGTGCAAGGTGTAGGCTTGACGAAACGATCAGATTCATTGTGGGAATCAGGTGGCCCAATGATAGATAGTGCGTCTTATCTAGGGGATGAGGAATTGAGAGGTACTTCCAAGAAAAATTAGAAAAGACATACAATGGACCAACAGGTCTTCAAGGGGAGGTGTATAGAATATCTAGAACTACACTTTATAACCTAAACATGTTTGCCATATAGATTAATACCGGGAAAGTATTGAGTAGTGGGTACCGAGTATTTCTTACATTTTTTTGGTACTCAATACACAAAAGTAGTTCATCGATTCTTATAGGGTAGACTTTTTAAAAATTAATTGAGTGGAACATCTAACGACTACGGCGATATGTTTACGTTGCTAATATGAAAACGGAAGTCTTGAGTACTATTGAGCACTCAATTAAAAAATATTGAGTAGTATCGAGTATCGAACATAGTGGAAATTGCCAGTATTAATATAGATTATTATTTTTTTATATCTACATATATGTATGCATCAGAGAATGTAATGATCGTCACATGTTTTTAAATCTTTAAATAATAATTCTTTAAATTGGATCTGTTTAGGTTATTTCACACGATTCTTTTAATCCTTTTCAATTTTGGTTTTTTGTCTTAATTTTCTTTTCAGTACGTTGTTTCGGCTCCCGATCAAGTTGAAGTTCTGGAAGGTATGTTTGTGCCCTGGTGCAAAGATTGCAATTCTGAAATTTTACTGCAGGCAGTAGGCATTGTGGGTGCAGTTATAATGCCACACAATTTATATTTACACTCAGCTTTGGTCAAGGTAATTATTGAAATTTTATTTTAAACCGAATAAAACCAATTTAATCAACAATTACAACGGCATGTATTTGCTATTTTTATTGTAGTCACGTGATATTGATCGTCGCCACCCATCAAAAGTTCGCGAAGCTAATTATTATTTCTTTATTGAAGCTGCAGTCGCCTTGTTTGTTTCTTTTATTATAAATTTATTTGTGGTGGCGGTCTTTGCCCATGGCATGTATGGTAAAACAAATAATGATGTGGTAAGTTAAAAAAATGCTTGGTAGAGAAATACTAAAAAATATATATGTACATAAATAGATAATAATTTAAACGTTTGTTTTGTTAAAGCTACAAGTTTGTCAAAATAAATCAATGTACGAAGATGCTAAACACTCTTTTGTTGACAATGCAAACGGTACCGCCATCATTGATGCCGATTTATACAAGAGTGGTTTATTTTTGGGTTGTACCTTTGGTATAGCTGCCATGTATATTTGGGGTGTGGGTATCTTGGCTGCCGGCCAATCATCCACTATGACTGGTACCTATGCTGGTCAATTCTCCATGGAAGGTTTTTTGAATCTCCAGTGGCCTCGTTGGCGTCGTGTTTTGTTCACCCGTTTAATTGCGATTGTACCCACCTTCTTTTTGGCTTTGTTTAGTAAAATGGAAGATTTAACAAATATGAATGATATTTTGAATGCGGTTATGTCGCTGCAATTGCCATTTGCAGCCATACCAACGATAGCATTTACTTCGTGTGCGGCCATAATGGGTGAATTTGTTAATGGAATGTGAGTATTTGGTTTACCGATTAATTTGAGTTAATGTAAAAATTACTATATGCACGAAAGTAAAGCTACATAGGAGTAAAAAGAGACACATTGGTCTGAACAATTGCCAAAGTAATTTCGTCAAAAATTGTATGAGTTTCTCACCATTTTTCAAAGAGCATACGTAAGAGGTTTTTAAAATTTCGTTTCCTTTTCAGTTTTGTTATCAGGTTAATAACTTAATTATTAAATACTCTTAGTTATTATTCTAACAAAAGTAACTTTATTCTTTTAAGAAATCGTTCTGCAACTTTTCAAAACTACTGAGTAACACACAAGTAAAATTCTAGAAGCATGTAAAAAAGGGTTGCCATTTGGTATTATAATTAAAGTAATGTCAATATCAAGTTTCACATATATAACATTCTTCCCCCCTACGGAGAGAATAGGACCCTGGGCCTACGGACTCTTTCTGAGCGTCGCACAACCTGTCCTCGCTGCTCGACATCCGTGGTGGTTGATGTGGGTGAGGGATCGGTAAATCCTTCAAATGGTGTTGATGCGGAAGATATTGGGATGTTATCATTTCTATGCATTGAAACGGGTGGTGTTGTAAAGTATTCGTACTGTTCCTGCTCATTCTCTCTTTCGCTTGTATTTACATCGTCTTGCTGTTGCTCGATTGCTGCCTCATGTTGTACGTTGCTGTTGGACGGATAATTCATGTTGTTATTTGATGGATTTGCATTGATTTCTGAACTGGTAGATGGTGTGTTGTCATTCTTTACATTCTCATCGTGTTGATTAGTTCCACGGATCTGGTCGATGTGTCTCTTGTAACACTTCCCCTGGAACAGGATTTCATAGTGAATATCTCCCAACCGCTTGGTCACTTTGCCCTTAAGCCATTTACTTATACGTGGATTTCCCGAAAGGAAGTAAACAATTTGATTATTGGTCAGCTCTCTGTACTTACAATTGTTCTTCATGTACTGCTTGGATGTTACTTTGCCCTTGGTTTCTTCTGGTCGTACTAGATCCAGTCGTGTGCGCAGCTGTCGCCCCAAAAATAGTTGTGCAGGAGACTGACCTGTAGTAGAATGCGGTGCGTTTCTGTATTGTCTTAGAAATTCATTCAAGTTCTCCCTCAACGTAACTCTCGTTGTACACATAGCTTTCAACGCATTTTTTACCGTCTGGACATTTCGCTCCGCTTGCCCGTTTGTTGCGGGGTGATAGGGAGCAGTGTATTTATGATACTTGACGCCCACTCTTTCCAAATAATTGTTGAACTCAGCCGAGGAGAAATTTGTTCCATTGTCGGAGACAATCATTAATGGTACACCATATGTCGCAAATACTTCGTCCATCAACATAATTGTCGCAGCTGCCGTAGTAGTCTTGGTAACTTTTACCTCTAACCATTTAGAAAACGCATCGCTAATAATGAGTAGCATCATTCCCTCAAACGGCCCCGCATAATCTATATGGACTCGTTCCCAAGGAGCCTTCGGGTACTCCCAATGATGATCTTTGCACTTAGACGGTACGTTGGCATACTTTGCACAGAGTTCACACTCCTTTGCTGCATTCTCAATGTCCCTGTCGATCCCCGGCCAGTAAACGAAAGATCGAGCGATGCCCTTCATCTTAACCACTCCCAAGTGAGCAGAGTGCAATTCTTTTATTATATCATCATGAAACTTAGGCGGAATTACAATGCGGTGTTCGAATGTTATGCACCCAGACGATAACTTGTAATTTACTTCAGGTGATTTATACGCAGCTTTTGCTAAGCAACGACCGCTTTCTAGCAACTGTAGAATTCTACCCAAGTTTGGATCTTTTCGGGTTTCCTGTGCAATGCGTTCTGCTGTTACGGGTAGTTGGTTTATCTGCCGGATTATGAAATTGTCGAACCCATCCAGGTCGTTAACCGTGACCTGAGTAGAACTGATATTTTTAATTTTTTTTGTTGCGGGTGTAATCCGAGATAAATAATCAGCATTAATGTTTTGTTTTGAAGTTTTGTGGATCACGTCAAAATCAAAATTAGAAAGAAAATCGGCGTAATTTGCCATACGTGATATACATAAAACAGGTAAAGACTTATCCGGTTGCAATATTTGCACAAGAGGCTTGTTGTCAGTGATCAACGTCCAATGACGCGCATATAAATACTTAAAGAACTTTTGGACCGCCCACACTATAGCCAACGCTTCCTTATCAATTTGTGAGTATCGCTGTTCCGTCGCGTTCATGGTGCGGCTAGCGTAGGCAATGGGACGTTCCAGTCCATTAGGCAAACAATGGGACAGTACAGCTCCTAGTCCCGTTTTACTGGCGTCGGTTGCAAGAAGAAGAGGTAATGCCGGGTCGTATGGTATAAGAACTTGCGGCGATATTAAAATTTGCTTTATTTTGACATATGCCATATCTGCTTCCTTGGTCCAATAAAAATTTCCGTTTTTAAGAATATCTCGAAGAGGTCTCTCCAGAGTTGACAGGTTCGGTATAAAATTCGAGTAATACGACGCTTTGCCCAAAAATAATTGTAGGCCCTCTATTGTGTTTGGTTTTGCTGCATGTAATATCGCCTCAATATGTTTATTGGATTTATGAATCCCCTTGGAGTCAATTTTATGACCCAAAAATTCTATAGAGGATGCAACAAATACGCACTTTGCCTTGTTCAATTTAAATCCAAATTCCCTCAACTTCTCTAAGGCTACCTCTAGAACTCTAAAAAGTTCATCTACATCTTTTGCAAAAATAAGAATATCGTCAAAAAAATTAAGAATATTGGGCATGCCTTGTAGCACCATTTCCATTGTCCTTTGCCATATGGCCGGAATGTTAGCGGCCCCATAAACTGCTCGTGTTGGACGTACCAGTCCGTGTGTTGGAGTGTTCAGGGTTAACACATGAGCAAATTCTTCATCGAGAACCAAGTGGGAATAAGCGTCCGTAATGTCCAAATAAGCAAACACTGTTGCGCCTTTCATTTTGTTAAAAATATCCTCAGCCCTTGGAATGGAATGCTCATCAATTATCATTTGCGGGTTTATGGTTGGCTTATAATTTCCCGTAATTCGTATACCACCATTTTTTTTCGTTACCACATGCGTTGTGGAAGTCCATTCGGAGTATGCTACTCTTTCATAAAAACCAGCTGCGATTTTAGCATCAATTTCCCTGGCATAAGCGTCCTTTAACGCAAATGGGATTTCACGCGGTCTTGCGAACTTTGGTGTGGCGTCTGATATTAGATGTACTTTCACTGGGGGTCCTCTGAAAGTACCCGCTACATTGTCAAATATATCATCATATTTCAATAAAAGTTGCCGTAACCGGTGCTGTTGGTGATCGGAAAGGTTAGGCGTTTCTATTGATATGGTACTTACGTTAAATCTCGTGGCTGATGACAGATCCATACTCATGGTGACATCTGTTGACGGCTGAAACAACTCAGTAAAGTTTATCTCCCGGGCGAATTGTGCGATCCATTCGCGACCACATAATGTATCGAGATCCTCTTCTACCACATACAAATTAAGCCTGCGACTAATTCGGCCAAACGATACATTGACTATTATACGTCCTATGCACGTTATCTTGTGACCCGTATAGCTCGAAAATTGCCGATCGGACTTTTTCAAAGAAAATGTTGCCTTTACCTTACGCAGATTTTTTAAGCTAATAATGCTGCATGGAGCACCCGTATCCAATTCCATGTTCACTTTTTTTCCATCAACGTTCATGGTCACCATTTTGCGTTCAAATACCCCACTTGTCCTAACAGCTGCCACCTGAGATGTTTGTACTAAATCACATTCATCAGTATCCACCGTGTCCGATATATGCCTTGTATTTGATTTACACACTTTACTTATGTGTCCTACCTTGCCACATGAAAAGCATTTTGCATTCTTAAATTTACAATCTTTGCGTGCATGCCGCCCACCGCAGCCATAGCAATTTGTTTCACCTGTTGTATTTGCTTTCTTCTTCGTATCATTCTTCGTCTTAACGGGTATATACCCTAATTTGCATGTTGGCTCCGTCGTAATGCTATCGCCTGTATTTACCACACTCGTTGATACTTGCGTTAATTCTTTGGACGAAGCAATCTCGTATGCCTCAGCGAAGCTTTTAGGTTGTCTGGCAATCACCTCATCACAAATAATACGTGATTCAATTCCAAAGATCATTTGTTCTATGAGCATTCTATCAAGAAAGGCTCCATAATCACATGATGAAGCAGCTTGTTTTAAGCGTAACGAAAATGTTGCCAATGATTCACCGACGTTTTGACGTATTTGCCGAAATTTAAAACTTTCTGCATATATATTTCTCCTTCCATCGTAATGATTTATCAGTATTGACTTAATGCTCTCATAGTTTACTTCTTCTGGTTGTTTGGGGCTGATCAGAATCTTAAGGGCTGTGTTCAGCTCGCCACCCATGTGTACACGTGCATAGTTATGGTACTCTTCTTGTGAGATTTTGCTAAGTCTCAATGCCCAGTCAAATCTGGCGAAATAATCCCTTACCGATGAACCATCTGTGCTCCTAAACTCACTCATAGAAAACGATGGTGGCTTGGGTGTACTCGTATATTCTGTTGCCACAGATTGCGGCCTCGATGCTTCTACAGCTTCTGTCACTGCAGTACGTATTGCACCAGCTAATGAGTTAAGAACTGCATTCAGTTGTTGTTCATCCATTGTGTCCACTTCTGACACCACTATTAAATACTCTTAGTTATTATTCTAACAAAAGTAACTTTATTCTTTTAAGAAATCGTTCTGCAACTTTTCAAAACTACTGAGTAACACACAAGTAAAATTCTAGAAGCATGTAAAAAAGGGTTGCCATTTGGCATTATAATTAAAGTAATGTCAATATCAAGTTTCACATATATAACATTAATAGAAGATAATTAAAATAAAATGTGAATTGACAATAACAGCTGACTTTAAACAACAACGACTATCGTTGCTGCATAGTAAAATCAATAATTTTTTTGTTTAATTTTTTTAACCATTCGATATTCTTTAAAACAGATTAGTGAATTACGAAATTAAATTATAACTATCGATGTATCGATATTTAAAATATCGACGATATATATTGTTATTAAATTTAAAATATTTAAAATATCGATTATATATATCGACATTATTTTACCATATTATAGGGTGATTCAAGTAGAGATACTTTTTTCAATAGCCTTTTTTTGACAGATCACGTTTGAGTCGTGTCATGTTGTCATGTTATTTTTGTTTAGTATTATTTGGCATTTCATATTGGAAAGTCTTATGCCTGAATCGCTTCGCTCTATGGGCTCTTGAAAAGTTCCAAGAAGATCCGACGTTTTCGAGACAAATTTTATTTAGCGATGAGGCCCATTTCTGGCTCAATGGGTATTTAAACAAACAAAATCCCAAAACATTTGGGATGAAGAGCAACCTGAAGAGATTCAGGAGCTGCCACTTCATCCAGAAAAAACAACGGTTTGGTGTGGTTTCTGTGCCGGTGGAATCATCGGTCCATAATGGGTTAAAAATGATGCCGGTGCGAACGTAACCGTCAATGTCGACCGTTATCGTGCCATGATAACCGATAATTTGATGCCTGAAATTGAAGCTCGTGATCTCGGCGACATTTGGTTTCAGCAAGACGGCGCCACTTCCCACACACCGCATCAATCAATTGATTGATGCGGTATGTGGTCGATTGGCCACCAAGATCGTGTGATATCACACCGTTAGACTTTTTCCTGTGGGTATATGTAAAGTCTAAACCCACTTCATATCATTCGCTAGTTACCAAAATTTGACTTAACGGATGGACCATCTGCGACGTAGCAACGGCCAACATTTGATAGACATAATCTTCAAAAAATAAATGCCAAAGAATGTTCTTTCAAATGATAATAAACATTCTCGATTAAATTTGAACTTTCTGTGTTTTTTTTCTTTAAAAAGTAGGGAACCTCTAAATGGATCACCCTTTATTAATTTTTCTAAAAATTCAAATTCCTAAAATATTTGAAAAGCAGCTTTGAGAGTGATACTAATTAGTTAGATCTTCCTAAAAGTAGGTAGAGTTGGCTGCTATGGTTTGCCATCTTGGTGCTTATATAAGTCATGATGTGAAAAAGAAAGTTAAAATCACTTTAGATAATAAAACATAAAGACAAACATCGTTATATAGGAGTATTTATAATATACGAATATTTATAATATATGGGTATTGTGCAGTAGTGCTGGTAATTTCTACTACTTTTAGTTATTCGCGACCATACTTCTGTTTACAT
This sequence comes from Phasia obesa, assembly GCA_949628195.1. NCBI lineage: Eukaryota > Metazoa > Arthropoda > Insecta > Diptera > Tachinidae > Phasia > Phasia obesa. Next base: position 175,286,133 of record OX451215.1, on the reverse strand, counting down.
AAAAAAATTTTATCTCGCATTCGTCAAATATTCTATTCAATTTATTTCAAAAAATACCCTACAAGTATTGTGTACTTAAAATCAAATACTCGATATTCGGTATCCACAACTCAATACTTTGACAGCACTATTGTGTAGGTGCTTTTTAAAGTAAGGTTAGGTGGGTGCTATAACTTCGTGCATCCTTTTTATCAACTATACGATTTTATTTTTACCGTTATTAATATTTGTAATATTTTCTTTCTTTCAGTGGAAATAAAATTGTTTCAATATTATTGACAATCGTTGTTATTGCTGTTAATTTATATTTTGTTATTAATCAAATCGAAGCCTTAAGTATTGAAGGCGGACTTTTAGCTGTAGTTTGTAAGTGTTATTTAAAAAAATTGTCATCTAATATTTAAAAACTATTTAAATATTTTTCTACACAGGTATATTTGCCATTTTATATTTATTATTTAATTTATATCTTGTGATACATATGGCCGCTTGCATGGGCAATAAAACTCTCTCAAATAATCGGGTAAGTTTTTTTTTTGTTTGTTTATAAATTTAATAATAATATTGTAATGAGAACTTATTAAAGGGCTCTATCTAAGCTAATAGTGGAGTAATAAATTCATAAATTAAATTCGTGTACAAAATCATTTTTTTTTACCGAGCATAGTAATAATGACGTCAACGATGCAAGGAAAAGTATTAACGTCATTGATGGGAATCAAACCTGAAAGCTGAAAGACTATTACTGGACTACTGTCGAATTTTGGGAAAGCTGTTTTCGACAGCCATTTATGGCAGACAACCTCGTTAATTTTAACGAAAATTGTAAACAGTGAATATTGATTGCTTATTAGTTATTTTTTACGTAAAAAACCAACATCGAAAACAAAGAAAGGCTTGATTGATATGAAAACTCTGCACCATCAGTTCCATTGTTATGCCAGCAGATCGAAATAGTCAATAAAATCCATAGAATGATATTGAACGAATAGCGAATGAAAGCGCTTGAGGTGGCTGATGCTGCAGGTATCTAAAAATAGTGCGAGCATCATATTTTGCTTGCATATTTGGATAGTTAGAATTATTAAATTGCCCTCGTATATAAAATGAAACATTCATTATTTTCATAGACTTTTCTCTTACAAAATGGCGCCAGATAACCAGGCAGTAGGAATACTAATTGATTTTGTAGGTTCTTCGAAGCATAATTTTTTTCATCTCTTCCGCCATTATCTACTCTTCAGTTGTAGGTGCCTCATTGCAGACAAACTTGCACTATAGTTCGTTGTTTTACGAGTAGCAAATGGAATAATAATAAGAAAGTATCGCCGATACCGATATGTCGGTAAAACCGAAATATCAGTGTAGCATCCCTTCTAAGAACAAAACGCATATTTTCTTTTCTCGAAAATTTTATCGGACTCTCTATTTTAATTTTAAACAATAGCATTTTGAAATTCAAAATAAATATATTAGAATTACAATCTTATCATTTATCTATAAGCTTAAGTTCGTATTCCGAATTACTTTGTACTTTAAATTACTTAATTCAATGCAAAGTACTCAAGTTTTAAATATTCTTTAAACAGAATAGTAAAAATTTATGAAGGCGTATAAATTATATAAGTGTAACTTTTTATATGCAACCTTTAAGTACAAAAGTTTATAAATCAAGATTTTCTAATGAATACGGGCAATAATTTTTAAAGGCCATTATCTATTAAAAGCCTTGACAAGTGTTTTATAGATAAAAAATTCCGCTAGTTAGAAGGTATTTAAGGTTGTCTACCCAGATCTGATAAGATTTTTTTTGTTTATGATGATTTCTGTCCGTTTCTTCACACACAATCAGTTGTCAGACAATGTTAAGTTGCTAACTTAACATTTATTTAAAGGTATTTATTCAGATTTAAGCCCACATTACGAAAAGTACTCTTCCATTTAGATAAAAGTTTTATTTTTTTTATCTTAATTCAAAATAATTTTCTGTTTAGTAAAAAAAAGAAATTTTGCAGATGTTTTTAAATAAACTAAAAATTAAAAATTAAATATATGATAAAAAAAAAATTAGTGATGATTGTACGAGTATATCAAGAGATTTATTTTATCATAAGTTGCAGATAACATTTGATAAGTGTCACATACTTAAATATTTGAACCAGGCTAACTGTTATGGGGTGACGTTATAAGTCGTCTGATGTTTGTACTAATTTTGTTAAAAAAAACATTTTTTAAAACTCTGTTACGAAAGCTCCGTGAAAATAAGATTTTAAGTTGCAAAAATATATAACAAAATTTTCGATTTTATTAAAACATATGAGCTCAGGTATAATAATATAGCAAATATTCGACGAACTAAACGAAACCCCTCTTTTCGATAATTGATTATTCAATGTTACACAATTTTTATAAAACTAAACTAAGTTTAATGTTTATTTTACTTACAGTGGGTCCAGAAATATGTACTACCCAGCCAAAATAGTTTTTCAATTAGGAATGCCAATTCTACATATGCAAGGTAAGTTATATTTGATAATTAGATTTAATATTAAATGTACATGAAAACACATTTTCAATTATTTGGCTTAATACCAAGGTTGGCAACCGTTACCGTTATTGAAACAGGTTACGTTTAATGCCGTTTCAAAGTGAGTTCTAGTGTCAACAATAATAATAATTTTTTTTCCAAATAATGGTATGTAATTCAATATGGTGCCCTTTAATTTCGGTATACCTAAAATGACCAGACGTTTTTTTTTTTTGTATAAAACAGAGGGATATGAACGATTAAAAAATGGGACGGAATTATTATTAACAAAGTGAAATTTAAAAAAAAAGTAATGTATAAAAAAAAAATTATCTGTTTTTGAATTTGTCATACAATAATAAACAATTTCTATATGTTTTTATATACATACTAGCTGTGCCCACACAACTAGTATGTGTGCGTCCTGGTCCATCGGACCAAACTCACCACCAATTTCAATGGAATGGATTACAGGATTCCGTTTTGATCGTTCTACCAAAAATGAACCCAAACGAAATAGTCGCTTAAAACAGGTCATTATGCAAGAAATCAAAAAGAAAACTTAGCGTTTTTACTGGGTATTCTTCTTAATTTTGTCAAAATGTTTTTGATTCTTGATTTTATTAGGCGATTTTGTTTTTTTTTTTATAAAAACAAAAATAATTTCAAAATAAAATACTGAAAACAATTGGTTGGTATATTGCTTTTTTGGCATCTCCTTTGAACTTTTGCTAATCAATCTTTGATTTCTTTCTACCCTTTCTTTTTGTGGTGGCGAATGGGATGGCTGACAGTTTATTTTACCTTCATATTATCCTCTATTTTGCCAAGGGGTGGTGGGTGAAAGGTCGGGGGAGCTTCTTCTGATGGATTGCCTAGAGGGTGTTGAAGCCACTAAATTTTTAAAAACCATGGTGAAATTTTGTTCGTCCTCTGCCAGGGATCGAACCTGCTGTGCTTCGTTTTGTAGGCTCGCACTTAACCACCAAATGTTTATTTTATCTTTTAACAAACAGTTTTTATTGATTTATATAAACGAAATAACAAGAAAGCTAATATAATCAAGAAGATATTCTTATTAAAAAAATTAAAAACTTGATTTATACATGATCATATGGGAACCTAATGAAATCAGTCAGGAAAATCTTTTTGAAAAAATCAATTAGGCAGCATAATGAAATCAATAAGAAATACCTTTTACCAATTAGAAATCGATTTTTTATACAATTCAGAGGAAAACCTAATAGAATCAAATAGTTTTTCTCTATGGATTGTTTTTTTTGTGTCAAAAATGAGTAAAAAAATAAATAATGATAAAATTAAAAAGATTTTCCACATGAAAATAATACGGAATCTTTTCGAAAACACATCCCTTCTTTCTGCTTGAATATCCCTTAGCCTAAAAACATGATATTGGAAAATTGTAGGAATCACAACAACGAGGGTACATGTGCAAAAGTGTTTAGTCACATAAAAGTAAAAGTGTTTTGCCGGAAAAAAATTTTTTTAACCATTAAGTTACGGAATTATAAAATTATCCTGGTTAGAATATGATTAAAAATTCTTGATTGTAAGTTTGCGTTGACATGAAACAATTAAAAAATTCTATACGGTTTAAAAATCGTTTATATTTGGGTTTCCTGTAAATACGGTGAGTGGGAATACGAATTTAAATTAAATAAAACAAAGTACATACATATGTATGTATGTATGTATGTATGTATGTATGTATGTATGTATGTATGTATGTATGTATGTATGTACATTTATAAAATTAAAAAAGTTCGTAATTTAAAAAATCTTAAAGGCGCATTTTTGCATTCCGAATTGGAACATAAAATTGATGCATAATTAACCTTTGAAAAAGAGGGACAATCCCACCAAAAAGTCTGGCCACAATGGGTATACCGTTTTGGCTATGTGATATTACAAATTTATTGCTACACAATACAATTTTTTAACGTTTAGGTAGAGGTGGTGGTAGTTTTAGCGTAATAATTCAAATCAAAATATATGGATACCGTTATTTGTTTTGGTTGCCAACCTTGTTCTAACACATTATTTTTCATTGTTTTTATTATATACTTACACACACACACACACAAACTCACATAATTGCACCTACGCAGATAAAAAAGCTTTTGAATCAAACGCTTCCTATTTTTTCAAATCATACTTTTTTCTTTAAATTAAGTATATAAAACGACTTGCAAGTGAAAATGCCGGTTTAAAATAGGTTACGGATAAGGCGAATTTATTTTAGGGTGGCATTGATTACACGGTTGTTTTATTTGCTCTATTTTGTTTGTTAAACCCTCCTGTTAAAATTTTGAAATTAGCTTTTTCATTTAGATTTAATCTTAATTCTCAACTCTTATATATATCAGATACTTTCATAATTTGATAATAAATTTATACATTATATTGACTTAAATCTAGTTTAGTTTCAATGCTTAAAAAGAAAAAATAAGCAATACTTAGTTTCGGAGTTATGGACATCCAAAGATTCTATGCAGAATATCCTACCTGATGATCTTGTCATAATTTCTGAATTTGGTTGTTCGAATAGAGTCAATGCTCGAAGACTCGATGTTGTATGCTTACGCATAGACATGCATTCGAAAATGATACATCTGGCCTAAAATGTGAAACAAGTTCCCTGCTCTAATCAAATCAGGGAACTTGTTCCCAATACCCGCAAATTTTTGCGTACTAAACGCTTTTCATTATGACCCATCCATTTCTGATCGATCTGTGGAATAAACTCTTTGCGGATGTATTTCCTGCCAATTTCAATATGTGAAAGTTCAAGTCAAATGTTCACATACACAACTCCCTCTCTCCTCCCTGTCATAACAAAATTCCTAGTTCCCACACAATTGCATGAGTTCTCGAAATAAAAAAATAAATAAATACGTGTGTCGTAGTATTGAAATTATACAGATGCATCGAGGAAATTTTAATCCATTGAGTGCTTTTGTATAAATATTTTAATTGAATTGTGTCTTTTTGAAAATATGCAGTTCGCGATGTCTGTTTTGGTCATACATCTTGTGATTTGTAACGTAGGGAACCTATAGTAAGCGAAGCTGACTTAACTAACCGTCATTTCAATGCGAAGTGCTCGCATGTCCCCATAAGAGAGAAAGCGATCAAATCGCTGCTTCGAGTCATCAAATTGACATAGCCAAGACGGCTGATAACAAAAGATCGTTTATTTGCTGAGCTGAGAGACATGGTTCACCAACCAAAGATTGTTCAAGATCATATCTTCTATTATTCAAGATCATATCCTCATATCAGGTTATAAAAAGTTCATAATCGTGGCTCTGTAGCCCCCGCGGTTGACTCAAATGTCATTTTCAGCAGTGTTTTCGAAAATAATGATGCCAAGACTCCAAAATCCATTCCAAACTCTGATTCTCTGTGGATTTATTGGAGTTGGCGAGAATTAACTGGAGTGATCCCAAGATGAGGCATTTTTTTTTGCACAGCCGCCGATGAAAATATGGCTCGTCAGAAAAGATTATTTTACGGCCAAATTCGATGTCCTCACTTAAATCTGAAAGTAAGTCGTTAAGCGACTTATTTTGATTTGTAGAGGTATGATACGGACTGAGAGTCAATATGACTGATTGCAAATATACAGAGTGGTATCTGTACATGTGTAATTTTCAAGTCGTAGATTTTTAGTTATTCTCAACATGAAATTAAACTTGCGTTTTTGCTTGTATTTTGTATAATTAGGCAAGTTGCCAATTTTTTTTTTATTTCCATTTTGCTATCACCAAGGCGAATCAACATTCCGGGTATAGGCAATAGCGAATTCTATAAATTGCTCAGATGCTCGAAATGACTCCGTCCACTTCATATATAAAAAAATTGTTTTTATATTTTTATTATATATATGGAGTTTGTATGACATTTCGAGGAAAGGGGAAAATTCATAAATACGCTATTGGCACCACCTGGAATTTTAATAAATAAATTCGCCTTGGTTACTTCGTTACATTTCGGTAATGTCTACTTAAAAATGGATTTCGCTTTATTTTCTTCTTATGTTATTTATTTTCTTCTTATGTTATTTCTTATTTCTTTCTATGTTATTTCTTATTTTTCTTTTCATTTTCTACTGTCCTCAATCTATCGGTCATTGCATATTATTGTTTTTTTTTTTCCAAATTTTTTATATTTTGACTTATTTAAAAAACAAAATTCATTTCTTTCAACAGTGATATAACAAAAAATGCTATTTCCCCACCTATAAACACAATTATGGAAAAGGTTGCTAATAATGCTAAATAATAAACTGATCAATTAATACTCGTATTAATTAGTTTTCATTTTGAAATAAAATTAAACGATTTAAAAAAAGTACATGTACACACATACCCAGAACATACTATTTAACAGCGCAATATTTATTATCTTATATACTAATTATATAATTATATTTTTATACTGATTTTTTTGTAAAAAACTGCATTTTAGAAATGTGTTTCAATTGTAAATATTTTAAATAGCAACTTTAATATTTTATACATCTATTACTAATTAATATAATTGGTTAATAATTTTACTTGTAAGATCAAATTGTAATTAACACTGTATCTATGTTGTGATTGAAATTAAATTTTTTTATTCATTTATTTGTGTGACTGTTAAGATTTATAAATGACTATTATTTATATCATAACGTTGATTAAAAAGTTTAAACATATTATTTTGTTTAATAATAATAATAAAATTAATAATCAAAATTATGATAATAATTATTATAATAACGACATTTTTTAAAGGATACTCTAGGTTTTTATGCAATATATAAATAAAAGGATAATTTTAAGGCGGCCATTACACGTACTGACTAGTTGTACAGCTGATACATAAGTTTAAACAAAATACCCCAATTCTAAATAGAAATTGTCTTTATATTCCCTGTTCCCCTACCCCCGCGGGTAGGGATATGGCAAATGCTTTGACGCGGTCCACTCGGGGAAAATAGGGGCACCAGACGCTAGGGTTCCAGAGCCTAAATCTGGAAGAAAAGGTCTGTGAGTAAAATCACGGGTTCTCTTCGAGGCCCGACCAGTGCCCAAAGGACTGTTACCACGGGAATCGGTGGCCCCACAGAGAACCTATCCTCTCTGTGACCGGTTATTGGTGAGGTCCCCTTCGGGGGTACACGTGGTAGCTGTGGTTTAAGATCGATTAAGTAGGTAAGGTGCAAGAACGATCAAGTGTGCTGTTGCACTCTCAACAGACGGAGTTTGGATAGCCTCCAAACCCCTAAGCAAGAGGTTATAACATGGATCTAGGCTTGCCTTGGAAAGGCTTGCCTTGGAAAGGCTTGCCATATTATGTAAATTGCTACTCATTGTGACTGTATCACACACAAAAAGCGATTGGTGACAATCGTAAAGTGTTGTTGTACTACACAATGGGGGCGCTAGTCTACGCTTAAGTTTCACTCGGTGGTAAGACCACCGTGAGGTTAGGCCGAGTATGGCAGGTACTCACTTTAATCTTGTTCCACAAATTCCCTGTTCCCCTAATCTAAATATAGTCTTTCGGGGAAATATTCCTCTTTCCCTTTTCCATTATTGTAAACAAACAACGAAAATGAGGAAACTATTCTCCTTGCAAGAAAGACAATTAAAGGGAAAATGTGACATGACAAATTTGGGAATAATTCTTTTAAAAAAATTTAAAGCGAGTTCTGCAAAAATGTAATTATTTAATATTTTTAGGGTCCGTACCCCAGTGATAAAAACGTATCACTATTGTTTTCGCTACAATGTCTGCTCGTCTTTCAGCACCTTCTATCTCTGGCCGTTATAATAACAACTAAAGGGTATTCCGATAGGGCCGACATGTTTGCGTATATGTCATCTTTTTGAATCGTAATAGGCAGACACTTGAAATTTACACAGAGTACCTAACACTATGTTTGCTATACTAACAAGTTTAAAAAATAAAATTACAAATTAAAGGGTGTTCCGTGATTTTCTGTTTTTAGAACCATTCTTTAAATTTTTACCCAAGGTGCATAAAAGGGTGTTCCGATTGTGACATGATATTTAAGTATGTGAATTTATGTTTTGAACCGTAATATACAATTATTTGAAATTTAGGCCCCTATTACGGTTTACAACTCAATTCTACTTCAGTTGAAATTTTACAATTTGGTATTATCAATTACAACTCAACTTGTCATAAATTTTTAAGTAGAATTTAAATTGTGTTACAACTCTGTTGTAAAATTTAAAAAAAAATTACAACTCATCAGTAGCAGTTGTATTTCAAGTTGTCTCTTAGACAACTCAACTGAGTTGAGTTGTAAGCCGTAATAGGGGCATTACATAATAAAAATAAAGCTAAGAACTATAGGGTGTTCCGATAGTGATGGGATTTAACGTATATGGCCTAATTTTTGAGCCGTTATAGATAAACTCTTAAAATTTCTACAAAAGTGTATTGATAGTATGCCGGTATAATAACATTTACAAAAATAACAAAAAGTGTAATATAATAAATTTAATTTTAACTTTTAGCCTCTTAAGGTTGTTTTGAACATAGTACGGAACAGTAAGTGTGCGAGTCTGACTCTGAAAGCAAGAAAAATATCGTAAATTATTCTTACTTCAGGTAAAAAAACAGAAAAACAGGTTTAATATATAAATTTTATTTTTTTACGTTTTTAAGTTTTGTTTTTTATTTAATAAAATGTGATAAAGTTAGTGAATAATGATAGATTATTTATTAAAGATTCTCGATAATATTCTTTATATTTTGGGCAAAAGACAAATATTGTTGTGAGGCTAAGGATACCACATCACTATCTTGGACGCTAAAACTATATTAATTGTCTATATCGTTTACATTTATCTGAAGCTCTAGAACCAAGAGGGCCCCTCTAAAAAGCCACTTAACAGCTTATCAGCATGCGATTGCAATCCAAACCGCGAATGTTTATGCTGGTATATAAAACAGTTAGAGTTACAAGCATTTTGATATTAAAATTTTTGATTTTTCGATACCCTGGTCCTGGTTTTATCAAAATGTTTTAAAATATTTTCATAATTTTTTTTTTTTTTTTTTAATTTTCTCCTCTAGTTAGTGAGCAAACATTTGAAATATTGTGGAAAATTTTGAAAATTTTAATTATTATTAGTCGAACTAATTATGTATTAGATACAATGAAATTTATAGTCAAGCTTAAGTTTGGTTTTATTCTCTCTAAGAAAGAATGGTGATAATATTAAAGAAAAATTGGGAAAATTTAATTTTTAGACACCAGCAGGAGCGGAATGCACATTTTCTAGACAGTCATGTCCGTCATCAGCACTCTTGTATATATCTACTTAGGGTAGTGTTTTAGTTGTAAGCATCATCTATTTAACCCACCAAACCCAGATAAAGGAATACGAGAAAAATTGTATTCAATTATCAATCGTCAGTTGGTGAGAACGGTGGGAAATTTTCAAGATTATATATAGTTTGAGTTAAAAAAAGGTGTAAAATTGATCACAAAAGCGCTGCAATTCTTCATTAGTTGGAGAGGAGGGAGAGAGGAACTAAAAAGGGTACACATATGCATGTACTCTTGAAATTCGTTGTTTTAATTTTGAAGTTTAAAATATAAACAAATGTATGCATCTATACAAACTGCTGCAATAAAAATTACATGATATAAATACAAATGCAATATTAAAGAAGAAAGCGACAAAAGTTGCATAATGTAAATTAGCACTAGAAGATGGAGGTGCTTCAATTTGACCTATTTTACATCGAAATTTTGACTTTATCCTATATGTTCTAAAATCCCAAATTTGGGATCGGAAAAAGATACGGCAGGATTCTTCTCTAAAGCAATATACACTCCCAATTTTGGGATTTTTGGCATTTATTTGGGGAATCGAGGGATTTCCTTTGCCTTAATGTTGCAGATTTGATTGATTTTCGTAGACTTATTACATATCCACAGCAAATTTAATCGGTCAACTAATAAACATTTTAAGGCATATATAATCACCCCTACTCTGACTTTCGATTACGTCTCCGCATTCAGTTACGCTACGATCGAAAATTGGTATTCCAAACAAAAACTGAATCGAAAGAACAAGAAGAAGACAACAATGATTAAAAAATCAATTATTTTACTTTGAAATGTGGAATAGAAACAAAGAAATGAGCAAGTTTGTTACTATTTTAATACATAAAAGTCACAACAAACAATAAAAATAGAAAAATAAAAAATTTGTGCGATTAATAATAATAAAAAGGAAAAAATGTTTGTTTGCAATATATTTGAGGGTTAAGAATCCTGTCAAGCCGAAGGTGGTATTTTTAATTTTTGTATTTTAAGGAGAAATGGAATCCATAGCAGTGGTTTTATTGGTGGAAGAGGAGAACAAAATACCTGAACTTCCTCCTTGGAACGCTTATGGTAGCCGCAAGCAATATCCAGTTTTGTTGACATTAAACTTGTCAGCTTTTCGTATTGCACTGGTGTCGTTGTTTTTGACCTGGAAAAATTAATCTTTATATTTTAGTACAACAAAAATTTATATAAATCACTTTTTAAAAATTTTACACTTTCATTTTATAAATTAAACACTTTTTAAGGTTATAAAAAGAGCAATCGAAAAAAATTCCGTAGCAAAAATATAAGCGTAGAAAAACTTAACTACGATCGTAATACAGAATACCTACAATCGAAAGAAACGGAGCGGAATCGAAACTCTGAATACCAAAGTTGCCAAACGGAGAAAATTTCGATTCGAATCGAAAGTCAGAATAGGGGTGAATATTTTTACATCCCTCAATTTTCAAAATTTACAATCGGCCTAGCCGTTTACAAATGGCTGAGTTATTTCCAAAATATTTTGATTCTGCCCCACTGTGCTGTGTTGCATTGAAATTTACTGCGCTGGTAATACAAGTAACGAAATTATCAAACTTCCCTTTTAAGTGTAAAATGATGATGGTTGTTTTATTGGCGCTTTTTTTTTATTGACAGCCTCCAGGTCTACATAAGTTTATTTTAAAATTTATATAGTATTATATTAAAATATAATATATGGTATTATATTTAAATACTCGTATAAATATTGTTGTAAAATATGGTTGATGGTTTAAAATAAAGTCGATGGTTGTGGTTGGCTTTCGTTTTATAAGTGTAATATTCATTATCATTGGATGTAGTTTTCATTAAAATTCATAGTTTTTATTTTTAATATTTAATATTAAACTATTAAATAATAAACATTTCTGTTTTTTTAACTTGTGTACCCGATGTCTTTATGTTTGATGTTTCCCAAACTTTGTCGTATATAAAACTTATATAATAATAAAAATAAAAACTCTTTACACATACAAAACTACAATTACTACTACTGAACAAAAAAAAAAATTAAAATCATGCTGGTGCTGAAAAACTAAATATTTTCTATCGCCGTTTCAAAAAAAAAAAAAAGTTTTTCTTATAATTTGCAAAACTACAATAAATCGTAGAAGCTGAAAAAAAATTAAACTTGTTACAACACACGTGTCTTTTTATGTTTCTTTGTTCTTTTACTCATCATTCTTTTCCATTTTCTATGTTTGTTTTTTTTTTGTATAGATTTCAAGATTTTATTTAAATTGATACATTTTATATAAATTTCTTTCCATTTAAATACAATGAATGGGCTATAAAAAAATCACTAAATATGAAATATACATATAAAAAAAAAACTCAACGCTATTGAAATGAAATCATCAAACAAAATTTTCATTTAAACACAAATATTGGGATCTTTAATCAACTGCAAAAAAAATATGAATATTGAAAACGTAAATGGAAAATACATCATTAAAAATTCAATAATTTCATATAAATTATTGGCATATAATGATTGAAAAAAATAATAAAAACTCAAAAATACCGCCACGCTTGGGGCCATGTGGTTTTCAAAAACGATTGAATTCAAAACGAAATTAATCATTCATAATGATTGAATGCGGCTTGCCAAAAACTAAACACAAAAAAAAAAACCAACAACATTATACCATGTAACCATCGACCATCAATCAACCAATAAATGCATATTTCACCAATGTTTGCTTGTTCGCCTCCTGTGCACCACGCCCATTTTGCCTGATTGAATGCATGCCCACTCGCCCACCTGTATTAAAAAAAAAATGCTGTGTATTTTTATTTGACTGCAGTGAGCTGACATTAAACGATACCGGAAGTGCAATATTTTCCGTTTCCTATCGTAATTATTAAGTACTTTTTTCTGCTTTTTTTTCTTTTTTAGAAAATTTTAAAATTAACTTTTGACTTTTGTGAATATTAAACTCATTGTTTTTGTAAAGAAAACTTGTAAAACTCGCATTCATTTTATTTTTGTAATTATTATTATTTTATTATTTTTTTCCTTTGTGCTTAAATATTATTTTTTTTATTATTTATATACACAAACTGTTGTAGTTATTAATTTAAAAAAAAATCTTTTAATTTTTGTTGTTTCTCTTTTAGCAATCTATTTAATTGATTTTGTAAATTACCAAATAAAAATACGAATTTAGTCATTTTGTTGTAGTGTTTGTGTTTTATTTATATTTTACACTTTTTTCTTTGTTTTTTTTTTTTTTTTGTTGAAAATTGATTTGGTTTTTTCTTTTGTTGCAAATAAGACTTTTTTGCTTTTATTAATAACTTTTAGTTTTTTTTATATTTAATTGTGGCACAAAATTGTGGATTGTAAGTATTTTATAGAATAAGCTAGCTGTACTTTTGGCTTTGTCTGCTTAAAATTTTAATTCGAAACTCTAAATGTAACTGTAAAAAAATAGTAGACCTATTTTAAACCCTTTCCTAAGTAAGTATTTTTATTAAAGAAATAAAAAATCATTAGTATAGTAGTTTTAATTACAACACCCAATAATGATTTTGAGTTACGGAATTTTTTAAAACATAATTTTATCGAGTTCCTAACCTACGAGTTTTATTTTTAGGGTTCCGCACCCAAAGGGTGAAAACGTAACCCTATTGTTTTCGCTACAATGTCTGTCTGTCTGTCTGTCCGTCCGTCTTACATCTTGGAACCTTAATAGGTAGACTCTTGAAATATAACTGTTGCCGCTATAGCAACAAATACTAAAAATTATAGGGTGTTCCGATAGACATGTGTTACTCCGGTATATGTGTGAGGCATACACTTAAATTTTACAAACAGTAATTAAAACTTAGTTCGCTATATAAACAAGTATAAAAAAATAAACCTAAAAATTAAAGGGTGTTCCGATAGTGACGTGATTTGCATGTATATGGCTTAAGTTTTGAACCATGACAAATTTTCACAGAAGGTGTATAACTGTGGCTGCGATAGCAACAAATAGTAAAACTTATAGGGTGTTCCGAAAGTAACGTGTTCTTTGCGTTTATGTCTTTATTTCTTAAGCTGAAGGAGCAACCCATTAAAATTTGCAGACATTAATTAAAACTTTGTCCGCTTTTATAACAAATATACACCTAAGAATTAAAGGGTGTTCCGACAGAGACCTAATTTGCATGTATGTGACCTAAGTTTTGAACGATAATAGGCAGACTCTTGAAATTATTACAGGAGGTGTATTACTATGCCCAATATAACAAATAGTAAAAATTAAAGCGTGTTCCGACAGTGACTCTTGAAATTTTCACAGATGGTATATAACTACGGCCTCTATAACAAATAGCAAAAATTAAAGGGTATTCCGACAGTTTCGTGATTTGCACGTATATAGCCTTATTTGTTGAACCGTATTAGGTAGAATCTTCAAATTTGTACAGAAGATATGCTGCCACGGCCGCTATGATAATTACTAAAAATGAAAGGGTGTTCAGATAGTGACATGTTTTTCACTTATATTGCCTTATTTTTAAATCTATCTACTATAATATCTACTGTCACAGGCAGATAATGAAAATAAATTTAATAAACATAAAATGGTGTTCCCTAGATTTCGCGAATTTGACCTTCTCTTCTAAACGTTATAGGCAGACACTTGATATTTACACAGGGTATTTAGTACTATGCTCTAGTATAAAAAATATATATAAAAAAGACGTGAAAAACTTAACAACTTGTATTTTTAAAGTTGTACTGAACATAATACGGCACCCTACCTACGTATGTGAGTCTGACTCGAATTTGACTGATTTATTTTAAATTGGCTCTGGTTCTCGGCATAAACACACAACACGGTATTATGCCAGGCTAAATTCCGGCCTATTTGCATAGTGGGTATTATTACACGAACCCATTCGCCTTGTTTCGATCTTTCGATTGTTTATATGAAAAATGATTAACTCATTAATTGTGATCACTTAAAAAATTCGAAAAATGCAGTTGTTTTTTTTTATTGAAAAAATTATTTTTGACAAACTTTTAATGAAGCAGAGATTTTTTTATTAAAAAAATCAATTTCTTATATTTTCCACCCTAGGTGAAGTTGGAAAGTTTCACAGTTCAAACCTTTTATTTTTCATCACACGTGAAGCTTGGAAGTTTTACAGTTAAGGGTTCCTCAGATATGAACTTTTTATATTTTAGATTCTTACTCATTGACACTTTTACTCACAGACTAACTCCCCGATATCATAAGCAATTTCCATTATGGCTTTTTACGGTTCCGTACCCAGATAGTAAAAACGTAACTTTATTGTTTTATCTACAATGTCTGTTCGTCTGTCAGCTGCTTCCATACCTGGAACTGTATTAGGAATACTCTTAAATTTCACAAAAGTTTTATTACTAAGGCCGCTATAATAAGTACATTTATTTTTTTTTAACTTTTTTAAAACTTTGTTCGCTATATTAATGAGATTAAAACAGAAAACTATAGGTTGTTTTGATAGTGACATGATTTTCATGTATGTATATAGCCTTATTTTTGAATCATAATAGGTAAACTTAATAAATTTTCACAGAAGACTTTATACTATGACCACTATACTAATGAAAATGCTAAAAATTAAAAGGTGTTCTGATAGTGACTAGATTTTGAAGTATTCAGCCTGGTTTTTAACCCTTATAGATAGGAACTTTAAATTTATATGAATTTTATTTGAACTATTTTTAAATGAATAAATTATTTATTTAAACTTAAGTTCTTAATTATAAAGAGAAAAAGAAAAATTAGACACCAGCAGAGCAGAATGCATTTTCTAGACAGCTACGTCCGTCATCAGTACTCTTCATATCTATCTACCTGGTAGTTTCAATTGTTATTAATTTTCTATTTAAACAAACTTATCAAAGAAATAGAATATAAGAAATTTTAATTTTTATATTATATTTCATGGGAGATAGAGCTTTTTGAAATTGTTTTACACTTTTAAACACTATTTCTTGAAAATGGTATATATCTGTGTTATTTATATATTTATATATATATATATATATATATATATATATATATATATATATATATATATATATATATATATTTGTGTTAATAATCAAAAATATACATTTGTAAAATTAAAAAATATATCTAATTGTTGTTAATTGCTAACCAAAGGTTAGCTAATAGCAAGACAGATATATACCATTTTCAAATAAAAGAAAATATGTAAAGAGAATAAAAATAAAGAAAAATGTTTTCATGTACATATGTATATTCATTTAACTTTAAATTTATATAGAATATGTAAAATTGTGTTGGCTATAAAAACAAATATAATAAAAATAAAAATTATAGGGTGTTTCAATAGTGTCGTAATTTTGCGTATTTTACTATGGTTTGGAACCGTAATAACCATAAACTTTAAATGTAGACAGATTACACAGCACAACAAAATAAAAAAAATTTCATGTGCTCTTAAAACCACTATATAATTTTGATGTATCATGACTACCTTTGTACAAAAATGGTAAAATTTTTAAATTCTATGGATAGATTTTTTTTTAAAAAATTTTTTTTTAAAATTGCAATTTTTTTGAGACGTTTCTTCAAATAATTAATGATAACTCAAAAACTACTAGTCCGATATTATTAAAATAAATTCAGAAAAATTAAGATTTGCATAGCCTTTAATTCGTCTATATATCGCGTTTCAATCGGATCAATAGTATCGGAGTTATAATAAAAAACTTAAGAAAAAAATATATTTTTTACGTAAAAATGGCAAAAATTTTCGTTTTAAAAAAATCATAAAAAATCGAAAACGGCAAAAAACTTCCAGATTCATTTTTTTATCGCATAGCGACATATAATAGCAACAAAATGAGATATCGACCATAAAAATCGATTGATTTTTTTCGAATTTATTCACATTTTAGTGAATTCGCTCATTTTCACAAAATTTTAGTTTTTTGCTTGATATACGCATTATAGCGGGTTTTCAAATGTGTGAAAAACATAAATTTTCCAATTTCAAGGGGTGCATGTCGGATTAATGTTAGATTTGATGAGAAACTTCCACCCACAAAATTTTAGTCGAATTCGACAACGTTAACACGTAGCGCATAGGCCCCAAATCTGAAAAAAAGCGTTTAAATCGAAAATAATTGACAAATTTTCAGTTTTCGCAAAATTAACGCTATTTATTTCCCCTTTTGCAAAAAAGTGGATCCTGGTCCTTAGGGCAAACACAATGAGATTTACAATAAGCTACATATCTTTTAAATCGGTTAAACAGTTTTCAAGTTACTTGCCGAAGGCAATTGACAAAAAAATGTAACTAAGTCAAATCGATGGAATAGATCGAAAATGCATTTCATTGTTTTATTCATGTATTTTCTTTTATTTTATATTTTATTATTTAAATTTATTACAACATATAAAATAAGGAAATAAATAAATAAATATTATAAACTACAAACTTTGGAATTTTCTTTTATGACATTTTCTATTATTGAATAACGAAGTGTTGCTCTGAATACTCCAGCAAAAATCTGCCATCATGTGTGCATCCCAGCGACCCTGGTATCTTTCCTCCATTGTCCGAATATCTTGGTGAAATCGTTCGCCCTGTTCCTCACTTAAGTCTCCTAGATTTTCAGGAAAACGATCTAAGTGACTGTGAAGGTAATGTAACTTGATGCTCATGTTGCATCCAAGATTCTGGAAGTGAGTTAACATCTCTTCAACGTGCGCAACATAATCATCATCCTTGTTATTTCCTAAGAAATGTTGAATAACCCATACAAACGAATCCCATGCATTTTTCTCAATTTCTGACATTGAACTGAGAAAATCGGTATCTTTGACCAATTTGCGAATTTGTGGGCCGTCAAATATTCCTGCTCTCAGCTTTTCCATACTCAAACTTTTAAACTTCCTTGAAATATACTGGAAACATTCACCATCTTTGTTAAGTGCTTTAACAAATTGTTTCATCAGACCAAGTTTAATGTGAAGAGGGGGTAATATGATGCGATCTTCAGCAATCTTCATATGACTTTTGAAATGAAGCTGAGAAGCATTTCCGTTTTTTTTCGTTAATATATTGGCCGCACACATAACAAAATGAGTCCGGATTGTTTTTACATAAAAATGTTCTAGTTTTCTTGCTCATGGCTGATTGAAAATTATGCTTCTGTTACCGCAAACACTTGTTGAATGAATAGAAATGGCTCAAGGAGCTCTTATAAATAATGATACTAAAATTTCGAACAACCCTTAATGTGGTCCTATTTTTTACCTATTCCCAAGAATCGTAAAAAACATTAAGGAATGCTATGCAAAAAATCAATCTTTACAGGTAGCCAGCGGAAAAACCCAATTCGGCGTGCACGCAAATTTATGAACGTTTATTACTTTGCCGCCGCAATTGTCAAAATGAAGCAAGGGCGACAGGTAGCCAACAGAAAAGGAGCATTTCATCGTTTATCAGATTTCTACTGAAATCGTAAAAATTAAAAAACTTTTTCTTTATTGCTTACTTTTTTTAATTCTGAAAATCATAAAAATGCCATAAAGATCTGTTCCAAACAATTTTCTACATTCAATACTGTATTTCCACAGTAACACGTGTCCCACAGAAATACGTGTTTTGCCCAAACAGTATTTCGCGTACTTGTTTTGCCATACATTTCTCATTCATCCAAAACACTTTGGCAGTACCTGGATATTGTATAGTGGTTTCAAAAGCATCTAATTTTTTTATTTTGTTGCGTTGTGTAATAACGAGTGATTTTTTAAGAGCTTGAGAATTTTTTTTTTTAAAAAACGCATAAAATTTGCAAAATCTCATCGGTTCTTTATTTGAAACGTTAGATTGGTCCATGACATTTACTTTTTGAAGATAATTTCATTTAAATGTTGACCGCGGCTGCGTCTTAGGTGGTCCATTCGGAAAGTCTAATTTTGGGCAACTTTTTCGAGCATTTCGGCCGGAATAGCCCGAATTTCTTCGGAAATGTTGTCTTCCAAAGCTGGAATAGTTGCTGGCTTATTTCTGTAGACTTTAGACTTGACGTAGCCCCACAAAAAATAGTCTAAAGGCGTCAAATCGCATGATCTTAGTGGCCAACTTACCGGTCCATTTCTTGAGATGAATTGTTCTCCGAAGTGGCCATAGAATCGCGAGCTGTGTGGCATGTAGCGCCATCTTGTTGAAACCACATGTCAACCAAGTTCAGTTGTTCCATTTTTGGCAACAAAAAGTTTGTTAGCATCGAACGATAGCGATCGCCATTCACCGTAACGTTGCGTCCAACAGCATCTTTGAAAAAATACGGTCCAATGATTCCACCAGCGTACAAACCACACCAAACAGTGCATTTTTCGGGATGCATGGGCAGTTCTTGAACGGCTTCTGGTTGCTCTTCACTCCAAATGCGGCAATTTTGCTTATTTACGTAGCCATTCAACCAGAAATGAGCCTCATCGCTGAACAAAATTTGTCGATTTTGAACATTTCGAACCGAACACTGATTTTGGTAATAAAATTCAATGATTTGCAAGCGTTGCTCGTTAGTAAGTCTATTCATGATGAAATGTCAAAGTATACTGAGCATCTTTCTCTTTGGCACCATGTCTGAAATCTCACGTGATCTGTCAAATACTAATGCATGAAAATCCTAACCTCAAAAAAATCACCCATTAGGAAGATATCAGTCAATTTTAGCGAAATTTTATATTTTATTGTTAAAAAAGAAAAAAATAAAAAATTTTAAAAGTAAAATGTTTTTGTAAATTGTCTTCGGCAAGTTCTCAAGGACATATAATGGCCAGTGAAAATTGTAATAACTCGAAAACTTAAAGACATGTAGCTTATTGTAAATCTCATTGTGTTTGCCCTAAGGACAAGGATCCACTTTTTTGCAAAAGGGGAAATAAATAGCGTTAATTTTGCAAAAACTGAAAATTTGTCAATTATTTTCGATTTAAACGCTTTTTTTCAGATTTGGGGCCTATGCGCTACGTGTTAACGTTGTCGAATTCGACTAAAATTTTGTGGGTGGAAGTTTCTCATCAAATCTAACATTAATCCGACATGCACCCCTTGAAATTGGAAAATTTATGTTTTTCACACATTTGAAAATCCGCTATAATGCGTATATCAAGCAAAAAACTAAAATTTTGTGAAAATGAGCGAATTCACTAAAATGTGAATAAATTCGAAAAAAATCAATCGATTTTTATGGTCGATATCTCATTTTGTTGCTATTATATGTCGCTATGCGATAAAAAAATGAATCTGGAAGTTTTTTGCCGTTTTCGATTTTTTATGATTTTTTTAAAACGAAAATTTTTGCCATTTTTACGTAAAAAATATATTTTTTTCTTAAGTTTTTTATTATAACTCCGATACTATTGATCCGATTGAAACGCGATATATAGACGAATTAAAGGCTATGCAAATCTTAATTTTTCTGAATTTATTTTAATAATATCGGACTAGTAGTTTTTGAGTTATCATTAATTATTTGAAGAAACGTCTCAAAAAAATTGCAATTTTAAAAAAAAATTTTTTAAAAAAAAATCTATCCATAGAATTTAAAAATTTTACCATTTTTGTACAAAGGTAGTCATGATACATCAAATGTATATAGTAGTTACTCGAGCATATTTTTGCTGTTGCCCTGTGTTATTATTAAAAATGAAAACACACAGAGCCAAAAATGCCTAATAGAATCAAAAAGATTTTCTCTATGAAATGTTTTTAGGCTAAGGGGTATGCCAGCAAAAAGAAAATAAGTTATTTTCAAAGGAATCCCTTATTATTTTCATATTGTGAATCTTTTTATTTTATCAATAAGGAAAACCCATTAAATCAATAAGAAAACTTGTTATTCACAATTTTTTACTCATTGTTGACACAAAAAAAAACAATCCTTAGAGAAAAACTTTTTGATTCTATTAGGTTTTCTTATGATTTGTAAAAAAAATGTAATTGATTAATTCAAAAAGGTATTCCTTATTGATTTCATTACGCTTCATAATTAATTTTTTAAAAAAGGTTTTTCTGATTGATTTCATAAAGGTTCCTATATGATCATGTGTAAATCAAGTTTTTAACTTTTTTTTAATAAGGTTATCTTCTTGATTATAAAGGGTGTTTTTTATAGAGGTATAGAACTTTAAGTTGGCATTACTTTTCAAGATGGCGACCGACGTAACAGCTGTCAAGTGATGTATTCTCAGTTTGGTTTGGCAATTCATCATGAATAGACTCACGCCTGAATAACACTTGCAAATAGTGCAATTTTATTTCGACGAGATTACCGTTGTTCCCGATTTTCATAAGCGAATTTTGTTTAGCGATGAAGCGCACTTCTGTTTGAATGGCTACGTCAACAAACAAAACTGCCGCATTTGGAGTGGAGGTAATCCTCAAGTGTATGTCGAAACACCGTTACATCCAGAAAAACTGACTGTTTGGTGCGCTTTATGGGCTGGTGGAATCATTGGTCCATACTTTTTCAAAAACGATGGTGGCCAGAACGTTACAGTCAATGGTGATCGGTATAGAGCCATGATTACTGACTTTTTCATTCCTGAATTGAATAACCATGATGTCCAGGAGATGTGGTTTCAACAAGACGGTGCAACATGTCACACAGCTCGTGCCACAATAGATTTATTGAAAGACACGTTTGGTGACAGCCTAATTTCACGTTTTGGACCAGTGAATTGGCCTCCAAGATCTTGTGATTTAACACCGCTAGACTACTTTCTGTGGGTAAAGTCATTGGTCTATGCGGATAAGCCACAAACGCTTGACCATTTGGAAGACAACATTCGCCGTGTTATTGCCGATATACGTCCACAAATGTTGGAAAAAGTCATCGAAAATTGGACGTCCAGATTGGACTACATCCGCGCCAGACGTGGCGGTCATATGCTAGAAATCATATTTAAAATGTAATGCCACAAGATTATCTTTCGGATAAATAAAATTCATGTCAATCGAATAATCCATCGTTGTTTTATTGGAACTTAAAGTTCTATACCTCTATAAAAAACATCCTTATTAGCTTTCTTGTTATTGCGTTTATAGAAATAAACATAGAAACTGTTTGTTAAAACATAAAATATAAAATAAAATATTTGGTGTAGTGGTTAAGTGCGTGCCTACAAAACGAAGCATACCAGGTTCGATCCCTGGCAGAGGACGAAAAAATAATATGAAGGCAAAATAAAATGTCACAAAAAGAAAAGGTAGAAATAAATCAAAGATTGATTAGCAAACAATTTTAAAGGAGATGACAAAAAATCAATATAGCAATTGTTTTCAGTTTTTTATTTTGAGATTTTTTTTTTTTGTTAATTTTGTATGTTTTTATAAAAAAAACAAGATAATCTAATAAAATCAAGAAAAAACACTGTTTATTAAAATAATAAGACTTTCTTCTTGAAAAAAAACCATAGAGTTATCTTACAAATTTTGTTCTATTTTATTAGGTATTTAGACACAGTTTTTTCTGTGTCCAAGTATGTAATAGTTCTATATTCGGTCGTACCGAATCTTATATACCATTCACCACGGTGATTACCGTTTTACCGCATATCAACCTAAAAGTAAACACAAAATCAAACCCCCACCCCTAGGGTGTTATTGCCACCCTACAACTGTGTGTGATCCATTGGTTGCCGTCTGCTATTTAGTAACAAAAAAATAAAAAGAAATTAATTACACCCAAAACAAAAAAAAAAAAAAAACAACCTGAAAAAATGTTAAAAAAATACAGGTAGGCGTGGTTGTTCGCTCGCAGCCTCGAATTGAATGGTCTGATGTTGATGAATTGCAATAGGAAATTTTTCGAAACTATGAATGTCGGTTTGGTTTATATCTCTTCTGGTGCCTTGGCAAAGTTGAGTTGATGATAAACTCCGATATGTATAAGAATCCAGAATATATATGTATACTTTATGGGGTCGGAAATGAATAATGTAGAAATTACACACGGAATGACCCTTTCCACCTGTGGTATAAAAATAATATCTTGTACTTTTAAATTTGCATTGAACATGGTACGGAACCCTTCGTTTGTGAATCTTACTCCCATTTGAAGGATTTTTTTAGTTTAGTTCTGCACTATGACTTTTAAATAACTTAACCAAACTTTAAGTACAGAGAACAGTTCTTTAGTTAATACGAATTTACTTTGTAAGCGAGAATATACGTATGACCTCGCTACCCTTGTAAGAAGCAATTAAAAATAAAATACTATAAGATTCCAACTCTTAAAATTTAATAAAGAAACGATAAAAAGAATATAAATTGTACGAAACGACGTCATTTCTAGTATAGTTATGGCTACCCCTATAATTTTTTCTATTTTTAAAGGACTTATGCTCTCTGTTTGGACTGCCTCTTTATAGACTTAAGTCATATTTAGTGATATTACAGACAGACAAATTAAACACAAAGATTTTAGTTCTTAGAGTTATAAGTTTATTATAGTAATAGAGGTATACCAACGTATGGTTCCATAGGTGAAAGAGTTTTTTGTAACATAAAGCTGTTTTGTTCCTAACCCTACGTTTACTAGGAAGCAGATTGGTAAGGGAGAGAGAAATATACTCTCCCTTCCAAACTGCTTCAGGAAAGCATGATTTTTGCTTGCGATGTCCCACCTGGTAGGTCTCTTTGCTTCACCAAATTCTTTATAAAAACTTATTCACTTACATACCTGCATCCGCGTAAGCGACAGAGGCAGTGTTGGGATTTGTGGTGCAATTGTTTCAAATTTGGTACAACCGACACATCAGTGGTACACTGGTGCACTTAATGCTTTTTTGGTACAATTTCATATAAAATTTATTTAATAAATTTTTTTATTTAATCAAAAAAATTTTTTTTTCACATTTCTAACTTCATAGTCCAAATTGCAACATTCTTGATTTATGTTAGGGATTTTTATTATTTACTCTGCTAAACCTATTAAGTATAAGTGTTATGTAATTTAGTTACGTTTTTGCATCGCCTTATCAGTTACCGGCATTACTCGGCTGATATATTTTTTCATACTTTCTGGTGAGAAATCGTAAGGTCTTTTTGTTTTTCCAAATAGGTCTGGTCATACTAAGCCGGATAAAGATCCGGTGACTTTAGTGAAGTTTCAAGCACTTGATTGCAATTGTAGTGTAGCCAGATCCTAACATTGCACAGTGTAAAGGGCTAGTTCGATTGATCCAAAATTTTACATGGACGTAGCAAAGGAGTATCTGAGCTTAAGTTTTTAAGGCATCACCACTTACCAGTGGTGGTGCTAGTGCCCTCAAAATTGAGAACCTCACAACCTCGAATTTTTTAGGGCTTGGCAGTTTTTCAATTTTTTTCGATTTTTCAAAATTTTACATCGTCCTTAAGATCTATTTAGTATTAGTACATATATATATATATATATAAAAGAATACTACTGTAAAAAAGCTATATATATTCCCAATTATTCTTGAAAGTATTTCATGAACCCTAGTCCATATGTGGACTTTATGGGTTCAAGCCAATTTTGGGATTTTTGGTTTTTTATTTTAGGAATTGCAATTGGATTTCCTTTACCTTAATCTTAAAAATTTGTATATATAATCGAGCTACTTAATGTCAAATGTTGGTACAATTGATGCTGATTTGGTACAATTATATTACTGGAAAGGTGCAATTTAAACTTTATCAGATCCCAATACTGTTACATACCTGCATCCTCGTAAGCGAGAGACGATGAAATTTGTTATTATTGTCCTACAATTATAGCATCGAATGCGCTTATGAGAACCGCTTTTAAAAGACATGAATTTTATTTTACTGCTTACCAAAACCCAATAATTTTTTGCTGGGTAACTAAAAGCTCTTCTGAAAGAAAAAAATGGCAAATGTGCATTTTTCTTAGTTAATTTTTATTTTCATGTTAGCTAAAGATTCGAGCAAGCTTAACCACGATATCTAGGCAGTTCGGTTTTAACTAAATCTTAAAAAGGCTTTCAGCATTTTCTCTAAGAAATAGTGTACTGATAAGACAAAATCGTGGCAAACATAAACGTTTTATTGACATAAACGTTATAGTGACAAAAATTAGCAAAAAAGGAGAATAATTTTCTAGTCTTAAGCTTTGAAGAAATTAATTAGTTAATAAATCGGTCGAGTCCGAATCACACACGAATAGTTTCGTACCACCTTACAATATTTAACTTTAATAGTTTCATTAATTAAATTGGGCCAATTTTCATACTGGTTTTTTTTATGGGGTTAACAACACTTATTTTTGTACCCACATGAAGAAAAAAACATTATATATAGTAGAAAATAAAACAACAACAATATGATATTCGCACATAACACTATTTTAATCTATTGTTTATATTTTATCCTAAAGGTATGCAACTTATTGTCGATAATAAAAATTAAACAATATGGCTATTAAAGCGTGTGTTTTAAACTAACTTTATTCTTATTATTTGTTATAGCGGCGATAGTAACACCCATTCCGTATAAAATTCAAGTGCCTACTTATTACGGATCAAGAAATAGACCCCTGTGGCAGACAAACATTCCGACTGGCAACAGAGCTATATTAGAAGGCAACGTTTTTGGATACGGAACCATAAAAGCATACCAAGCATGCCAAGCTACCAAAAACTTTTGTCATTAATTATAATAAATCGGCCAAGTACAAAGGCTTTAAAACTCTTTATTTTGGAAATAATTCGATAGTTTATGTCCCACTTAAGATATCTTATTGAAATTGCACAGAGTCAAAACCTATGTAGGTTTATTTTTTTCCGAGTGCAAGGTACCAATTAAAAATAAGTAAACATAATTTTAAAGCTTTATCCCTTGGTTATATACTGCAAGAAGGATTTGACAGTCTCATGGTTAACAAAGTTATAGTCGCGACTTTTATAAAAAAATCCAATTTTTTGGAACATATCTTTTTTCGTTTTATGTATTCAGGTACTAAAATGTAAAATATTTTTGTACCGCTTTACAGTGGTTAAGTAGTAGGACATAGGGGTCAAATGACGATGTTCGATTTTTTCACCGTTAGTTCGCTCTAATATTCACTATTAGTGGTACTACTAAACAATGTAAAAATATTTGCAATCAGTTGTTTTTTACATTTACTTTTGTGCATCGAAAGTGAAGAAATCAAATTATCTTTTTCAGCAGTGCTAATAAAGTTAATTTCTAGTGCGTGTTTTTCAAAGAAAAAAAAAACATTTTTGACTTATTGTTTTCAATGGATATTTAAGTTGAAGGTGTATACCGTTATTATTATGCATTTAATAATTTTTTAACAAAACCAATTTTGCGAAAGCGGTTTCACGACATATCAATTTTCACGTATATTTTTTACGACGCTTTTTTTTCCTTAAGGTATTAAGTATGTTGCCGTCTTTTGCCGCTTTCCAATTACATATCAAAATGTTCCTCTATATCTATACTTTTAATTTAAAAAGAATTTATCTGCGTTTGGTTTGCGAATGTACATGGTACAGAGGGTCTTCGTCTCTACGACTAGATTCGTAGCACATAATTATTTTATGGTTTTTTTTTTAAAAGAATAAATTATTTCTTGAACTTTAGGAGGTATACACTTAAAATTTACAAACAGTAATTAAAATTTAGTTCGCAATATAAACAAGTATAAAAAAATAAACCTAACAATTAAAGGGTGTGCCGATAGTGGTGTGATTTGAATGTATAGGGCCTAAGTTTTGAACCATAATAAGTAGGATCTTGAAATTTTCACAGAAGGTGTATAACTGTGACCTCTATAGCAACAAATATTAAAACTTATAGGGTGTTCCAAAAGAAAGGTGTTATTCACGAATATGTGGTTATTTCTTGAACTGTAGGAGGCATACACTAAAAATTTACAAACAGTAATTAAAACTTAGTTCGCTTTATAAACAAGTCTATAAAAATAAACCTAAACTGTATAACGCCTTATTTTTTGAACCATAATAGGTAGACTCTTATAATTTGCGTAGAAGATACGATGTGTGTCCACGGCCGCTATGACGATTACTATAAATTAAAGGGTGTTCCATCAGTGACATGTTTTTCACGTATAGTGACTTATTTTTTTAATCGTAAAAGATAGACTCTTGAAATATTCATAGGAAGAGAAGTGACATGGCTGCTATAAAAAATAACAAAATTAAAGGGTGTTCCGACAGAGAGATGACTTGTACGTAAATTATTTAAGCAATTCAGACGAGACAACACGCGAAAAATGTCTCGTGTTGTCACTAACACTAATCTTTTGCATAGACTTCTTCTAAATTCCGACCCGTTGATTTCTTCTTTACGTAAATTACCACAAAAGAAGAAGTTTATGCTATCACCTGAGGCTTTGCGTACGTTAAGTTTTTGAAAATAATGTACAAATGTTGTATTAAATTGCCGTTATATACAGTTTTGGTAAATAAATTATTATAATATTATATTTACAGACATTTTTTATCTTAGTTTACCCTAATTGGCCCATAAATACCGTAAACAAAAATATTCATATTAATTTTGAAGACTATAGCTGAGTAAACTACGTATGACCGCCTTCCTTAGAAACTTGAACCACTGTGCGCTTGTTTAAAAGCTCCTTTTTCTATATTAAAATTATGTAAGGATATCTCAAAATAAAAAAGTTTACTTATAACTCAAATGTTAAGATGTTGTGGATTCATTTATGATTGGATTAGTATCTTAATATATCGTCTGCACTCTCGATAAAATTTAGAGGAAAATATTTTTGTTCTGCTAGCGCGATTCGGCTAAAAGTAACAAGCTTCTAAATTGGAAAAATGTAAAAATTACCTTTTTCTCAGGATTTCCCATTTTTAAAGTGTTTACAAATCGGTCTAGCATTGTTATGACGAGTTCCATTTTGTTCTTATATTGTTGCAGAATCGTTGAAGCCAGAAATAAACTTTTACATTTTTTTTGAATAGAATATCCAAAATAGCTGAATTATTGAAATGATTCAGGTGAGCTTTCATTTTTAATATTTAGGGTTAAAGGGGTAAAAACGTAATCACTCTACAATAAATTGATGACCGAAATATGTTGTTTCACTTTTACACATATGTACATATGTATGCAAGAAAAATGTTAATAAATTTGAGGAAGATGAAAAATTCTCACGTACACAATGTTTACATCATTTTTTTTTTTGCAATTCGCCCTTAAGAACGTAATGGAAAGTTTGCCATGCCCAATGATGGACAAATCTGTATGCCCGTTTGTCATCGCCTATCTATCTGTGGAAACGTATAAGGAAGACTTGAAATTTTCACAAAAGTTCTATTGCAATGAGCGCTAATCTAATCTAAAATTGTAGTGTTCCGATAGTTAAGTACTTTTCACGTACCTATGTATATCGCCCAATTTTTTGAACCATGAAGCAGATAACTATAATTTACAAACATTATTTAAAACTATGTTCGCTATATTAACAAGTTTAAAAAATAAAACTGAAATTTAAAGGGTGCCCCGATAGTGATGTGATTTACACGTATATAGCCTTGTTTTTGAACAGCAATAGGTAGACACTCCTAATTTACACAGTAAAATATCTGCTATAGCAACAAGTAACAAAAATAAAATAAATAGAAAGGGGTGAAGTCGCGTATTTGACGAAATCCGTCTTATCTTGTAATCTTTATAGACAAATCGCTCGATTAATCGTACTAACTAATGTTCGAAACAGGTTTGACAAATTGTAAACATGAAAATCTGATTGCAAGCATAAATCTCAGCAACAGAAAAAAATTAAGAATATAAAATGCCTAGAGCTTTTTATATTATGTTTCAAAATAGGCATCAAAAGTAAAGCGTAGCACTCTGTTTGAATTCGCAAAAAATGTTGAGCAACATTTATTATTTCACAAAGAAAATTTGACATTTAAAATGTGGTCTCTATCTCGCGATTTGGAAGAATTTTATGATTTTATTGGTTTTAATTATACTACATTGTTTTACAAATGTTAATCTGCTTTAGACAGAAACAAATTCAAAAGGGAAAAATCAAAAATTTAAATAAATTGTATTAATTATTGTCTGGACGCCTATACTACGGACAGCATTTTTGACAACTAATACGTATTCTCATATCGTCATGACAGTACTGGCAAATATAAACGCTAGGTAAAAGTGTATGCATGTATGTATGTATGTATGTATGTATGTATGTATGTATGTATGTATGTTTGTATGTATGTATGTATGTCTGTATGTATGTATGTATGTATGTATGTATGTATGTATGTATGTATGTATGTATGTATGTATGTATGTATGTATGTATTTCTTTAAATCTATATATATATATATATATATATATATATATATATATATATATATATATAAAGTTGCATTGTGTTAGAAATTGGTGTTCTCTGGAATGCGTGAACCGATTTTGTTTCTGCAAAGTTTATATGAAAGGTGACGTCAATACCAAGGTTTTTATGTACAAACGGTCTCTGTATGTGTATTGGTTCATGAGTTATAGCCGGAATAGTTGGCGTGGTACCGCCCATACAAAGTAAAAAATTATTGTCGTGTACCTGGCCTTGAAACTTTGCAAGAGTAGCTTTTGTGCTAAGGCGCATAGTCTGCCAAAATACAGAATGAATTGGGACAGTGGGCGTGGTAGCTCCCATATAAAGTGAAAAATTATTGTTGTGTATATAGAGAACTATAATAGGTATGGTCTTCAAAGTGGGTACAAGTAAACCCCATACCCATGCGTATACTCTAGAAAAACATAGGCTGAATTAGGACAGTGAGCGTGGTACCCCCATACAAAGTAAAAAATTATTATCCTGTATCTAGAGAACTGCAATAGGTAGCGCCTTGAAATTTTGCGCCAGTAACACCCTTATTAAGTAACATTTGGTAAAGAAACACAGACTGAATTTGAATGGAGGGCGTGGTACCTCCTATACAAAGTGAAAAATTATTATCGCGTACCTAGAGAACTACATTAGGTATAGTCTTGCACCTTTGCACAAGTAACCCTCATACTAATGTGCATAGTCAAGCAAAATCCAGACTGGATAAGGATAAAAGTAAAAAATTGTTATCGTGTTAATACGTATAGTCTAGCTAAAAACAGTTGGATGGGAACATTTTTGATTTGAGAATAGCGTGTGTTTTTGCGTTAGAGATTGGTCATACTTTTCTTTATTGTATTTTTTGTGGATGGGTGTAGCGAAACGCGCCGGGGATAGCTAGTATTATATAAACTTTTTAAGCTTTTCATAAAATCCGGAATAAAGCTTTGCATTATTTTCAATTTTTGTTTGTTTTTAATTTAAAGCCTAGTACTCTGTTCGAATTTGTGGAAAATGTTAAGCAACATTTATTATTTCACAACGAAAATTTGACATTTAAAATGTGGTGTCTATCTCGCGATTTAGAAGAATTTTACGATGTTATTGCTTTTAAATATATCACATTGTCTTAAAAAATTTTCCACAATAAATTTTACAAAAAAATTCCACATGAAATAATGCTCCTTTGCTTTATTTCACAGTTTTGATAAAATGTTGCCAGAAACATTTCATGTTTTTCCACAGTAAAAACAGAGTACTACTTCTTCAACATTTTTTCATGACTTTTTCATACAAACTTTTTATGTACATATGTAGTTTGACAGTATTCCGCATGAAAAACTGAAGAGAATACTGGGCTTAAAAGAAAAACTAAAGTTTAACACATACGAGTATAAATCTATTGTTAAAAAAAAACTTTATAATACACAGAACAATAAAAATGCTATATTTTTTAATTAATTTAAATATTTAATTTTTTATTACAGAATCTCCCCAAACCCAGATGCAGAAATAGACATTAATAATGATGAAGATGCGTAGCCACTACTGTGCAGTGTAGAATCGGATGACAGTGATGATGATAGCAGCGACAGCAACAGTAGCAGTATACAAATACTTGCCAATGGTACATCAATTATCATTAGCTAGCATCCATTGAAATCTACAAATAATTTTATACTAATACGTGTACGAGCGATTCAAAATACATATAAAAAATCAAAATTCATTAGACATTTAAATCAATTTTATATAAATCTAT
Source organism: Phasia obesa (assembly GCA_949628195.1). NCBI lineage: Eukaryota > Metazoa > Arthropoda > Insecta > Diptera > Tachinidae > Phasia > Phasia obesa. Next base: position 175,255,084 of record OX451215.1, on the reverse strand, counting down.
GTTAAGACACCAAAGGTACATACATAGATATAAGTGATCATAATCACAACCACTTGGCAAGCGAGTTACTAACGGAGTCCTTATAATTAAAATCAACAAAAGAAAAATTATTTTATTGAAATTTAAAACATTCAAAAATTATGTTTTACTAAAAATTGTGTTATAGATTAGATAATTTTTTAAAACTTTTGCAGTTGTTCCAGTAGATTTATAATTAATTTAGAATTTCTTATAAATGATTTCAAATGTGTATTTTATCGGTTTTAAGAATAAAAAAACGTGCTGTTTGTTTTAATTCAATTGATATAATCTTTTATACTTTTATTCTTTAATATTAAGAAGTTCTAAGTTTAGTCATAAAATAACACTGAGAGGATGAAAAATAAACGCGCGTCATAGCCATTATCGTTTACGCGTTATATTACATAACTTGTAATATAACGTTGGCAGAGCAACTGACAAATTTTTATCAATATCAATACATAGGGAAAGACGTTGATGCAGTTATATTATGATGAATCATTTTTAATTTTTCTCCACGAGGTTAAGATGTTAAAATAACCCTAAATATTTGTTTATAGTTAGTAAAAGAAACCAAAATTGTACTTTATTTATACCTGCACACAATAAAATAAATTTATCTTTTATCTTTTTTTGCAATAAAAAAATAAACGTCAGTGTAAAAAATACAATTGAAATGACGTTTTAAATAATTATCTATACATGCGCTGTGATAACGTCGATGTAATGCTAATAAATGAAGTCTACACGATAAGAATTTTCATCATGATATAAATTCATCAGATGTGGACACCGGGTTAAGGGCAGTCAGGCCATCCTTGTTTACAGCCGTTCGGGTGATTGTCTTGCCACTCAATAGGTTAGTAATTCAATCAGCCACATGTATACGTTTTAAAATCGCTTATAACCTTAAATTTTTATTAAAAAACCGCTTATTGGTTTAGCACCATAGATAGATTGATAGACTGAGGGTTGCTGGTTCGACTCCCGCCAAAGATTCTCGGTGTTTTCTGCAGACAAGCAAAAAGCTTCGCAGCTTTACCCAACTGGTTTTTAAACGTTTTTCATGAATGGTTTCCGTTTTATTTCATCGCTACTCTTTGATATTTTTACCTTCAAACTTTGTTTTCTGGAGGTGTTACAGATCAACATGCATTAAAAATATGATCTAAAAGGGACGCGACATATTGTTTACATCTATGTATGTACATCTAATTTGTCAAATTTTTCGTGCGGGCCTTTTAAAATATTGCTACTGTAAGTAAAAGTTGTGTGAAAATTTATCTGACAAAATATCGCTTACATCGTGTTCTATTCGCATCTGACATCCGCAGTTTTTATCATGACAAGAAGTGAAACGAATACGCTAAATTTATGTATAATTTTCTTAAAATTTCACTGGAAAAAAAAAATAGAAAATAAACCCTTATAATCTGACAGTACATTTAGAATTTTTTTACTAAAAGTAATTATTCAGGTATGTGATGGAAAACGATTTTGAAAACGAATCGATTTTAAAACAATTTTGTTGTTTTGTATAAAAGTAAGTTTTTACTAATTTAAATTTTTTTTAATATTATTGTCAAATGCTTAATTATTGCTTTATTTTCATCTTTTGGTATACTTTTCAACCCCAAATGTTAGGAGATGGGTTCAAAAATAATTCTCAAAAACGATCGAAATTCATCACACCCTTTGAAAACGATCGTTTTAAAATCGATCCTTTTTTCATTACATACCTTATTAAAATGATTCAATGCATCGATTCAATGCATCTACCGGGTGGCTTAAATACAAGTATATTTTCAATCATAAGTTACTTTGACACTGATAAAGATTGTGAGACTGGTATGCTAGTGGACAACACTCGTGATAACCGTCTTAGTGCGGTGCGTAAAGCCGGTAATGTGGCTGCTGTAGCCGATTGCGTGCAACTCAATCCAAAAACGTCGACTCGCATCCGATTTCGACAACTCGGCATTTCACGCACAAGCATGCGAATTCGCACAAAATATCTCGTATTATTCGCGTACAAGGTCCAATTGACTTAGCAATTGAAGTCAAATGGCCATCCTCTTTATTACGGCTTCTTAGTTTGGACTGAAAAATCATCCATTTTGACGACGTGCATTTTCATTTCGGCGTCTGTCTCAACAATCAAAATTACCACATCTGCGGATCAAAAAATCCACACGTCATTTTGTAGAATATATTGTATTTAGAGAGAGGGAGAGAGAGAGAGAATAATAGTTCGGTGTGGATCCTTGCTATTTTTTTTTCAGAAATGCTACTGGAAATGCCATTTTAAGCTAAGATTCTCACATAGACGATTAAATGGGATACCCTCATCGATTTTTTGGTTATGCCCTAGTCTGTCAGTCTGGGATTTGGGGTTCGGTTTCAAACAAACACTAGCAGCCCAATTATGAATATTCCCGGTGAAATTTTTCCGTTCCCAATGTTTTGTTCCCGTGAAAAATCTCCCTTATTCTTAGTTCGCTGGAAGTAGCAAAACAAGGGAGTGAGAACATCAGAAACTTTCAACTTCAAAATAATATTTTATCGAATTTTCTTTTTAATTTTATCGAAATTTTTTTTTGTAAAATTTGATTGAAACATTTTTGGAAAATTTTATCGAAAATTATGAATATTCCCGGGGAAACTTTTCCCTTCCCAATGTTTTGTTCCCGGCAAAATTGTCCCTTATTCTTATCTCCCTGGAAGAAGCAAAAAAAGGGAGAGAGAAAATCAGAAACTTTCAACTTCAAAATAAAATAATATTTCATCGAATTTTCTTTTTCATTTTATGGAAAATTTTATCGAAATTTTTTTTATAAAAATTTATTGAAAATTTTTTTGTAAAAATGTTACAGAATATTTTTGGTTAAAGTTAGGACTTCTCACCTATGAAAAAATCCACTAGCTATACCTGAATGTTTCTACATTACGATCAGCGAATGTTGCACCTGATGTCTATTTGTATTTTTTGGCCTTAAAAACAAATTTTAAATCATCGTTTTATATTTATAAATTCAATACTTACATTTCCGCGCTAACTCCCTTTCAAATAAATGAGGAACGAAACTCCCAAATACAGTCTTTTCTTTTCCCCATTATAATATTCCTAATACATACGTCTTTCCCTCGGTAGAGAAAAGGGAAAAAATTCCCGAGAAATTTTAATTTATAATAGCAGGATTGGGAGAAGGGAAAATTTTCCCGGGGAATTGTTATTCATAATTGGGCTGTAGGTGTTCTATTCACTATTCGCGATAGTGTTGATCTAACAAAACCAAAATATCAGTTGTTTTGACGATGTCAGTAGGCCACTACGAATATGCCATTTGACCCGTTTAGACTTTCTCTTGAGAAGCGCGGTTAAAGACCGATGTTATGCGAATAATCCACAAACAACGAAGTAACTGATGGAATGGATAATGGGAATGATGGAAATATTTTTAATTTCTATTATATGCCAGAAGAAATTAATTCTAGTTTATTTTATTTGATTTTAAAAAGAACCTTCTGTTTGGACCACCATGTAGTTATTTAACTTTTAAATTGTTTCTAAATCAAAACATACTAGTGTAAAGTTATGTAATAAAAATATATCTGAAAGTCGTAAAAGGGCTTTGCCATATTTTTCCCAAAAAGCATGTAAATAATTTTATATTTGTTATGATATAACATTTCACTGAAGTTATGAGAAGTGTTTTCCTATTTAAAATTCTATTTAAATAATACAATTTGTAACATATCCTTTATTTGAATGTACTTTTAGTTAAGATTTTATTATCGAATGTTGTAATGAAATCAAAGTGAACAATAAAGAAGCGTGTTAAAAGTATAAAATGTGTAAATTTATTAATAACTTGGTAATAAATGTATTTCGAATATTATGAATTTTGAAACATTCGGTTGGCTTTAGGATTAAGGCTTCATTAGTCTTTATTTTCCGCTGCCGTTTTGTTACTTTTTGTTCTGTAAATTCCATAAAAACGCACTTATTATTGGTTATCTTTGAAAGTTTTATCTTTTCCATTGCTA